>BCLF01000027.1:1549018-1571714 GCA_001602275.1 Zoysia japonica | reverse complement strand
TGTCATCAGTGTTATCGTCCCGCTAGTTACTGTCTAGTTGTTGTTTTGGTTCTCTGCTCCATGCAGGAATGGGTGTACTTCCTCAACAAGGGCGCTCGGATAGAAGCCGCTTACAGCGTCGAGTCTGACGCCGACGTGCCGTATCCACTCTGCATCGTCATCGCACAAGGTGAGAGACCTTCATCGATAAACAGAAGACATGCTTGGTCCCATGGGAAAGTGGAAAAGGGTGTGGCACTGAGGACTTGGGGTCCAGAGTACTCGATTTCTCGTAACTGCTAGACATGATGGCATGAGCCACTTGCTGATAAATTAGCCTATCAGGTGGCCAACATTTTAGGCGAATCACGACTTCATTGCAACCGCATAAAGACCAATGAATCTGAAATCATGAAGCTGCTCCATGCAGTGATTCAAATTAGGCTCTTTATAGATCCTGAGATTGTCAGGGCCGATTTGGTAGAGCTTTCAGCCTTGATTCTCCTATGAAGTGATTCTGTGGTCGAAAGTGATTTACTTTGATTCTCTAACAAACTCTTCGAATCAGAACAGAGAATTACTTCACAAAAATCAGAAGAAGCTACTCTCTCAGCTCCTTAGTTTATTTTAAAGAATAGTTTATTTTAAAGAATCGCTTCGTAGAATCAAATAAGAATCACTTAAAAACAGAGTTTGACAAAACTTTTCTGATTCTGACTTTGACAAAACTCCTCTGATTCTGACTGATGAGCTGGGAGCTTTGCCAAAGGCCCTCAATGGTACACGTTTGGTCCCAATATCTTCTGCTTTTAAACTCTTGTTTTGCTTCATGTGCAGGTAAGGAAGGCTTTATACGGTGGGTTGAGGATCCAACAGAACATAACACTGCAGTATCCTGGCACTTGGTGCAGGGTAAGTAATACTCTTTGTTCTTAAATTGATGTCGTTGTTGATTTTTAATTTTAACTTTGATTATTCATCTTATTCAAAAAATTAGTCCAAATGTGAAAAAAAATTAAGTTGTAATTCAAATAGTTCTAATAATAAATCAAATAATAACAAAATATATAATATTTATTAATTTTTTTAATAAAACGAATAGTCAAAATTGAAGTTAAAAGTCAACGACGACAACAATTAAAGAACAGAGAGAGTACATAGCAATGTTCTTGAATAAAGAGCGGTACAATGATACGGCTGTAGTTAACTCTAAGCATTATAACATCTCACTTCCAAATAATGATACTTCCTAACCGTAGGAAACGGAACAATTGAGCAGACTATCGATCACTCTTCTGAGTACTACATTGTTGTCCACAACTTGAACAGTCATCAGGACACTGCGGTAAGTTATCCATCATCCTGTCAACCACTGAACCTCCTGATGTAGTGCAGCACCATTGGCCTTCCTTCCGAAGGACCAATAAAATTTTATCATGGACAGGTGCAGCTGAACTTCAGCATCAGGGCCTTGATCTACAACACCACGGGAGCAGAGTACAGATGCTCGCTGGGTCAGCAGCGTGTCTGCACATACAGTTTACCATTTTTAAAAGACAATGTCGCGGTGCTATCATCCGGCTTCAAAGAGGTAACACAAACACTGGCTCCTGATGCTTAGCTTCTTTCACATGCGTCCCATGTTTACTTCAGGTCAATGCACTCAGTGTTCTGATAACCTTCTTCAGGGACTGGATTCTGACGAACAACGCGTGAGACTATCATACGAACCTCGGTCGATTGTGTACGTCGTCGGGTCAGGTACTTGCTCAAACACTCATAGAAATTATTCACAAATACCCTTAGATCAACAACTCATACAAGCCTCTGGAGCCTTTGCAGCCATCCTGGCGATCGTGCTGATGCTACTGTACGAGACAGTGAGCATGCTGTGCGACCCCTGCTCCGGAGCTGGCCGCGGCAGCGTGGAACCGAGAACGCCTCTGCTGACGGACAAGGACGACGACGACGACGCGAGCCTGGGCTCGTCCTACGACTCCGTTTCCAACGACGGCGACGACGCGGAGGGAAGTGGCAAGGGCGGCGGCTCCGGCTGCGTGGTCTGCTGCGACGCCCGGAAGGACTGCTTCTTCATCCCTTGCGGGCATTCCGCCACCTGCTATGCTTGCGGTGCGAGGTACGCGTCAGGTGTTTGATCCATGCGTGTGATCGGAGTATTTGATGGGAAGTGATTGAGTGAAAGAAATCGACCATTGTCACAGGATCGTAGAGGAACATGGTAGCTGCCCGTTTTGCCGGAGGAAGCTGAAGAAAGTGAGAAGGATCTTTGCTGTCTGACTCGAAGGTCGGCATTTCTTGTGATTTTGCTATGTTTCCATCGCACCGGTACAGAACCGGTGAATCATGACTAATTGTTCGGACTTCGGACCAGACCCCCGTCTTGCAGTATTTTGACTGAGATGCCAGTTTGTTCTTTAAAAAATCGGCTGTGATGTTTGCCTCATTTGCCGTTTCAGGCTTGCACGAAAGGGAAAGAGCCCCTGCGGCAAAAACACGGGCGGGCTAGGGTTAAAATAAAAAAAAAACAGCGTGCATCGGCAACCAGAATCGCTGAAAAATATGTACAATCCCGGGGAAGCTGGAAATGTTTTGGCAACAATCGCAGTGCAGCCACACACACCGCTCCCTCCAAACGGTCATATAATACTCAAATGCAAAAGGATCAAATAAGGTTGCACATCTTTGCTAGCAAACGTTACATGTATCTCAGAACTACAATAATACATTTCCCTGATTACAATAAATACCCAGGAAACTTCACATTTCCTCAATTACAACGGGCATACAAATACAACCAGGAATACCATCCGTGCTCTATTGCCTTCTTTTAGAGCCCCTGGCTGAAGAACCTCCAGTCAAGTTGCTGGGTGCAGCTTTTATTTGACCTGGTCAACCCATAAGGTTCATGTTATTGTAGCCGAAGTAACTACCCTTTTGGGTTATGATGTGAGTTTGTACGAGTTTTCATTAGGATCACCACGTATCAAGCCTACTAATAACAGCATGTAAACAAATGTCAAAAGTACATAAATTGCATGCTTGGGTGGTATATGAAACATACGGGGGGTCTTGAAACCAGCATCTTTAGGTTTTGATCTGTTCATGGCTGGCTGCCCATTCTTCGTGAGTGTGAATCTAGTTATTCTTGATGGACCTCTATGCCTGTCAATTTTTAGCAATACCAGAAAGTAACTCATTATGAATCAAGAATAGAAAGCACTTATTAAGCATCAAGTAACAAAACAACTATAGAAAGCATTGATGGCAAGATGACATACATTCGCTCTGATGGCATCTCACTAGTTCTGTCTGAGGTGGAATTCTCAGTTTCACCCGCTGACAAACCATCATCAGATGCATTGCCTTCATATTCAGCTTCTCCTAAGCCCACAGGAGCAGTATCAGTGGGTGAACTATGATCAGAATCTCCATTCACCTCAACATAATTCTGAGGATCTGATAGAACTCTGTCACTAGCATTCAGAACTCTCTCACCCAATAATAGTTGGTTTGGTTGATTTACTGTATTCTTTGTCACTCCATTTCTATCAGACAATATATTTTGGGCTTTCACTTTGACGAGTTGGAGCTGCTCAATTTCCATATCTTTGCGTGAAATCGTATCTTTCAAGGATGCAACCTGGAAATTAAGATGCGACATTATTATAGTAAATTGCCAAGTGTCAGGAGCCACATGTACAAGTATGTACTTCCTATAACCATTCTACATTCCTGATTTTCTAAAATCTAGACCTATTCAAAGTTTTGATATTATAATAGTGCCAATGAATTTACTATTTTTCCTTTGTAGAGTTGATCTAAACTATGCGGCAGGATTTTGGGAACTATCCAAACACTCAAGGTACTGTTTTTGGTTCCGAATTGGCTTTTAACAACTTTTAAGCAGGAGAACATTTATAAATATTGAAGAAATATTGGATACGGTCACACAAGCCTATAGAGAAATCAGTATGCAAGAGCCTGGTAAGGGTCACTATTGTTTCATATCTTGATATTGATTGAACAAGCAACACAACTATTCAAAATCAGCTAATATAGACAACTAATGCAATCAGCCAGTAACAATAACTTGAATCCTTGAAGTCATAAGCTTGAATTAAGATGATTTTATAATGCAAAATATACTTAAGAAATATACCACAGTAGGGAAAGACCCTAAAAGATACTAATAACATCGATAATAAGACTAGAGTTGTTGGGTACACTTTATGTTTATAGAATTAAAATTTCTTAGCCAGCATGCAAAAGGTAAATCAAACTTGGTTCATGACAAATCAGATATACGCTGAAGTACCTGTTCCAAAAGCTCTTTTATATCCTTTCCCTCTTTATTACTTCGTGCAGCACCCAACTCTACTCCAGAAACTCTTTCAGCAAACTTTAAAGTGCTTATAGTTTCTGAATATGACTCAATATCAGGATTTACTTGAACAAACATTAGTGTTTTTGCCTGTCCACCTGTAAGATAATGTGGAGAAATACTGAGTTGCGTAGATCTACTTTGAAATTATGTACTGTTTTTTTCTCGAATGTACAGGAGAAGTGCAAGTTATGTACTATTATTAGATAAATATTTATTACCTAAAGAACTTTGAAGAACTTGTGTGAGCTTGCTGTTTCTGTATGGCACATGAGAACTTTTCTGAGCTAAAGCAAAAATCACATCCCCTAATGCGGAGAGTGATTTGTTTATGTGCTGAGCCTCCTTTAATCTATCACCAGTTGCTTCAGATCGTTCTACCCTTTCACTACCAGCAAGATCAATAAGATGTAGACAACCTCTGGATGTGGATCCATTCTTCAAATCCAGTCCACGAACGTGTACAGTCAAAATACTGCAAGAATTAAATCTTTTAAAATAACTTGATATGATTACATTCACACAGCATAATCTTCAATATCATTTTGATTACCTGTGAGATCGACTACTCCTTTCATTTAGAGCTGTTGAACCAACTGCCCTATTTGCTTGCCCAATTTCCATCAGGTCTAATACATCTGAGGTCGACTTTACTGGATGTAAGCTTGCATCTGGGACCACAAGCCCGTTAGGTTGAGAAGTGCTCCAAATCCCAAGCGTATCTTTATGTCAAGGAGAACACCATCATTGATCTACAAAAAACTACTTCGATTGCAAACAACACAAGTAATATAATGAAAATCATATCGACAATTCATAAAAAGGATATCGTTTCTGTGCAATATCGTTTGACAACAGATCACGAACTTGTTCATTGTATATCTCCACCATCTGCACTCCCACCTCATACGAGAACGCGTTTCTCCTACTTAGTGAAATATCAAACAGATCATTTAAAGCTCGATAATTGACACCCCAATCTTGTTTCGATGTGCTAGGTCCACTCTGAAGAATAAAAATATATCAGTAAAATAAAAAAAAATACCATAAGCAGTTATTTGATTTAATAATAGTTAGCTGGTACCATTGTGTAAGTTTTGCCAGAACCAGTCTGACCATATGCAAAAATGCACACATTGAACCCATCGAGGACTGATCTTATCAGTGGTTGTATGTCTGAGAAAACCTCAGCTGTGAAACAAAAAGAATAATCAGCATAATAGCTATGCCCTCCTAATCAAATAGATTTTACATGATCAGTTTACCAATGCCTAACACCAAAATCGATAATTAGATGGTCCTACACTGAATTAAGGGAGCATCTAGAAGAATATTAAGTACATGCCTTGTTAATGTAAATTGTCACTGAAATCAAAATTGACAAAAAAAAGTACCTTGAGAAGCCAATGGGCTAAACACTTTGTTAAATTTGAACATCCGATGGCCATCCTTTCCTTGCTTTAATGGATTTGAAATAAGAAGCTCACCATTTTCACCAATGTAATCGACTGTTGTAGTTTTCTTATCTTGACCAGGAAGAAATGGTCTTACACGGCAATACACCCTTATATTACCTAGTAAGGTGAAAAGATTACAACAAAATAATCATACTAATAGCTTTAACCCCCCCCTCCCCCCAAAAAAAAAAGGAAACATAGAAGCAAAATACCTTTTAGTTCCTGAACCTCATTGAACAACTTCTGGTTCTCAGCCAACACTTTGTGGTAATTTTCAGCAGCATCAACTAAACATTTTAAACCAGATCCTACACAAGTTAAAGCAACAGAAGAAAGGATTTAGACATCAAAGTAACTTCAGGATTTTAGACAAGACATAAATGATTAAAGCATACCAAAGTTAGACATTTCGTCTCTCCACTTCATTTGAAGGGCGTACATGTCATTCCTTATTGATCGCGATGATATTCGTATGTCCTAATTTGCAAAATGTAACATGTAAATAATTAAACAAAACAAAACAAAATGCATAGGTGAAGCAAAACAAACCTTCACATGTAGTACTTGGTTGTCCATGTAACTCTGAAAGATGTTCTCCCTCTTACTCCAAATCCGTGACTTTATCTCGGAGGCAGCCTCAACTTCTTCAATTCTCTTGTTTGATTGAAGTAAAAGATATTCCATTTCCTTAACTTTGGTGGAAAACTGCTCTTCCATCTGTTTTGCTTTTGCTTCGATCTGTTCAATCTGTTGTCGATGCGTTCTATTCATGGATTCTATTTCTTTCTTGAGGCTATCAATAATGTTTTCAGAATGCTCTTTCTCTTTCGTTAACCGAATAACATCTTGTTCACCGAGTTTTCTTCTCTCTTCGATACTTGACTTTTCTTCCTATAAGTGAAAGAAACTAAAGTATGATACTGCTACCACATCAGGGACTATGATTGCTATAAGTGGTAAAGGATTATGTTTACTGAATCTTCATTTGAATCAGGAAAATATAAATTTGCCATAGTATATAACAACATTTTAAGAAGCATACAAAATGCAAATTGAAGAATAAATTCAATAAAGAGAAATTTCAAAAAAAAAAAGAATGATATGTTGGATAAGGTCAAACCTTAATTAGTTGAAGCCTGTTTATTGTCATCTGGAGGGGAAATTAAATATGTCAATATCACAGGAGCCAAAAAAAAAAATTCTAACTGTCAATACAAATGAAAAATTACCTGATTTTCTTCATTTGTTCCATTAACTAATATTTCAAGTGCTTTAATTTTGGAGCGGTACTTCTCTTCCCTTGTCTTGATAACAATATTTTGCTGTAGAAGGAAAATTTTCATTCAGGAGCAAAATTTTGTAAGCCACAAAGAAAAATGCAAATTCCAGACATATTATCTTACACTTCTTATGTGCTCTGCTTGAATACAGAGACGACGCTCGATTTCTTGAATGACTTTCCTCAGTAAGTAAACTACACGCTGAGGGTGACAAGATTACAGTTCTGTACTGTTGTAAAAAACTGTCTATAGAAATGGGGACATTGTAGTTGAAAAGAGACATACGTGTGGTATTTCTCCCTTTTTCCTCTCTATGCTTTCATCCAAAATGCCATTAACAACACTAATAAGTGATTGGGTTGGTGCACTCTGAGAACATTGTTACTGTTAGTATAGCAACACCAGATAAAAAGGTAGCAAAATTCAATAATTTTGAGAAATAAATTTGAAGGACTTACATCTAAACTGCTAGAATGCATCATCTCTGAAATCTTGGCGGCAGGAAGATCAGAATAGGATCCACGTCTTAATTGGAGAAATTCACGAAATTTTTGCCCTGAAGGATATAAATTGTCTACGATGAATTGAAAAGATATGAAAACTGTGGAAACAACAACATGGCATAATGGATAGTTTTTCATACTAAGTGGGACATCTTAGAATATTGCGGATGCTAGACTTGGTAATGATGTTAAAATAAATAAGTAAAACCCAAATAGCCAGCCAGATGAATCAAGCTTCATCATTGTTACTGCACAAACCATTTGATGTATAGTCTGAAACTCTGAATCTAAAAGTTTGCGAGAACTGTTTGAAATTTGTAGCTTCAGCATACCAGAAAATACAGAAGTCTTATGCTGTCCCTTGAGATCTGAAATACTATTTCTTCTGTCCTCTCCAGGGGACCTTCTCCCTTGTGTTGCAGCAGGAACTTGAGGCACTTCCATTTCTGGAACTCCCCATTGCTTTCTTGAAGGACTCTTTGCAGCATCAAATTGAGTATCATCACATAATCTATGGTCCACGCTGTCTCGCAAAGCCAGGAGACACTCTACCACTGAAGACATTGATCCCTGTAATCATCAAGTCTATTGGAATAAACAGAATGTAGTACACAGGAACCTAGGAAATAGCATAGCACATATTAGATTTACAAGTTGATAAACTGGTAAACTTTATTCCTAGTTCAGCAATTCTAATGGCTTGTGAGACCCAGTCACAAATGTTAGAATACCATATGAAGCTACAACCATTCATTTTGTAGGCTTGCTCATCAAATCAGTCGGTAAAAAGAAAGGAATCAAAAAAGGACTAACACTGCTACGCAGACCAACAATTTCATGTGATAAGAGAGCCCTCACGGCCTCACCTCATCAAGATCTTTCACACTGAAACCAGGCAGCCCCATATCAGCAATCACCGAGAGGAACTTCTTCACATTTCCTGACCTCTGATCTGCTGATGCATAACCGCCCCATGACCCCTGAACAACAAACGCCCACATTCAAAGCACAACTATCAACATTTCCATGATTCAACAAGAAATTAAAAAAAAACATTATCTAAGAGCAGCCGGTTCACCTCAAGAACACCGGGGATGAGTGTGTTTATAATATCGCAAAGGCATGTGCCATCGCTGAGTAGCTCTCGTAGCTCTTCATCGGACGAATCAGATGGCAAGATGAATGCCGGCAGCAAGGCGCTGAGCCATCTGATAACCTCTGCACGCCGATTAGCTACAGGTACAAACGTCACCGTGTGAGAATCACTAGAATTTCTCCGTATTTTTAATAAAACAACATAGAGCGCGTTCCAGTAGGGGAAAAAGTTCAAACAAAAATCTCGGAGCAAACTAAAGCTTAACAGCATCGCCATGAAACACTCCCTACTTTATCCTACGGCAGTACAAAAAATCAAACCGGGATCCACAAAATGTGTCCGCTAAGCTGAAATCCAACTCCATAAACACTAAACGAGAGCTTAAAATCTTACAGATTACCTAGCCCTGACCAATAGCCGGCACACTCTCCGAAAATCACTCGAACACTCACATTGCCCCCAAACTTCGAATTCCCACGCTCAAATCCAACAACGCAAACGCATCCAGATCAGCCGCCTCACCTGCGTAGATCCCCTCGGACTCGCCGTCCACGCTCCCCATTCCTCGCCGCCCGCGCTGCCACGCGACGGCACGCGCAGATCGAGCTCGCTGCCGCCGAGATCAGGCGGATTCGAGCTCGGGCGTGGCCGAATCGGAGGGGGGCTGCGGAGCAATGCCGCGCAGGGTTTAGCGGCTTCGGAGCAGGCTCTCCTCCCTCCGCCTCGTGCCGTCGTGCGCCGGGCCGCGCTCTGGCTTGGCTTCTGTGCCGACTGTGCGCGCTGCTTCGTTTCGGAATGGCTTGTTGTTTTCTCGGCGTGGGTCGGGGGCTTTCGAATTGTTTTTTGTTCTCGTGTTGAACAGTACTCATCCTGCTTGAATTCCATCTCGCGGCTCCTGAATTTGCGCCCCTCGCCGTTACCGTTAGTTATGAGCTGAAGAGAGTGATTTTTTTTTCTCTATGGCTAGTGATTGAAAATAGCAATCCCCTAAAAAGGTTTATGCTAGTGACTATTGCTTCGGGTACACATATGGCAAAGATTTTTTTTTTCAACTCACATATAAGGGCAACCACAATATTTACATCTTCAACTAGTCCATTAGGTTGGACTCATTATTGATAGTCCTTAGTTATGAATATCCTCACAATGTGGGCTATAAGCATATGATATAAAGAAATACTAAAATATTATTCTCAGATTCTAATTGTTGAAGTTTGTACCATAGTATAAAGGTGGAAGAAAATTAAATTTTAAATTTTTATGTATATCTCATAAATAACTTTTATTATGGATTCACTATGAAATACCTCCATAATATTTATTATATTCATAGTAAATTTTTTTTATTCTTTATGAACCACTTTAGACTACATTGTGGTTGAGTATCCGGAGAGGCGGAGATTTAATTCTTTTAGCATATTTCTTGTTCACTCCGCTAGAAGCTACACATTGGGAGCCTTCATCAACCTTTTAAGCTAATATGCTAGTAGAGATTAGGCCTGTTTTGGTAGGGTTAGGAACCTCAAACCAAATTCTTATAGCCTTTCAAATTGACAGATAATATGTTACAATAAAGATCTTTTACACATGTCTTCACAAAACTCTTTTCACGAACACTAGTAAGATAAAAAAAAAACTCTTAAAAAAGAAACTAACGCCGTCAAATCCCCTGGTGGACTGTAGTACGCCATTTGCTCCAAGCTCTCCATAGAACGTGCCTGCCACTGTGCCAAACGCTTTATGCTTTGTCGAGATCGCAAAAAGGGAGAAGAGAGAGAGATCTTCATAGGCCCCCACTTCGTGCAAAATTCATGGATACACTCTTCGTTTCAAGCCGTCGAGTTGACGCAACCTGAGCTTGTTTTGAGTGACCGAAATACGGGCCCCAGTCTCTAAAAAGGGCCCCATTTGGGGCCGGCACGTCCGACACAGTTGACGGCGTCAAGAAAAGCAATCGTGCTCCCGCCTCGTGCGTTCGCTACGTGTCAACTTTTTTATTTGCAGCCGGCCGTCTATTACTCTATCCGTTTCAATTCTAATTTAAGTTATCATCCTAGCTTTGATAATAAAAAAAATATTAAGGAGTAAAAAAATGAATGTGTTGAAAATGAAAAGAAAAAAGATAAAAATAGAGATGAAGTATTGAAAATAGAGAAACGAGAATTGAAAAAACTTAAAAAAGCTATTAAAAAACTAAAATGACAAGTAATTTGAAATAGAAGTAGTAGAAGATAGTACTATTATCACGCGGTATGTCAACATGAAGACTGAGCATTACAAGTTGATTTGCCTGGGTAAAAGTTGTAACAGTAACAGATTTTTTTTAAGTGGGTGCGACTCAACAATCAGGTTGGAAAATAGAGCAACCATAGGTTCGTAGCTCACTAAAATGCGCGTCAGACCAATTCGTGTTGGTTGAGTAATGCCTGTCGGACATTTGGTTTGCATCCATCCATCGCAACATCAGTCTCAAATGGTTGCCGACAGTTTACAAGCGCATCAGACCAGAATCGGCCATCACAATCCGGATGGCAGCCTGGACAAAACGAGGGCGGCAGGCAGAGATCCTGCGATGCGGACTTGCAAACTCCACGAATTTTAGTATCTGATCACATTCACACACAGGGGTGCAAGAGTAGACCAGGTAGCCGCACGTCTGTGTCAGTAGACTGCTCTTGTTTAGCAATCTACAGCGGCCTAGGGGGCTTAAGTATAGTCGAGGAGCTGAAAATTTACAGGATACAGTTGAGGAACATTCAGAACCTTTGAGCTTAGACAGATTTTACCAAGACAAGCCACAAAAGGTGACATGGGAACATGATTCAGAACATACAGCAGGGAGTCACAGTTGGGAAGAAGGGGAACGACCAAACGAGAGAGAGAACGGAAATGAGGATCGCTGATCCAGTCGACCGGACCTGCATAAACAAGATGAATCTACCGGACTACTCCCTGTGTCTCAATATAAGTGATATTTTTAACATTTTAAAATTAATTTTTAATTATTTATTTTATTTAAAAAATTATAAAAGTACAAAAATAAACAACACTTATGAGCATTATGACCTGATACGTCCATGAGCATCTAAGCCTTCAGTGCTTCAGCTCGAGCTTTATGGACCTTATGGCACAGATCTAAAAGCCTTTTTTGATACGGCTTACGGTACTGTGACTACAGTAGCTACAGTATTAAGCTTCGAAACATGACTTATAACACTCAAGTAAAAATAACTTATATAAACAATATTTTTATTATATCTACATTGTATAAACAGTTGTGTAACCCGATTGAAATAAACTCTGTCAAACACACTCTAACTTTGTAAAGACTGGCTGTAACTCTTCCAGCCTTGGTTTTGGAGTCCCGGTGCTGTTTTAATTACTGTCTCGAGCTTGATTCTGCATAACTACTTCCTTTTCTTTTTTACTTTTGTTATCGTAAAGACACTTGTAGATTGTACGACGAACAGAAGGAGAAAAAAAAAGGAGTGATTACAAGAGGGGCCAATGGGGTATGCGGCGTATACGGCATGGACCGTGACCGCTATTCTACGTGCTGTCTTCATTCCGGAAGGTATTGCCACTTCACGGACTCACGGCCTGGCGCATGGTTTAATATTTCCGTTAAACCAGTAAAATCAGTCTAGATCGGTTTAATGTAAACTACAAAAATAAAAAAAAATCGGTCAAAAACTGTTCTAAATCAAAATTTCAAAATTTGAACGGTTTGCTATAGTAAACCAGTCAGTTTCATCGGTTAGCCGGCTGGTTTTATCGATTTGCTACCGTAACAGATTTTAAAATTTGAAGCCCACCGGTTTCACCATTTAGTCGATCAGTTTTTGGTATTTCAAATTTTTTTAATTTTTTTTTAAAATCGATCGGTTTGTAAAACCAGTTTCATCGAAAACTAAAAAACCGATGGTTTTTGAGCGGTTTTTGTCAACCCTGGGGCACGCGGGCGGCATCAAACAAACAAGAGGGAAGAAACGAACACTAAGTTACGGCCACAGTAACGAACAGACTGACTGGAGAGGAATCCATCAGGTGCGTGGAAAACAACACTGGTGGAATGCACTTCTGCGCGTCTGTGCCTAGCCTACCAAACATTCTCTAATCTCTACCCGCTGGAAATGTGGAAAGGTCTCTAAAACACAGTCAGCTGTCGGGCGTTAGAACTGGGGGAGTATTTTTTTTTTAGCCCAACGTCACCCGTGATTTTTGACGTGGTTGAACAATCAGGATAAACTTAGCATGCATGATTCCAAGGCAACAGAAGAAACAGTGCTCAAAACAAGTTGAACCACGGGGTAAACACGATACACGGGCGTCCCACAGCAGATAAATTACGTTCGCCGTCACAGTCACCGAGATAATTCGACCACGGGGCAGCTCGTCGACCTCGTCGCGCCGCCGCAAGGGCGGGTCATCCGTGGCATTACCACGAACACGTGCATGTGGCACGGCGCCGGCTAGATGCGCGCGCATGCCGCCGCGCACGCGCCACAACCAACCAACATAACAGCCTCTCCCGCGGCCGCTAGCTCGCGATCGAGCTGTGCCGTTCCATGGTCCATCGCTCCGCCCGTCGCCCCGTGATTCTCCTTAAATCCCCGCGCGATGTCCCCTCGTCCGGAGTTAAAGCCTGGCGCCCTCGCTGGCCGCTTGCTAGTGACCGTTGAGGCGATGTCGCCGCGGCTCCTGCTCCGCGTCACCGCCGTGGCGCTGCTGCTGCTGCTGCTCGTGGTGGCGTCGAGCGACGTCGCGGCGGCCGGCGGGCGGCATCGCCAGCACGGACGCCGGCACGGGCACACCAAGAAGCTGCGGCCCCGGATGGGTGCGGCGGCCGCGAAGCCGTACCCGGTGAACGCGACGCGGGTGGAGGCGATCGAGCGGCAGTTCACGCGGTGGGTGCGGTACGTGGGCGGGCTCGGGCACAGCACGTTCAACCGCGCGCTGAACCGGGCGTTCCTGCCCACGCGCACCATCGTGGTGGACAAGAACCCGCCCCCCGGCGGATTCGCGTCCATCCAGGCCGCCGTTGACTCGCTGCCGCTCATCAACCTCGCTCGCGTTGTCATCAAGGTCAATGCCGGCACGTACACGTACGTACTAGGCTCTAGGCCCCTGTTTTTCTCTCTCTGGATTAGTGCTTCCAGTCGTGCTTGCGCAGGAGGAGTAAGCTAATGCGGCGGCGGGTGTGCAGGGAGAAGGTGAACATCTCGCCAATGCGCGCGTTCATCACCATCGAGGGCGCCGGCGCCGACAAGACGGTGGTGCAGTGGGGCGACACGGCGGAGACAGTGGGGTCCTGGGGACGCCCCCTGGGCACCTTCGGCTCCGCCACGTTCGCCGTGAACTCGGCCTTCTTTGTCGCCAAGAACATCACCCTCAAGGTATCCCGCAACACAACACCTAGTAGCTGCCGTCACCTTTTACCGAATACTGATGGCACGGTGCATGCATGCAGAACACGGCCCCGGTGCCGAAGCCCGGCGCGCTGGGCAAGCAGGGCGTGGCGCTGCGGATATCGGCGGACAACGCCGCGTTCGTGGGGTGCAATTTCCTGGGCGCGCAGGACACTTTGTACGACCACCTGGGCCGGCACTACTACAGGGACTGCTACATCGAGGGCTCCGTCGACTTCATCTTCGGCAACGCGCTCTCCCTCTACGAGGTAACCACCGGAACACAGCTTTCGCTCCCTGAGCCACGGATCTTCGTTGGTGCTCTGCTGTTCTGGGATACACTTCCTTCCTTCCTAGGCACGGGACTGTGAACCTGTGATCCCGTCCCAGCAACCATTCTGTCACGCATTCCGTGCCGTCTTGCCCACGCACGAGGCTCACAGACTCACAGACTCACAGTCACAAGCCTCTTGCGTCCTGCACTTCTGTCCTCACTCGGCCATGATCTTGTGACTGTCTCTATCGCACACGTCCATGATCCATCCATGCACATGACATGAGGAAGTAGTACCAAGCACCAATAACATTACGGCACCGTGCCGGGCACCACTGCGACCACCGCCAAGAGAAAAAGTCGCTGAAAAGTGGCCCAAATGGAATGTCGATGCTTCTTTTTAATTACCAATGGCCACGCACATTCCATTCTCAATGGCCGTGGCAGTGAAGGTAGTAGTGGTACCAGTCGATCGGACCAAGGCACCACCTATGGGGTGGTGTCGCGACCTCCATTGTCGCTGGCGCGCTTGTTGTCCTGCTGAAAGCCTGCGTGCAGATTCTCTGGTCCCCCTGGCCCCAGGTGCCTACCCGTGACGCCGGAGCTGGCCGTCCTCGTCTCGTCCCGCCTCTTCTACCCGTGCTCTGAATTCTTCCATCCCCATGGATGGTGGCAGACATAGCATGGCCTGCTCACCGAAACGTGAATGCAGGGCTGCCATGTGCATGCGATCGCGCGGAACTACGGCGCGCTGACGGCGCAGAACCGGATGAGCATCCTGGAGGACACGGGGTTCTCCTTCGTCAACTGCAGAGTCACCGGGTCCGGCGCGCTCTACCTCGGCCGCGCGTGGGGAACGTTCTCGCGCGTCATCTTCGCCTACACCTACATGGACAACATCATCATCCCCCGAGGATGGTACAACTGGGGCGACCCAACCAGAGAGATGTCGGTGCCCTCCGCAGCTGCTTCCGTTCTTCATCAGTTCACCCCCGTCGACATCGCATTTTTTTCCCTTCTGAATCTGGAGCTGTGGTTGTGGCTTTTGCAGGACGGTGTTCTACGGGCAGTACAAGTGCGCGGGTCCGGGCGCGAACTACGCCGGCAGGGTGCAGTGGTCCAGGGAGCTCACCGACGAGGAGGCCAAGCCGTTCATCACCCTAGACTTCATCGACGGCTTCGAGTGGCTCCGATTGTAGCACAGATTGACCTTGTGAAAACAGCAGGAAGTAGGGCAAATTTGACTGATTATTGATCCATCGATTGCAGTTGCATGATTTTTTATCTGGAATTTGCATGCATTTGTTGAATAGCAATTTAAAGGCCCAACACAAACATGTGACCGCACTTGCCCTAGCCTGCTGTTTCCCACTCGAAAACAAGGCCGGCCCAAGTATATGGCCACTGGTGCGCCCAACTTGAAAGGACGAGATTAAGCCCAGTCACCAAAGCAAAAGCTGGATTCGTAGCCCGGTGGACTTGGGGCTTGTGAAGTTCACATTCAAAATTTTCAACAACATAATTCGTAAAAACCTGGAATTCATATTTACAGTCGCCGCATGTACCCCTGTTGAACGGATCACGTTACAAGACAAAGATCCCATCGCCTTCGCCCCTACGGTCCTACCGTAAGCATATGCAAACAAACAAAACGTGATGACACCGGTCCCGCTGCTGATCACTCACCAATCCATTCGCATTACCGGTCACATTGCCAACTCTGTAACAACACGGTGGTACGCTTGCATAGATCCACGCCACGCTGTCGATCGCGGCAGGATCCAGATCGCGCGTCAGCCGCGGATACAAACAAATCTCGACTCCGGAAGATGCTTTCGATCGAGTCATTCCGTCGGCCCCAACAAAATTTGACAGCTGCAGGTCATGTGCGCGTCTTCTTCTAATCGATGTCTCTCAATTCGTCCGTCCCTTGGCTCTCCGGTGGCGAATCCCCGGCGCGGGATCGCATCGAAAGCACGACTGGGCAATCGAGCACAAGGCGATGGTGATAGAATTTCTGCCGGATCTGTGCTCCGAATGGTGCCGGTGATGTAAGCATTTTTACAGTGAGCCCGTAGCAGTCCAACTTCACCTCCCGTGAGCGAAGTTGCAACGGCTCAAGAACTGGCGGCATCGTTCCAACGATCTTTTTGCCTGATTCCGCCCCTCCGAGCACGTCACGTCAACATTTACGCAATGCGGTTGGGGAGGGGAGGAGCTCTGTGTACCAGACAACCACAACTTTTGTCTTCACTGCGAGGGATCCGCGACTGCGAGTGCCGAGATGGCAGGGACTCGGCCTTGGCATTCATTCACCTCTCCCCGGTCCCAGTCCCCATCGCTTCGTAGAGTACGAGTACGACCGAGCGCAGTAGAGGTCAGTATCAGATTCTCCGTAGAGCAATGAAGCTGCAGTCGTACAGTGGCAGAACTCAGAACTGGAAGAATATTAAAGCGATTGAGTAGTGGAGAGATTATAAAATTTTATAAATATAAATATTATTTAAAATTTTATATCATAATGTATATCAAACTATCTAAAATGATAAAATTTTGTAATTTAAATTATTACGATTATAAAATCTAAATTTTAGAATCAAGGAATTTAAATAAATTATTTTGATCTAAACGGTTGAGATTTTGAATTTTCAAAATCTAGATTATAGAATTCAAAAATCCAGATTCTGAGATTCAATCGGTGCTGCGCAAGCTGTGGCACAGTAGAACAAATTTTTATTCCCTTCTCTGTGCCCATACTTGAGCTTCATAGGAGTAGGAGTAGCTTAGCGGTCATTTAGCACTATATCTTGCCATGATCTAGATCTTCTTGATCCTAATAACACTACTACTAGTAGTAATTATGCACAAAATTGTTACTTTAAAACCTTCTCCTAATAAGCCACTGGTTGTTTGTAATGGCGGAATCACCAGAGACGGTCAAGGTAGTAGTCTCTGGTGACCTCATCACTGAACTCCGAGCCCTCCACCCGGCTGGTCGCCTCCGAGCTCTTGAAGCTGAAGCTGTCCTGCTGCGACAGAGCCCGCGCCTGCTGCTTCCTGGTGCCGGAGCGCCTTGTCGCCTCGTTCCGCTGCCTGGGAGCGCTCTGGCACCGCGCGCGCGCCACGGACGAGGCCGTGTCCGCCATGTACCGCGGGCTGGTCCCGCCTTTCGCCGGCGAGCCGAGGTAGCCCGGGAACGCGCCGAGCCGGGGCGTGTTGTGAGTCGTCTTGGGGAGCGGGGGCTCGCGCTCCAGGAGGCGCGCCGCTGCCTGCTTCTGGCTGTAGACGTAGAGGAGCGGCGAGGCGCTCGGCGGCGGTTCGGCGGCGCAGCGGCTCGTGATGCGGGTCGATTGGCAGCGGAGTTGGCACGTGTCCAGCTCCACGATCCTCGGGCTGCAGCGCTGGAACGCGGAGTCCCCGCCGTCGGACAGACGCCGGCGGTGCAACGACTTAAGCGCCACCGGTTTCAGACGCGCGTCTTGCGCGATAATCCGCTCCTACGTACACAAAAGAATACTAATGTTTAAAACATAATCAAGTGAAACTTGATCGATGGCTGCACGCCAGTAAAACTCGTGAAACTTCTCACTTGCTCGACGGATCTCCGGGACGTCGCCGTCTTGATTTGGTGCGAGGAGGCCTGGAGCCTCATGAGCGCCTGCAGCCTGCGCAGGGTCGTGGCCGCCTGCTTCCTCACGAGGTAACCACGCACCAGAGCTTGCAGCTTCACGAGCGACTTGAGAGCACGCAGGGCCTTCCTAGCCTGCACCGCAAGAATTAAAATTTTTACAGTCACGTCGGAACTTGCTTCGGGAGCAGAAAAGAACTGCGCATTAAACAGCTGGGGTGCCGAGTGACGACTAGGTGCGTCACGCTGTGCAGTTCACGAAGCGCTCGAGCAGTAAACAAGAATATATCCAACAGTTTGGAAATAATCTAGGGGGATTAAATTAACAATGAACAGTAGGTAACGAATCAACGGGAAGGAACAGCAGCTACTAGCAACCGTGCTGAACCTGCAGCAAGGAGTGAAGTCAAATCTCTTGGCCAATTCAAAAGCGAAGGAATCTACCAAGATCCCGTGCATTTGTTCGTTGATTCGTTGCTCCGAACAGAAGAATTCTCTCGACGCGAAGCAGATAAAATAGCCAGAATCACATTTTTAAATCAGAATCATCTGTACTTTTCAGAAGGAAATGGCATGAAACCATGAACACGAAGAAGAAAATGGAGGGCAAAGCATTCATGGATGCATTTGAGGCTAAAAACCAGCTTACCAAGTATCCTCTGAAGGCCTTCTGGATCACGACGGCGGCCTCCACCTCGCGCTCCTGGCCCCAGCTACAGGGCCGCACCTGCGACAGCTCCCCGGCGACAACAGCGGTCACCGACGGCCTCCGCGCGGCATCAGCCACGCTGTTCCTCGGCCGTGCGAAGCTCCACCTCCTCTTCTCAACTGGCGGCCCGGTTCCGCCCGCGAAGCCGTGCTCCTTGCCGTCCCGGTCGACGCCATCCTTCTTGCCAGCGAACACCTTCTTGATCCACCGCATGGCACGGCCCATGGTGGCTTCTTCCTGCTGTGCACAGCAACCTGTCGCGGCAAAAGTGAAGAGTGAGTGCTGAGAAGAGTTGAAATCAACTTCTTGTAGTAGCAAAGCAACGAGGATGCAAACAAAGTACTGTAGCAACGGCCTGCATGAGTAGAAAGCAGAGGCTGAACTACAGTGCTAGAACAAGAGGAAATCACCTATGGGTACGAGGGTCTGTTGAAGTATGAACAGTGTGTGTACAGAGTACACCAAAAGTTCAGGTTTGAACCCTTGGCGGAAACAAAAACAAAAAAAAGGGTTTGCAATTTGAAAAGGTAGCAACGTGAGCGACTACCAGAACAAGGGCAAGCAGGTCACCGGCGGGAAAAGGAAGAGGGCTTTACAGAGGCCTGCGAGGAAGAAATATGGGACTGGGCAGAAACTGAAAGGGCCTGCGAAGGGAGAAGAGGACTGGAGGAGCAAGGGAGAGCGCCAGAGCGCGGTAGGAGGAAATCACAAAGGCCGCGCCAGAAGAAGAACCGAGTCGAAGAGGAAACCTTTTTCCGAGAACTTTTCAAGGGATACCCAGAACCTCAACACGGGCACTGCCCACGGCAACGAGTGAAGCAAGCAAAGCACGCAAGTCGCAACCAACCGAGGCGTGTTCTCACCTTGCCTCGCTCACCAGTACACAACCGCGAGGGCAGTCGTAGGTGCGACGGACAGATTCCCGGCCCGCGCGGCGTCAGCCGGGTGCCTAAGTCCGAGCGCAAGGCAACAAGGAGCAGGGCTCAAAACAACGAGCCGCACGAGGCGGCGACGGCAGGAAGGAGAGAGACGTCGCCGCAAGCAATCATTCGCTGGCCTCAAAAGTCCCGACGACGAGGACCACGTACGGGGTGGTGGTGCTGCTACTTCTAGCTAGTCCGCCGCAAGTGGCGCGGCTTTTGGAGGCAGTGGCAGCGGTGGCGGGCACGTCGGGCCAAGATCCGATCCGGCAAGGCGTTTTTATTCTGGGAACCCACGCGGCGCGGGGTTCTTGTTCCGCGCCGGGCGAAGCGTGGTCCGCCGTCCGGGCCGGGTGGTGATGGTGCTCTGCTCTCGGCTCGCGCTGGGAACTGTCCTGGTAGCGCGGCAGAGGAGTGGTGGCGCTCGCTGCTAAATGTGTGCGCAAATTTTGGATGCACGTAGGAGTATCGTCTTCGTCCCTCGTCTGGCGCGTCGCAGCGGAAAGCGTGCTACATAGGGCCCGGTTCGAATGGGGGCATGCACGGCTGTAGGCGATGGACCACGGCCCTGAGGCCTGAGCTCGGCGCAGCGAGTTGGGTGAGCCAACGGCAAATGCAAGTACACCTAGATCGCCTTCGTATTGCTGCAACGCGTTGAATGAATGCCTCGTAGTAGTCCGTGAACAACATCGGGTAGCCGACGCGTTGCCATTATCCCCATTCCAAATGCGAAAACGATGGGTCACGGCCAATGCGACACCGTACTCAATGGCTGGTGTTGACTTCTCGTGGCAGTGTCGTTATTAGCATGTCGCTTAAAGGAATTCGAAACGGGACGTTGGTACGGCGCGGAGTACCTAACCTTGTGGCCTTGAATGTTGAACCACGGTACAGGTGGTCCATATCGCCATCGCTAATGTAATCCGGTTGGTTTGGCTACCAGAAGTGTTACGACTGTGTTACCCAACCATTGGGGCCGACGCACGGCCGCACGGTCCGCACGGGCCAAGGAGAGCCGGGAGCGGCAGAGCGCGGTTCCCCAACGTGGACGGCACCGCACGGTGATGTCATCCTGACGAGGAATCAACCACCGGATCCGGCTCCGCTCTGCGTCGTCCGCAGCGTGGGGTATGGCCCCGATCCGGTGAAGCGGAAGAGGTAAAAATGGCAGCGGCGGATCTGCAGCACTGTGCTCGTTGGTTGGCCTCCCTCCGGCTCGTGTGCCTTCGTCCGTTGCGCTGGAGCGAGGCTCTCGCGGGCGTACGGCACGAAGCAGGGCCAGAAGAAAAGAGAAAGCGTTGGCTCGTTGCTCCACCGGGCAGATCTCATCCGCGTCGCCTACTTCCTCTCCCCTGCCCTTCTCCCCGGCCGATTTCAGTCCAAGCCTGGCAGTTTTTTTACCGCGCGGCGGACCCGGGCAATCCCGCTCAGATTCACGGCAGCCAAAGATTCTTCCACTGTCCCGTGGCGTACGTTGGGCTGGGCGCGCAAACGAACGAAGGAGAGCAGCGAAACTGATGCTGCACGCTCTTATCAGTCCTCCCTGTCTGTCCTATAAAAAAATCATTTTTTATTTTCAGATTTTATGTTTGCCTACTTTTTTTATTTAAAAAATTTATAAAAATATAATTTATTTTATTGTGAATTGTTTTATCATTAAAAATATTATAAGTATGACTTATTTATTTTTATATTTAAAAAAAATAAATTAAATAAATAGTTAAACATAGTTTTTAAAAATTTAAAAATACCTTTTTATGAGACAAGATAGTATTAGTAATATGTAGTACGCGTGGAGAGTAGTACTGTATGAACGAGAAACACCAGAACGGTGCTGTGCATTCGAGGAGGGCCGCAGGCAATGAAGGCGACGCCGATGCACGAACTCGAGCAACGCGATCTGGCGCCTTCCGTGCCGGCAGCACCGGCGCCATCAATTCCCCAATCCTGCGCGCTTCAACTCGGCTCTGCGCACTCTGCTCTGCTGCTGCAGCGTGGTCAATCCTCCGGGTTGCCCTGCACAGCACTTTCTAGACCTGCCGCGCTCGCGCCGGTAGTCCATCCCAGACGAGCTCAACGTCGGATCCAGATACTCACCTATTTATTTTATTTTATTTTAAAAAAATAATGATTAATCTCATCTATTCATTGATTGATTTCACAGTTTTGAGGTTGAAAAAAATTGAGATAGCTCGTAGAAAATGTGCTTATCATACATGGGAGGTTTGGAGGAGAGCCGCATTGAAGCGGCTTCGCATGCAGATCGGTGCTGCTTCTAGCGTCGGACTACTATAAACGCTTTTTTTTTTTGTAATTTCATGTTTAATAGGCCCTTTTTGATTATTTTGTTTTGATTAGAATATTTCAAATGAAAAGTATGCTATTGGAAAGTATATGCAATTATATTTGTATAATCCATGTAATATATTGTCTCAATTTGGAGAAAATATGAATTTCCAAAGGCTAAAAAAATATATACAATCTGAGTATACAAATTATAGCTGTATAATAGTCAATAGATACATCATGTCCTGAATATTTGACAGAAAAAAGGCGCATAGGAGCTACTCATTTTCTCTAGCTCCTTAAATTCTTTTCTAAGCAATCATTCAGATAAAAATTCAATGCCCACAAGAAGTCCTTCAGTAGGATCGAAAAGACTTTTCAAATATGCGGTATAAACAGTTCAATTTATCTAGCATGAAAATTGAGCTGGCATCACATAAAAATAATAGAAAGTCATTCTTAGTAATGAAATTGAAAGAAACAGATAGCCTTCACCTCAGAATCAGAGCAAGAGAGAGACTCGGCTGGTTAGTACATAGCTAAGTCTCATCAGGATTATATTACCGTAGAACAACTAAAATGTACAAAAAGTAGCTAGTTCTTTATGATTCATTCGAGGAAAAACATTGAATCCCTACCTTGTATTTTTCTGCATCTTGCGATTGCTAATGTGTTCTGTCAAAAAAATATACTAATTCTAATGTGAAGGAGACTAGAGTGTGACCTTCGACAGTGAGAAAGAGATATGTGCAGC
>BCLF01000027.1:1525391-1548587 GCA_001602275.1 Zoysia japonica | reverse complement strand
ATAAGCGATATGCATCAACATAAATAATAAAAGATATCAGAGAAACAAAGTTACAAAAAATGAGATAGCATGAGTCCAACTTGGACTTAGGAGAATACAAGGAGAGGACCAAAGAAGTTGAAGTTATAGGCTTAGCTTGCAAACCAGAAAGTACAAGCATTTAAACTGATCAAAAGCACCGCTCTAAGAATTGTAACTTCCAAAATGATTTTACCTATTTTAGAACACGTCACAATTAATTGTTTGATAGAGTACAATAAATGATTATATATAAAAAAATTCAAACTGATCAGCAGCACTGTTCTAAGAATTGTAGCTTTTCAAAATGATTTTAGCTGTTTTAGAATACACCACAATTAATTGTTTGATAGAGTACAATAACTGATTATAGATAAAAAAAGTTGCAGTATGACAAAACATAAAAAATCAAAGCTCAGTACTTGTCACTTCAGTGCAAACATCAGCTCTTAACAAAAGCATTCCATAACCAAATGCTAGAAAATCAGCAGTTATTCAAACGAAACGAACAAGAGAAATACCAAACATTTTCTCGAACACACATAGAGATTAACCCTGCAGCAAATATTATCAATTTTATGTGTTGCTTGTCCATGCCTGGTCTCCACGAAATGCACGCCAAGAACAAGCCAGCAAGTATGCGAGCAGCAGCAAGCAAGATCAAGAGCAGCAGCACGTTGTATTTTTTTTTTCTTATCTTTTACTCACATTGCTCTGAAACACAACCAGATGTGACGCGTGCGGAAGCTAGCCGTACCTGAACGGCAGGCGAGTGGAAGGAGGGGACGGGGACGAGGGGAGTAGCTTTGGCCGGAATGGAAGAAGTAACGCGCACGTCGTCGTGACGCTGGAGAGCATCCCCTGCACGGCGAAGGTCGCGGCGGCGTCTGCTGCCGGGGCATCGAAGACGACGGTGGCTCCGACAGCAGTAGTGGCCCGCGGCAGCAGGAGGCGGACTCGGCTGTGTTAGATGTAGCGGCAGACACCCGTGCCCGATAGCTTATCTCTCACCAATCGCGCGCAGAGCCATGGGGGTGGGGCGCATGGGCGGCGGAGGCCTCTAGATCTAAAAGGTTGCAGTGGAGAGGGGAGCAAGCTGGATTTAGAGTTTGGGCCATCGACGGGGCGGAGCGCGAGGGGGAGACCGGTGTCGAGGTGTGAGAGGGCGGGGGCGAGGGCAGCCTATGGATTGGCGTCGAGGTGGGGCGGCGGCTCCGTCAGTTTAGAGCGTCGAGGGTGGGGGCCGAGGAGAAGTTTGTTTTAGCCTCCGAGTGCGACGAAGATGAGGCCTCTGATCACCCTTGCTGGTCGTGAGAGAACGGAAGTTTTGCGTTGCTCCTTCGAACCGTCTGATTCAAAATTCAATGGTGTATAAAAAATCGGCAACGTGGCGCAATAGCATTTTAGAGTAGCATTGTAGAGAACGGGTTTAATATATAAAGATTGGTTTCCTACTGTGGACGCACGGCAAATGCGGTGCTACGCGTTGCATTGATGCTCTCGTCCGGGGTCTGCCGGCCCACGCTGCTTTTCAGACCTAGGCCTCGTCTAAACGGAAAATCTATTGAATTACTCTCTTAGAGCCGTTTAGTTGTCATTTTAGACGTGAACACATAGATTAAATATAATTAAAAAAATAAGAATGCGCTGAAAATAAACAGAAAAGATAAAGATATATTAAAAATAAAGAAATGTGTATTGAAAACGAAAAAAACAAGTAATTGAGAACAGAAATAGTATATATTTTTATTTGAAACTGAATTGATTTTTTAAAATTTATTGAATATATTATTTCTATGATATCATGTAGCTTGGAAACAAGACGGGAAACGACGCGTACTGGGTGCCTTGATGTAACGGTGTAGTACATCGTGACGGGAAGAGCCAGGAGAGCTGAGCTGCGTGCGCCGAGCACCGATCTCTGCTGACTATTCGCCGAGGAAGTGGAAGAACATATGGACATGGCCACTAGCGCGAGAATCGAGATCATGTCTTGCGCAGGGGACCAGCGAACCTGGAATGCGTAGTCCGGGCGATTCATCTGTAATTGGATTGGACGGAAGCGATTCATCTGTAATTTTCTTTTTTGAGAGTGAGTGAGCAAGAGATGCATGTTTTTTTTTAAGAGATTCATGGCTTGTTTGGAGGAAAAGCCCACGCTCCCATCCATCCTCTGTTCTGGTTTGCATGATTTTGATTGGATCGGCTCCCATGGAGTATACCATTCTGCTTGGGCTAAACCCAGTAGCTGCTAGTCTATCTCCAAAGGCCTGGTCCAGCGCTTTGACTTCCTTCCATTTTTCTCGCGGAGCAACAAGGGATGGCCCGACACAGTACTTGGGTCTGTGCCTTTTCCATCTGAAATTTTATCACTCCTTCGATTCGATCTCCATTAATTCAGATTTTCCTCTCCCAAACGAAAAAGAACTATCGACACAAACTCCGTACCAGTGCTCCCTCCGGTCACACAATAAAAATCATTTAGATAATAATTTCAGATACAAAGAGTGATTAATTAGATGTTAATTTTACTTCTTTGCCTATAATAAGTAGCACCCGGAGTGCATTGTACAAGCACATAAACAGCTCTCCGTCGTCGCTTAAGATTGCTGTGCGCGGAGATTGAAGATGTCATTAATTAAGGGCAGCAACGTCCTTTGCTGCTAAAAAAACACAAAACGATTGGATTTTTGATACTTCGTGGAAGACCCCAGACCGACTTGTTTTGTTGTTCCGGAGAGAGTACTTGATTAGTATCAATGCTAAGAATAGCAGTATGTTTAGTTACACGACCCTGTGGCAGGTTTCAGGTTTCTCCTCCTCTCTCACTTGCAAAGCTTCACTTCAACGCTTTCATCCTCCTTTGCTGCTGGCGTCTTTTTCGGCTCTTTCCCTCTATATCATCTGCGTCTCCTAACCAACTGTCGAGAAGACACCGAACTTTGATCTTGTAGAATGGCCGCGAAAGATCGGCATGTAATCTGAAAATAAGTGTTAATCCTCTCTCCCCCTACTGTTGATCATTCTGTAACCGACATATAAAACCTCATGTTTGTGCTATCTATAAAGGTTTGAAAAGGCAGAGATTCTCTCCCCCCGAACTTTTTGAAAAAAAAATTCATTAGAATTGCATGCTTGAATTTGGAAAATAAATTGACAGCATTGGTGATCTCTCCATAACCGAGATATGATTTCTTTTTCTGGATAACTCGACTAGCACTTTTTGGTTGGGTATTGATTCCATTTTGAAATTAGGACGGGATATCGATCCGCTTACAGCTTTCTTATCCAAACCGTTAAACTGACACGGTCCGTTTACCGCTTTCTTATCCAAACTTATCTGACACAGCGTGGCTAATCCAATCCGGGTCAACTTCTATTCCATAACCGCGGGTAAAAGAAATCACCAGATCGCCTGCCGTCCGTACATCACCGGTGTCGGTTTGCGATCGTGGAAGAGCTGTTCCACCGTGGCCATTGCCGGGAAGGTTGACCCTGCAACCGGCGCTCTGTTCCGCGATGTCTCCATCTGGCACGAATCTCCAGGAGTCCTGCGGGACATCTGGTCCTCACGTCAGGAATCTACGGTGGGTCCGGGTCTCCACGTGGGTAGCGGCCCCGTCGCTGTTCCCATATCTCTCGCTAATTAACCTTCCGATTTGACCTGGCAGCTCAATTCGCCACCGGGTCGAGCTACTGACGTGGGGGTCCAACCTTTGCGGGAACAACATGTCAATGTCAACTGGTGAGCGCGACATGATAGCCAATCGCTTGATAACGTTTCTTTGCGGCTGCCGCACGCGCTTAAGCTAATCCCGAAGTAAATCCATTTTTTGTGGTAATCCAAAGTCCATCCTCTCCCCCGGCGCCGTTCGTTCCAGCTAGAGCCCAGATCCGTTTACCTGCGCTCACCCGATCCAGGCCGTCCAGTCCCACACCAACTGGATCGTAGCCGTGCGTATACAAGGGTGGATCCGTGAATTCCGCAAAGCCGAGGGGTGGTTGGCTACCGGTTAAAACGGCCGGGTCCGGTGGCTCCCGTCCTCCCTTCTGCTACGCGGCCGGGGAAGAGACGAACGAATTCACCGGTGTTGGCATCGGATCCAGAACGCGGCGATTGGATCGATCGGTGAACGGGTGCGGGTGGTAGGTGCGTAACAGCTCCGGCGATGGGGAAGGCGGCCGCGGTTGGGACGGCGGTGGTGGTGTGCGCCGCTGTGGGGGTGGCGGTGGTGCTGGCGCACCGACGGCGGCGGCGGGAGGCGGAGCTGCTGAGATCCGCGGAGGCGGAGCGGAAGAGGAGGGTCGCGGCCGTGATCGAGGAGGTCGAGCGCAGCCTGGCCACGCCGACCCTGCTGCTGCGGAGCATCGCCGACGCCATGGTGGTCGAGATGGAGCGTGGACTGCGCGGGGACATCCACGCGTGCCTCAAGATGCTCATCAGCTACGTCGACAACCTGCCCACCGGGTAAAGCCTCCCGTTCCGATCTGATCTTTCTTTCCTTTGCCCTCATTTGGGCTGTCTGATCTGGCTCTGTGGATTTTGTGATCTGAAAGATGCGGCTTATTTCTTCGGGTAATGTCGCGTACGGAGGCGATTCGGGCTCAGAGATGCTTTGATGATTGCATAAGAGTGTCCTTGTTATTAATTGGTTGGTAATGCATGAATTGCCCTACGAATTTGCGCGAGATGACGAGAAGGCGGTGTTTTGGGTGATTTGATGCGGTTGTTGAGGCAGAAGGGTATCTTTCTAGTTATCGTGGATCGTCGCAGGTAGATGTCCTTTGGATTGTGTGATCCTCGCGTATTGGTTTGGAAAGTCTAAAGTTTGTTGTCTAGAATTCTGGATCAATGTGCGTCGCACCTGTCATCAGTATGTCCATTCCATAAAATCGTCGGATGAAGATCTATACTGTAGTCATGTTGACTTATCATCTTTAACTTGTCAGCCATGAGTCGGATTAGTCGGGTGGACTGGTCATTTTATCTCATGGATATATCTTCTAGATTCGCTACGACTAAATTTTAGTCATTCTGTGGACATATTCTACAGAAAACAGTCTTTAGACTTTAGTGGTGAGAAAATGTGCTAGTGGACTTGACCCATCAACTGAACACATCTGGAAGAAAATTAATGATTAATGATTATGTCATTACTTTATGGAGTACTGATCTCGAAAAGTGTATTTGGATTGTCACATAGCGTGTTCAGAGAATTGAAGGTTTCTAAATCCGATGATTCGTTCACCGGTCTGTTCAAGGCACTTGCTGCAACTTATGCCTTGCTCCATTCCTTCCTTAATCATCTGTGTCTTATACAGGGATGAGCATGGGCTGTTTTATGCACTGGATCTTGGAGGGACCAACTTCCGTGTACTGCGAGTGCAACTTGGAGGAAGGGAGAAACGTGTTGTCAAGCAACAGTCTGAGGAAGTCGCCATTCCACCGCACCTTATGACTGGGACATCTTTGGTAAGTGCTTGCTGTTCTATGGACAAAGGCTATTTGAGAAGTCCGTATTTCAACCGCACTCACCTTATGTATCTTGAAATATTGTTTCAGGAACTATTTGATTTCATTGCTGCTGCATTGTCTCAATTTGTGGCTACCGAAGGTGATGATTTTCACCTACCTGAGGGCAGGCAGAGGGAACTCGGTTTCACCTTCTCGTTCCCAGTGAACCAAACATCAATATCATCAGGAACACTCATCAAGTGGACAAAGGGTTTTTCCATCAATGGAGCGGTAAAATGTCAAACTCTTTTTCAGGCACCCCATGAACATGATCCTCATAACTAAGGAAGCATGGATTGATACTAAGCAGGAATAACTTAATATAGCATGGGTTCATCTTTTAAATTTCTCTTGTCTTGATAAGGTTTAATGTTTATATATGATCCATATAGCTTTGTATCTGCCCAGTTCTTTTCATCTGCAGTCGTATAGATTAGATAAGATGTATTTGTGAAACTCAACAAAACATTGAGTTTCTGCTGGAAGTATATTTTCTGTGGCTCTTTATCAACGTTATATCTATCCAGTTGATGTTGTGACTGGTGTCTATGCTAGTTGTCAACTGTCACTACTAATTAAAGTTACTTGAGATTTGTGTCCTTATTATCACATGTATTTGGTTTGGATGTTTGATTTCTTCTGAATCAGGTCGGTGACGATGTTGTGGCTGAGCTGAGCAGGGCCATGGAGAGGCAGGGGCTCGATATGAAAGTTACTGCATTGGTGAGTAATTTAGGTTATACAGTTTCAGCACCACATTTGGGCTTCATTCCATATAAAAACATTTCATTTTCTTGTATCACAATTTCCTGATTCTATTAATATAAATATTGCATTTTGAAATCTCTTTTGTTGATGCTAATTATTGGTGTTCTGTAGGTTAATGACACTGTCGGCACATTGGCTGGTGGAAGATATGTGGATAACGATGTAGTTGCAGCCATCATATTGGGCACTGGCACAAATGCTGCATATGTGGAGCATGCGAACGCAATTCCTAAATGGACCGGGCTACTTCCCAAGTCCGGCAATATGGTCAGTACTTTGATTCCATATTCTTGGAATGTCAGTATATGGTATCATTGCATTGACGACAATTGTGTGTCTTTATCTACTGCTATAAATTTAGTGGGACATGAAAAAAACTTAAAATAATTCTTTGCTCTAGGTAATCAATACAGAATGGGGAAGCTTTAAATCCAACAAGCTTCCTCTTTCAGAATACGATAAAGCCATGGACTTTGAAAGTTTAAACCCTGGGGAGCAGGTACTATCTCCCTGCTGTTATTTTACTTTCCAGTATTGTCTTTCTGTTGAACTGCGTCAGCACATGTGTACAATTTTTGTTTCTGCGACAGATATACGAAAAGATGATTTCTGGTATGTACCTTGGAGAAATTGTTCGAAGAATTTTGCTGAAACTGGCTCACGATGCTTCTTTGTTTGGTGATGTTGTTCCACCTAAGCTGGAGCAGCCATTTGTACTAAGGTATATTTCTTGATCAATTGCTCGTCAAGCTGTTTCATTTCCCTTTTTGCGAGCCAATTTAGCTGGTTGAGATTTAGGTTGATTTCCTCAGCTATCTTCTTTGGATATGAAATGCATTAGACATATGGATTTTTTTTTTCCACAATGAGTGCCATACTTGAAAAAATCACAAACAGGGGAGCTGTGTATCTTCTCAACTTTCATGTTACATCAACTCTTTAATCTGAGGAAGGTGCCAAAATGTTTTCTGCTAGTTGAAAGGCGACACCTGACAAATATGTTCAACTTATTTTTTTTTTCTATTTTTTTTATATACAATTGCTTGCTACTCTAAAACTTGGTCTCTTTTCTTCTCAGTAATATTAGAAATTCTGCTAAATAGCCAGATGACAGGACAGGTATTACCACTAGGTACAGACCATTTCATGAATGGCTTTATAGTTCAGACCTAATAGAGTATTTCTTTTTTGGGGTCCAAAATAATCAATATACCTCGAGTCTTCTCTTTGTTTGCTAATAAATGGATGTCATGCTCAGTATAGCATGTTTGACGTATGATGTGGCCCTCATAGTATGTGTAATAAATATTTGTGCGATGCTTAACATTGATTTTGCACCACCACGGCGCACTTACGACAAAAATCTTTTTTCTTATTGAACTCTTGCACTCTTTGATGCTTAGTAAATCTTCCATCTGAATCTCATGTAGCAATAATCTGGCTATTGAGGCTGTTTTCTGAATATATTGATGATTGATTCTGATATTACAGAACACCAGATATGTCAGCCATGCACCATGACTCCTCACACGACCTTAAAATTCTGGGATCCAAGCTGAAGGATATTGTTGGGGTATGAATTTTCCTATGCTAAATTGGATATACATACTGTGCAAATGGATCTTAGTTGCTTATGAAATATTTGATCTTATGTTCAGGTTGCAGATACTTCCCTGGAAGTAAGATACATTACTCGTCACATATGCGACATTGTTGCAGAGCGTGGAGCACGCTTGGCTGCTGCTGGTATCTATAGCATCCTGAAGAAGATAGGTAGGGATAAAGTACCAAGTGATGGCAGTAAACTGCCTAGGACTGTCGTGGCCTTGGATGGTGGGCTCTATGAACATTACAAGAAGTTCAGCAGTTGCTTGGAAGCAACTCTTACAGACCTGCTGGGTGAAGAGGCTTCGTCTTCTGTGGTTGCAAAGCTAGCCAATGATGGCTCTGGCATTGGAGCTGCACTACTTGCAGCCTCACACTCCCAGTATGCCGAGGTCGAGTAGTCTTGAGAATGAGCAAGGATCAAAATGAGTGTAGCTTCTCAATTTTTCCCTTTAAACATTCTTAATGCTTCGGGCTCTCGGGGAATTTTCTTCTTCCTCTCGTGGTTATTCTGCAGAGGCTATGAGATTGCAACAAATGAGTGCAGAGGTTATTCTGGGCTCTCCCAGTATGCTTCGCGGGATGTAGCTAGTGTTTCAATGGTGAGAGCATGGAAATGTGGATTCAAACAATGCCATTCCTGTTCTGCTGATTCTTTTCCTCCTTGTATGGTGTTGTAAACCAAGCAAAATTTTATCCTTTTTTTGTATTTGCAATAAAGAGGAGGATACGATCGAATTTAACTTTATGTTCTCGTTTTCCTGCAACATACTACGAAATGACTGCGTTTATAGCTTCATAATGGTATGGCTCAATACGTAAACATCTGATGGTACTGCAGTGCTGTTGCAACAAGTGTACATCTGATGGCAGGGGTCTACAATCTCCTTTGCTCAGCTATCCTAGGATCGCACAAGCATCGCTACCGCCCACTCTGCTTTTCTTCGGAACAGCGCCGTTCCGGGCGCGGCCGCCACGGCGCCACTCACGGACACGGTGGAGCCAGCAAAGGGAAGGCACGGCGGCTTCCCTGCATTGATTTGACTTACTCCCTTCGTCTATAAATATAAACTTTTTTAAAAATCTTCAGATAAATTATCAAAGATAATAAGACTATGCTACCCTTCCACTAGTCTAAATCGAAAACTTTGGTAGATTCATGGGTGCGGAACTAATCCGGCCGCTTACGAATAAAATATCAGATGCCGACTTGCCGAGGCTGGTCAACGCCAAAACAATTCATTTAACCAAAGTTTGGTTAGCACCCTTTTATTGCCGATAAAAAACATCGAACACACTGCTCGTTTCGTGCGTTAAACATATCTGTTACAATGGGTAGCAGATAGGAAAATAAGTCACGGCCTGCTGATAATTAGAAAGTGCATATTTTGTGAAACCATTAAAAAAAGCTTATAATTGTGGATAAATGTAAACATCTAGAAAAGCTTATATTTATGGTGAAAGGAGTAAAAAGCAGTAAGTAACAGATAGGACAATAAGTTACGGTCCTCACGGATGTGACCTGCTGGCAATTAGAAAGCCCGTGTTTTGTGGAAATCACTTAAAAAATTTATATTTGTGAACGGAGGAGTACCGATTAAACTGAACTGAACACTGGCAACTGTTTTTCCTAACAGCTCTGAATTCTTAACAGAGAAGTGATCCTGGTGTGGCCGAGCGTTCGAAGCCAAACATGGCTGCAGATTTTGGAGAGACTGCATAACTCCAAGCGTGGCCGCAGCAGTTTGGGCCGTAGACGAAGCAGCCGCAGAAAGGTGCAGGGAAAAGCCCTGAACGATGCAACATGCAAGGTCTCGCTGACTGTGGCCCACAAAGGTGGTGATACAAGATGGGCCTCTAATCCTGAGACCCTCCACGCCCAACTCCTGTGGCCCACTGGCGGATTCTGGCGACTAGGAAACGTAAAGGGCCCCCATGAGCAGGGGTACACCTAAGGCCCACGGCCTGCTAGAACGCTACCAACGCCTCCCATGTCCTGCTTGGTTCCCTCCGACGATCGGATCCCACCGCCACCGCCGTCGCGCTTCGCCTTCCTTCCTCCTGGTTCGAGTTTTGATTCCGGCATGTGGGCTCCGCTGCCGCTCGTGCCTGTGCTTTCGGCGGTGATGCGGGGAAGCCAGACCAGACAGTCACTGATCGGTCGAGACTCGGAGGTGAACCACCACGGCGACCACCGGCCAGGCGGTGTAGTGGAGAGGCTGACGCAGGGACGCTGGACTGGATTCGATTACTATCATGGCATGGCACATGGGTACCAGAAGGTCTGGTACGAGCAACGCTTTTTCTCCTCTTCTCACAATTTGGAAACGGTGTGAAACTGGAGAGCCTATCTGGGATTTGGGACCTTTCATCATTAATTCTCGATTCGAGATTACGGAGAGCAGCTGCACGCCTCTATCTCATCACTAAGCTCTGATTCAAAAAATTACGCGTGCTTTCAGTTTATTCATCCATTTTTTTAAAAGGAAGTTTACTCATCCATCCATCATCGCATTTGCAATATTACAGGGGGTACCAGGGCACTACGCGCTTTGCAAGTGTTATTGAATCACGTGTGTCTGTCGCATTGCATATAAGCATATTACTCGGTGATGCATTCTGTGCAGGCTTGAAACCAAAATCAAAGCGAGCATAACTGGTTGACAGTAGCGAATGACCATGACGTATCCTGATTGGTTGGATTCGTGATAGATTAACCACTGTTTTGTCTGCTTGAAGGTACTATTGCTTCACGTTACTCATCTAGAACATTTTACTTGCTTAATATCCATTTTCATACCAAAAAAAAATTCTATAGTAGATAATATCGAAACTTCTAGCTTGAAAACAAAGAAAAACTATTGAGTTGTCAATTCTCATTCACCTGTAGGATCTGATAGATCATTGACCTGTCACTGTTACTCTCTCCGTTCTTTAATTGATGTCGTTGTTGACTTCTACATTCAACTTTGACTATTCGTCTTATTCAAAAAATTTGTTCGAATGTGTAAAACTTTGTGACTCAAATTATTCTAATGATAAATCAAATTATAACAAATTATATAAAATTTAACAATTTTTTTTTGAATAAGACGAATGATCAAAGTTGAATATAAAAGTTCACGGTGACATCAATTAAAGAACGGAGGGAGTATGTTATAGAAAGACAGTTTGCGCTTGACTAGAGAGTTCAGGAAATTAGGATAAGGTTTCAGGACGGGTAATGTTTATTTTTCACTTGAATACATTAGAAAAGTATGTGGTGAGAATATTCTACTTGCGCATTGGAGCCCATGTATAAAATATAGCGCTCTTTCTGCCGGTTGTCGAGCAAGCAGAGAGAAGGATTAAATAAATCATTGTCCGTTCTTTTGTATGGTCGATGTCTTATTTGAACTAGGCCACCTGGCAAAATCTAGACTGATTGTACGAGAATTTGGACCTACCAAGCTGTTCTTTGATGTGATATCTAACTCATTTGATTTGTAACTTTGCATGTGTCTAGCATCTGTGCATCTAGAAATCTTCTTAGCTCCACATCTTGGTGTTTTGTTCAGTACAGGTTTTTCTTATTCCTAATTTGAGGCTGCTCTTACCCAAACTATCTTTATGCCTTGAGTTTATCCGTTGGAATAGCACCATCTCGATGTCATTCCTTGAACAGCTACTTTCAGGGTTGAACCAATCCTACCTCTTTCTGGATGTTCTCCCATTTGAGAAATGCTTTGTGTCATAGTTATCTGTCCGATCTGTTACTGCTCCTGGCTGACTTAATCTCTAGGAGGATTTTTAATACATTTTTTCACAACCATTTCTTCTGATGAAATAAATATCATATCAATTGATAATTTAGCGAATGGCAGGCAAACATTTACATAAGCTTATGAAATATTTTGTATAGCATGCAGTAAGCTGTTTGCTTGGGACCATGTCTTTTTGCTTTTCTTGGGGATGGAGGGCTCTTACTTATATCTTATGTATACGTTAATGTGTAACCTTTATGTCAAATTGTGATTGTTTGGCCTGATATCTGCATTTTACCAGTCTAAACGGCTGCAGAAAAGAAATAACCATTTATGTCTTTTAAGCCTCTAGCACACGTGACACGTGATGAATACTCATAGATGCCGGTATGGCTCCTATAATATTCTGTTGTTGTGTCCGCATTTGTAATCTCTCAATCTACCAAGTTATCCATCTATTTGTCTGAAGTTGGTTTTTTAGAGTAGAATACTGGAATACAGTAGTACAAGCCAAAAAGCAAACTTCCAGCCAAGGATTGAGATGTTGGCATGCTTAATTTTGTAAGTACTCATGTTGCTTTCACCTGCTCCAATGCATTGTTCTTGCAAAGGCAACTCAGCTTTTAGCTCAGGGGCTAAAATATGCACTGCCGGGCTGGCCACATATGAGCACACAACACGGAGGATGCAGATTTTTGGGAAGGACACAACAAAAGGAGCTAAAGATTCTTTCGTAATCCACCCCGTCTCTTCTTTCCGTCGACCACTAATCAGAGGTGGTCCAATGACAAGGACCTCTCCTTTGTCCCCAATTCCAAGGCTGGCCTGGAAGCATGACAGTGAATATTTCCATCTGAACCATGGTGGCTTTTTTTTTTGTCTGTCGTCCGGTTGTCCCATTCTTGATGTGACTTGCAGGTCTTGAATATGTGTATGTGAAGCTTGTGATTATAATTCATCAAACCAACGATGAATTGTGAAGCCGAGACCAGAGCTGCTGCAAGCATATTTCAGGTATGTGTTGTGATTCGTTGCATTTTATCTTACGAATTCTGAATCCACCCCATGTTTGGAATAATCGGACCAGTGATGCCCAAAGTTTATTGGTTAGTCATAACGCTACAACAATCTGGTTGATGAGTTTGGTAGAGGTACTTATGTCGAGTATCTCACAATCACCTGGTGATTACAATAACAAAGAAAAGCAGTTAAGGGCAGATGGGATCCATGGATTGGTAACTATTCATGGACTTGGTAAATTTACATGCACTTGCACTAAGAAATTCAAGTATTTAACACAATGTTGCTGCTCCATGAATGATGAGCTACCTAACTTAGAAGGTTGTCCACTTGTTCTCCGAATGAGCTTGGCAGGTAATGATTAATCATTGTGATATGAACATTAGATCCCCGTCTTGCATCTCAGTGAAGTTAGTACAAAATTTGCACATTAGTAAACCTACTAGATCATGTAGAATTGTTCTAACCACACTGGGTTTGAAACATCATAGTAATAATTCGCAGCACATTTGGTGTACCTGCAATATGCTACATTTATCATATTAGGTCTATCTCTGCTAGCCAAAAAGGGTCATTCAAAAATAGCTGTTTTGCCGAAGCTTGCAATCTGAAGACAGGATGGTTTCTGTCTGTCTGTCACTTTTCAGTTATCTGCCACCCTCCCAGAGGCACTTTTAATCTGGAAAATAACATAGGGGAAAGAAAATTAGTAGATATGGCAGTGAAACAAATAATATGAAGCTGACCCAAATTTTAACCAGATTACCAGAGGAAAAAAATGCATTTAAAGAACGATAGAAATAGGGGAGCGTGAATCCACACCGTACTTACCAGGTCATGGGGAAGCTCTGAGCTTCTCATAACCCTCAGTCTCTTAGCCGTAGAAACAAATACACTGCAGGAGGTAACAAATATTTAGTTTAGCTAGAATACCAGGCACATTCTTGATTATTTGCTGTGATTTTCGAACCGATATAACCAACCATAAATAAAATTGTAGTATAACAAACAACTAGTTGCAAAAGTTCGCTTCTTATGCCTAAGAAACTAAAAAAAGTACTCTTTCTTTTTGCGACTACTAAAAAAAGTGCTCGGTGTGTAATTATATTGTATACAGGGAGAAAGGAACAGGTAAGTCTTACCTCCATGGTATGTTCCCAGCTAGTGTCATGCCTCCTCCATTGCCTTCGTAAACCAAAATGTATTCACCAGTTCCATCCAACAACCCTGAAAATATTTTTTCTTCCGCTCCTTGCTCTCCACTTTCAGCGAAGGCTAAATCTTTTTGAGCTGCCGCATGATCAAATACAGATTATTCAAACTAGCACGATCTAGATGCACATGTATTTTGCTTTGTAAAAATGAGAAATGTATTTTCTATATTATCTATTTGATGATTTTGGATTACCTTGAAGAAAGCCACGAAACAAATCTTCAACGGCAGATGATAGTTTTTGAAAGCTGTCATAAGCTGCGAGGTTTATTTTCCTTCCAATGGGGATTCCATCCATGTTGATTTTGACTAGTGGACTCCTCTTGCAGTCTAGCTTCTCCTTGTTGGCAGCTTCATCGTTTTGCCGTTCAGGGGATTGCTTAGATGAACTGCCATTTGTGAGGTTCCTCCTGAAGGACCGGACGGGTGGCCAACCGACTACTGGAAGAAGAGCACCTCTACATCAAATTTAAAGCACGGGTGAGTTTGATTAAGTTTCCAATTTTTTTCCTTGTGAGTTTGCCGTGCAAAGATACACAAATGGTAGGGAGGCATTTGTCCTGACAAACTCAAATATCTGAAATATATTGATGCATCTCTCAAACTATGCGACATCTATTGGATAATGCTGTCCAATTTACTACTGTTGTTTAAGTCAGTAAAATTTATAATGGAATGTCAGTTAATCACCATTCAGGGCTGCACAACTAGCTAATAAAATATTAAGAACAGAAGGATAGTCAATATCACAGAAAGTAACCACCACCAGGTTGATTAAAAGGCAACTTGCTTTTATCATTAACTTAATGAAAAGTATAAGGTTACTTTCGAAAACTGGAAGCTTCAAGTTGTTCTCCAGCCCTAATTCTAGAAACAAGGGCTGGGCTGATTCATTTGCCGATCACATTTGATTCAGAATGTCAGATACTTGCGCCAGAAGGTACAGGGTCAAGAAGTCATATTGAAAGTGATAGAACAGCGTTAGACTTTGTAAACTTTGTGCCAGATCACTCATACATGATGACAAAATAAACAAGCATAGCCTCCATAGCTGAGAGCAAGGAAAGACGGGAAAGGTGGCGATTACTGAATAGTCTGTCCCTACCTCCCCTGGGGGTTGCTGCTGCTGCTGTGCAAAGGCCGAGCGGCTGAGTCATGTGCTGATGATGGGGGGCAGCATCCTTTCTTCCTCTCACCTGCCATTTTTTCACCTCCCAATGTTAACTCATTCTCGCGTGCCTCCCTGTCGCGATGGGATTCATATCCTCTGTGTTTGTATTTGTATGACAAACTTTGCCATATTCAATTCTATTCATTCATCGTATAATCAATATTTCATGATTTAAAATTCTTTTCTACTTAAATTATACTAATCTATTTAAAAAAGCAAGAATATAAATCATGTGGTCATTACTCAACGTTAATGAGTGGTTAAAATCAAATATGACAAAGTTTGCCATGCAATAAGAAAAGTAAAAGATATGAATCCGTCCCGATGCCGCTGATTATAACCTTATTAAATTAAATGAGAGGTGTAAAAATACTTTCCCTTTAAGAAATACGAATATAGTGTGAAAATAGGACTGCATATTTTTCTTTGCTTCGTACCTTCAGATTTGACATCCACAGTGGTGAAGAAACCTCTCTTTGCCCCCGTTGTAGCAGTGTTGGTACTGAGAAAGCAGCCGAGGGAGAGTGCTGTGTAGCTCTCTTCATCCTGTTCTACCTTCTCTCCCGGGTGGACTGTTCTCTCTTCACCTTGGACATCAGGAAGGCCAAGCTTCAGCTCGAGCTTCTTGTCCTCCTCAGCATCAGAGACTCTGTTTCCTGATCCCCCTCCATCTTTTGCTTCTCCAACCTTCCATTCTCTCTGGCCTCGGATTAGGTTCAGCAGCTGAGCAGTAGGAGCGGCTCTTTCTGTGGAGTACTCTTCCTCCATTGTAGTAGAGTACTTGATCTGAGAGTCACAAGAAACAAAAGCTTTGTGATGAATATCAGGAGAAGTGTTTATGGTGTAGCAAGAACTCAGGAGCTGGGAGGCAACGGGAGCCACTTGGAAAAGTTCAGTTTTGCACTCAACAAATAATGTCAAAGAGAACGCGTGGTGCTGGGAAGGGAAAAAGTCGGAAAAGATACGACTCATGAGCATCATCAAATCAGCAGCTCACGTCAAACGTGTTTCAGGCAAGGGAAATGGAGCCTGCAACCTATCCTATCTGCCAAGACGAGAAAACCCTGTCAAATTCGGCATTATTTCTTCCGGGGGAGAGATGGTAAGTCGAGCTAGCGAAGGATACTTGATCAAAGCAAAGTTGATTCATCCAGCAGCCCAATCGATCGTCGTCTCAGGATTTGATCCAAATCCATCGACGAGGAACCGGTGCACTGGATGAAACTCGAGCAAAATAATAATTCACACCGAAAGAACTCAACAACACCAAAGTACCCAACAGGTCGAGGACGACGAACTCACCTGAGGCCAGCAAGACCACCAGCTGCCAGCACGCTGAGGTAGCCGCTCCGCCTATGTCTATGAGCTCAAGCGGCCAGGCGACGTAGGGAAAAAATGGCAAACCACAAGCGGCGGGCAGGCAACCAGACGTTGCCAGGAAGGCACCTTCGCCTCTCTTTTGTGCTAGTGCGAGCAGCGTGGAGCCTCGCGTCGGCGCCGTTCTTTGCCCCCCGGCCTACGAGCCTACCTCCCCTCCTTTTTATCCCGCGCCTTTCCGCCTCTCGGTTCTCTCTCGGCAAGCACAGCGCAGCACGCAGCTAAATGGTACGCTACCCACACGCAAATCTGATGCGGGTTCCGTTGGAGCGGCGACGCCGTCGTTGTCCCACCCGCGTCGGCGTCGCGTTGTTGCGTGTGCGCGCCGCGCGCCCGCGTGGGACGGGTGATGGCTCTGATGGGGAAAGAAAGCGGAGGAGGGGCCCGGGCTGGCAAGGCGAGCCGCGCGCGGACCAGGCGGGCGATGCAGACGCTTAGGGGTTGTTTGAAACGGAGGATTTTTATAAAAATTATGTAAAAATTTTACAATAATTAAAATAAAATTTTTTTCTTCAATATAAAAATCCAAAAAGGCCTTATCCGGAAAAGCTGGTTGCCGCGGCGCTTATTCGAGTGGGGTGTTCTAGTCTGCGCATAGTTGGTGTCGGATAATGGGATCGCGTTCGCGTGGGGGAGTGGGGTGATGCAGTGCGATGGCTCTGGTAAAGGCCGGGCGGGGACCACTGTCGGCGTTCCTGCTGATGATTGTGCAATTTGTTTGTGACCCATGCTGTTGAGGAATATGTTCGTATTCAGCTTATATATGGTGCCTATGATTTTTTTGGGAAGAAAATCATTCGCCGTTGTAACAAACAGAGGTCACGTCTAATCGTGGCAGGTTATTACTGTTCCTGTGTTCACTTTGTCCCATATCCATCATTCGCAGATGATTGAAGCATGTTGCAGCCTGGTGTGGGTGGTACCCGGTCTACCTGCCAAAGGCCACGCGTGGGCGTAGTGATCAAACTTGAAAAGCGGCCAGAATTACGCAGCAAGCCAACATGCTCTCACGGCCTCACCCCAAAACCGCCAGTATTTGGATCGGAGTAAATCATGCTTGCAACACGTAGCTCGACGCAGCAAGGCACACAGGGAAGACGGAAGCACGGTGTGGATCACGACGGCCACGCGCGCGCGGGGAATATTTTAGCCGAAGCAGTAGTGGACTCGTGCGGCAGCGGCGCCCCTCGCCGCGTCGCGAAGAGGAATGCGTAGACCTTTCTGTGTCCGCGTCACAGATAAAACTGGTGGCCCAGGGCGTCTGCTCAACGAGGCCACTCACCGGCTGCCGCCGCACCGCGCAGATGGACGATTTGGTACGGCGCGATTACGGCAACGAGCGCCGAGCGGGGTGGTCCAGAGCACATCCGTCCCTCTCTTGTATCGCGCGTCGTCGGCCCGCGGTGGGGGGTGAGCTTTGCCGTGACACCGAGGGCAGATCTCTCGGTTTTTTTATTTTTTATTATTTTTTCAGCTCTCAATCTTTGTTCGTTACATAGAAATACTTTTTAAAATTAAACAAAAATTATTTATCTGACAAAACTTCTCTAATTCTACCTCAAAATAGCTCTGTGGGCTCTGGGCCCTGACTCTGCGAGCACGTGGTTCGTTTGCCCGCGTGCGGTAAGGACTAGCTGGTCGCCCAGGTGGCCTAGCAGAATTTTGTCTGCCGACGAGACGTCGCCCAAGCTCTCGGGCCATGAAATGTTCGCAAATGTTCTCGTTTCCTGAAGTCCACATGTACTGACTACTGAGGGAAGGCAAGACCAAGTACCAGCAGGCCCAGATTTTGACTCGGGCCTTTTTGATAGTACTCCTCTGAAACTCAGCCCAAACATAGCGAAAGGCCCGACGGCAAATACCGAATCTGGGGGCTGCTTGGTTCATTACCAACAAAAGCCATTCCAAACTTTGAAAATACCAACATAATTTGCAATTTATTTGGTTCACAGCCAAAATTGGATTACCAACACGTTACCACCGAAAAAAACTACGACGGCGGCGAAAGCCAAGGCGACCAAAATGCTCGCCCGCCCTTCGGTCACCAGGGGACCACGGCAAGGAATATGCGTCAGCACCCAAGTGGTAGCACAGAAACCAAAAAAACAATGGTTAACAACATTTTAAGTGATAATATTTCTTAATTGGCAAATCTATTTAATATTTCGTTTGATAATTTATATTTCTTACAATTAAATCTATAAAAAGAGATCTTATTTGAATATGTTTTATGAAAAATAAAAATAATGACATAAAAACGTAGCTCCGAAGTTTGTCCTGTGAAGTCACAGCACAACAGAGGCAAACAGAGATCAGAGCATTCAGCATCTGACATCACCGCCATGGAAACCGGCAGTTCCTACAGTTTTTCTTGTTCTGCGATGACCGTTTCGCTGTGGCGTCGACCGTCGACACAGCCCTATACACGACTCCCTCCAGACGAAGGATCAAAAAGCCACACGCGTAGCGCATCGCACGACCGTTCTTCATGTCTCCTTTTCTTTTTCCGTTCTCATCTCTTGCTCTTTAGGGGGGCAAAAAAAAGAGAGAGACAAAAGTTTTACGACGAAGAGGGTCGTCGAATCCTGGCCGATGGTTACGTTATGCCTCAGAGCTCAGACAAGCTGGCTGGCCATTTGGAACCATTTGATAACGACGGCCCGCGAAATCCAGCACCACGAGACCGGTTACGTTGCGCGCCAGGTGTGTTATCTGGTCGGTAAAAAGGTCCGTATTGTTGCCTGGCCAAAAGCGGGGGTGGTAACTCGGCCACGGGTTTTTCCGTTCGTTCACTCGGCGCACCGATCGGATCGTCCAATCAACACGCCGGACGCCGCGTGTCGCCAAGCTTCATCGGTGGTTGATTGAATCGGATCAGATTGGATAGATGATGGTCCAGAGAAGCACGTGCTGCCGACTTTCCGTATGTGTACTAGAGTACCTCTCCCTCTTCCTCATCGTCGTCGTCACATGGCGGGAACGACTCGTTGGAGTGGCGGGCGGGCAGCGCGTCACGTCGCGGAAGCCTTACAGAGATATTCACGGTTGTGGAACGAGCATGCGGATAATGGAATTGTATACTCCAGCACAATACTCCCTCCGTACCTGAAGTTGTTTGGTTCATTTTTTTTTTAACAAAAGTTTTATCTCAACAAAACAATTTGGAATCGGAGAGATTAGTCTTGACCCCGTTTTGTGGTTGCCGGGTCATAAAGAGCTGCAGCCCCGATCGACCCATACACCGGCACATGGTGATGCAGCCCGCTGTCGCCCTCGTCTGCCCAAGTATCCCACACCAACAAAACGACGCTTTCCTCCCGCGGCGGCGCCGGCACGCGATCGACCAGACCACGTCGATCGGTCCGTCGGTCGCCTGGGTCTTACTAGCAGACAGCAGCGCACGAGCAGTTCTGATCGTTCTGCCTTCTCCGGCAACGAGTTCGTGGAACCTGTGGGCTCCCCTCGCATCCATCCGCAGCTGGCAACCGCGTGTTGGTTGCGAGGTCACGGGTCCTCCCGTGTCCATGCGCTGCTCACGTCGTCGGTCTGTCTCGCTCGGTCGAGGGACGCGGCCGCGGCACCGAACCAGTGAACACGACGCGAACTGGAGTTGGGAACCGATCGATGACGTACGCCCAGACGCCCGGTCCCCTCGCCCAAAAAGTGGCGTCTGATACATGCGTCGCGACTTTTGTGACACGAGACCGAGACACACTTGGCTCGGATTCACAACCACGATGTGGATGAAGCCATCAGGTTTAAGGCGTCCTCGTGAGTACTGTAGTTGTCGGCGTTCTGATCACGGCACAGTAAATATACGATCGTGGGAGTGGTATGTTTTCAGATTCGACGTTGCCTAGTTTAAGGAAGACTCAAGGAGATTTTTATCTGGTTTGGACCATCTCGAACGGTGTAATACTCTACGTCTAGGGGCGGATTATCTCGATGATAATATTACAAAGGCGGGATCCTCTCTTCGCGGGAGGATCCGGAATGCGGACGAGTGGGGGTGCTTGCTCGGAAGGGTGCAAGGACCCTAGGCTCTAATGGAGCTCGTGGATTTGTCTTTTGTATGTTCGTGGCTGTTTTTGTTATTGTCTCTTGGTCGTCTCCTGTCTCTATCGCTCCCTGGACCTCCCTTTATATAGGAGGAGGCATTAGGGTTACAAGTGATGGGCCCTACGCGACCCTGTCGTCTCGCCGACAGGTAGGCCCCTCCGTCGTTGTCGCTATCATTTCGCTTCGTCCAGGCGTGGTCGTGATCCGTCGCATCGTGCGCAGCGACGGGTACTGTGATGCTTGTCCGACGCTACTGTGCCGGCTACAGTGCTGTCACGTCCTGTCCAGCAGCCGTCGCAGCTTTCTGCTAGAGTGTCGTCGTGGTGAATCTCGTCTCGTCCCGTCAGGACGGATGACAGTTGACCATCAGAGTAAATGTACCATAATGCGGTACCTACCCCTTAGGGGTCGCCTCTTCGTGCCCGCGCGGCTCAGGCGTGACGGCCGTAGATCGTCACTGGGGGTCGGATCCCGTGGTCGCCCAATCCCTGACTCGAGGCCTCGTGCGTTCGATCACGATCTGTCCGATACTTGGAGTACGTAATCCTGACAGTAGCCCCCGAGCTTGGCGCCGTTTGTGACCTCTAGTTGAGGCGGCGTCGGGCTGGTCGTTCTCGAGGTTCGTTGTGCTCGCGCGCGCCCGTAGTGCGTAGCCCCCGAGCCCTCGAGCGATCCGGAGGGTCGGTCGTGGGCTGAAATGTTGCGCGGACCATCATTTGCCGATGGTTAATCGTATCGGGATCGTTCCGCTGGCTTAGCCCCCGAGTCTAGAGGCGATCCGGGGAGCCGGCTGGGCATCGTGCCGATGGTCGAGGTCGGACCGAGGTCGATCTCGGTTTTTATACTCGGTAAGACGCCTGGGAAGGGCCGGTTTCAACGCGGTCTTTGTCCGTGATCGGCGTCACGCCTAGGCCAATGCTATGATCAGCGTCCGATCGTTTGGATTGGCCCGACGGCCTCGGTTGTCGGTCAACCGATCGTTAGGGGTTTTGTTCTGCGTGAACGCATCATTCCGACCATCGGGGTCGAGCCGAGGTCGTTCTCGGTCTTTCGTTCGGTGAGACGCCTAGGTCGGACCGTTTCAATGCGGTTCCTACCCATGATGAGCGTCGCGCCTAGGCTTAGCCATGATCAGCGCCCGAACGTTCGGATTGGCCCGGTGGCCCCGGCTGTCGATCAGCCGGTCGTGGGGGGCTTCGTTCGGTTGCCTCTCCTCATTCGAATCCGCCGCTACGGTTACGGGGATCGGACGGCTTTCGTGCCTCCACGTGGAGGGCAATCGGATCGTTCGGGAATTTGAACCGCCGGTCGATCCGAGCGGTTGATTTGAACTCGATCGGACGGTGCCGAGGACGCGGCGGTTCGCGCGCCCACGTCACGTCGCCTGCCAGACGCGCTCTGTCAACCATCTCATCGGAGTAATTGTTACCGTCCTGTCAGCGGCGGAGGCGGCAAGGTGCGGCCCGGGCCCGTTCGTCAGCGGGCCGGGTGCGGACTGCTAGGATGCGCTTCGGGGCGCGACCCTACGATGGAGCAGTTACTGCTCGGCCGATCGTGGGAGGCGCAGTAATTGCCCGGGCCCTTTAAAAAGGAGGTAACTTCGCGTTTTCACCCGGCTTCTTTGCTTCGTCTTCGACATTTCCGTCGCCCGCGAGAGCTCGTTAGCTCTGCTTTTCGCCGTAGCGTCGTTAGGTCCGGCGATCGCCGTATCTTCCATTCGCGTTTCCGTTACGCCCGCCGCCACCTGCAAAATGTCCGAGTGAGAGCCCTCGTGTGTCGACGACGCTCTGCTCGAGAGGTGGAGCGTCGTTGGGATGGTCCCGCCGAAGGAGTCGGCGGGCTGGGTGCCTGGCTTCGCCCACGTCGCGCCCGCGCCGCCGCCGAGGAAGATCGTCAGCTTCCTGACGTACCATGAGCGCGGGCTGGGACTGCCGGTCTCCAGTTTCTTCTGCGGGGTGCTCAATCAGTACAGCATGCGGCTTCATCAGCTGGGGCCGAACGGGATCATCCACGACGCCGTCTTCGTCACGCTTTGCGAAGCGTACTTGAGGATTCGGCCGAGGCTCCCGCTGTGGAGGTACTTCTTTCTTGCCAGTCTCTAGACGTCCAAGGAGCCTGGGGTCAGCCGACGTGTCGGCGGCGTCAGCATCATGCTCCGGACTCGAGAGTCGCAGGAGTACATCGAGGTCGACTTGAAGACCTCACTGAAGGGCTGGCGGATGTCATGGTTCTACATCGACAACACCGACCCTCAGCTCCCGCCCTTCGAAGACCTGGTGCCCCGAGCGACGGGGTCCTGAAAGTCGAAGCTCTCGGCGGCCGAGGTCGAGATGATTCGGCCTCACTTAGAGGCGATTCGGCGCCTCCAGGAGCAGGGGCTGACCGGATCGACGGTCTTCGGCGTCGCCATGCGTCGCCCTATCATGCCGTTGCGTCGTCGAGTGCACAGCATCGGCGAGTACGAGGGGTTGGACGACGAGATCTTGATGTCTTTCAGGGTCCATCGGCGGCTGTGACCGCCACCGAGGCCGCGACCAGCTCTGCCGCGGTGTCGACCCGTCGGATAGTCGAGCCCGGTCTCGCGGCAGCACCGGGGGCAAGGAGGACCGCCAGAAAGCGGAAGGCGAAGGTGGGGTTCTTGGACTACTTGTCCAGCGGCACGGGTCCCGCAGCCTCGCCCGCGAAGCCGACGGCGGGGTCGCCCCGC
>BCLF01000027.1:1493649-1524072 GCA_001602275.1 Zoysia japonica | reverse complement strand
GTCGGGCTCCGCAGGTCCAAGCGGTGACGTCGGGGTCGCCGTCGAAGAGCAGGGACCGGCGGCGCCGACCGCCACCTGGGAGATCCCCGGGCGAGGGCCCCTCCCAGTCGAAGGGGCGATCGATGGCTTCGGCTCTCTGATGGACCGGGTGGGAGGTGCCCGAGCCCTCAACATGCGGTTGGTCGCCGGCCTCCGCCAGCTGTCGGGGGTTGTCGAGGAGGTCGGCGCCGTCTACGACGAGGCTCACTTCGTCGAGTGCCGGGAAAGCTCGAGTTCGGCTCTCGATTTCCGTCTTTTTCGAATTTCGGGCTGATAATCTTCTGTAGGACAACTTGTACGCGGTCCTGGGTCGGCCCCCTCGTGGGTTCGCCGCCCAAGCCGAGGTCGACGCCCTCAAGGAGGAGCTGGCGAAGGCGCGGGCCGAGTCGGGGAGGCCGCAGCTGACTTGAAGTCGCAACTCCTTGCTGCGCAGGAGTCGGCTCGCGTCGCCCTCGAGGAGGCGAACAAGGCGCACGTCGAGGCGGCGGCGTCCGAGGCTCGGGCCACCTGGACCGCGGCGGCCCTCGAGCGTGCCACTGCACGGTCGTCGGTAAGTCGCCGTGTGCTCTTCCGACCCTTGGGGTCAAGTTTTGACTCGCTCTGATGCAGGGCTTCGTCGCCAAGCAGCGGAGCACGAGACCGAGATGCGGCGCCTCGGGCTCCTCCACTAGCACGCCGAGGGGGCCCGCTTGACCTGGAGCAGACGCTGCGCATGACGAAGGAGGAGCGCGACCGTGCCTTCGAGCAGGTCGACCTTCTGAAGTCGGAGCGGGTGGTGCTCCAGTCCGAGGTCGAGCAGGCGGCGGCGGACCTCGGCCAGACGCGTGAAGAGGCCGCTAAGGTCCAGGAGGAGCTCTCGGCAGCCCAAATTCGAAACGAGCGCCTTCGGAAGAGCCTCGACCGGGTCTGAACTTCATTGGGAACCCTCCCTACTTGCTCTAGCTGTCTCCGGTTTTCTGTTGACGTTTTGGACTGCAGGATTGGCGTGCGAGGTTCAGACCCTGAGGTCGGCGGGTCTGAACCTCATTGGGAAGTTGTACTCTCGAGTGCCTGACTCCGTCCCGACGGGGGTCGTCGCGCACGCCCTGCAGCAGCTCCCGGAGGAGGTTTCCAGCGTCGTGATGAGGGCGCTGGAGGACGGGTCCTCGACGGCTTTGGCGCTGATCCGCTCCCATTACCCGAATGCGGACTTCGGCAGGCTTGTTGAAGGCTTCGCGTCGAGCTACTCGGACGGACAGCTAGAGGCGATCTCGGTGGAGACGCTAGAGCTGGGGGCGAAGGCCATTGCCGACTTCAAGACGGATGACTTTCTGCCCAAGCGATTCGGGCCGTTTCCCTATGTATAGGTCCGAATACGTAAAAAGTGTTACTGTATTGATAAAGAATATCGTTCAAAGAATATTGTTCGGGAAACTTTAACGAGTTTGAATGTGAATTTCCGACCCTCCTTCGCATGCTGTGTCTGTTTTTCGCGCCCCTTCGGCGTCAATCAAGCGAATGGGCCGAGTATGGCTCGTAGGGTCGGTGTCGAGCCCGATACAGCCGTAGAGCGTCATCCGCTCTCGATTCGTAGATAGTATAGCCACGGGAAGGCCTCGAACGAAAAACACGCGCGAAGTTTGTCGTTTGAGGGTCACCCGCGAGCTCAGCGCGGGTCGAGGATCTGACCCCGAGGAAACAAAAAGACGAGAAGACGTAACGAGTTAACGGGGAGCGGCGCTCCGGCGCAAAAAATCGATAAATGACGAGCGAAAAACGAGGTCGATTGTTTCGACACTGGCGAGGGTGGAGGTAAGTAGCCCCTGGTGCGGGGGTGGCCGGGACGGCCATGCCTCGCAGCCCAAAACGAAAAAATGAGAGCAAAGTCACGAGAACTTAGCTGTTTTTATTAAGTGTAGAACCGTCGGAGATTCTCGATATTCCATGCGTTCGCGAGTTCTCGACCGTCCTCGGTTGCTTGCTTGTAAGCACCAGGCCTTAGGACGTGCTTGATTACAAAGGGTCTCTCCCAAGGAGGCGACAACTTGTGCTGGTCGACTTTCGTTTGCACCCTTCTCAGCAAAATGTCTCTGACGTTGAGCGCTCGACCTCTGACGCGCCAAGCGTGCAGTCGCCGTAGACTCTGCTGGTACTTGGCGGAGCGCAGGAGAGCGACTTCGCGCGCCTCTTGCAGCTGGTCGAGGCTGTCCTGCAGCGCGTCCTACGATCTTTCCTCGTCGTAGGCTCGGACTCGCGGAGAATCGTAGTCGAGGTCGGTCGGCAGCATCGCTTCTGCTCCGAACGTCATGAAGAACGGCGTGAACCCGGTGGTTTTGTTGGGGGTCGTTCGCAGACTCCAGAGGACCGACGGGAGTTCGCTCACCCATCGTCCAGCTGCCTGCCTGATGGAATCGTAAATCCGTGGCTTCAGGCCTTGGAGTATCATCCCGTTGGCCCGTTCGACCTGCCCATTCGTCCTTGGGTGCGCCACGGAGGCGAAGTTCAGGTGAATGTGATACTCATCGCAGAATTCCCAGAATTGTCGACCGGTGAATTGCGCTCCGTTGTCGGTGATTATGGTGTTCGAGACCCCAAACCGACAGATGATGTTACGGATGAACCCGACCGCCCGGGTTGAAGTGATGTTGGGCACCGGCTCGGCCTCGATCCACTTTGTGAACTTGTCGACGGCGACGAAGAGATGGGTGAAGCCGCCGGGTGCTCTTTTGAATGGTACGAGGATGTCGAGTCCCCAGACGGCGAAGGGCCAGACGATCAGGATCGTCTGGAGCTCTTGTGCCGGCAGGTGTGTCTGCCAGACGTAGAACTGGCAGCCTTGGCAAGCTCGGATGAGCTTTTGGGCGTCGGCCAGTAGAAGCCTTGTCGAAAGGCTTTGTCGACGAGAGTTCTGGGTCCGGCATGATGACCACAGATGCCTGAGTGGATGTCGTCGAGCAGGTGCATGCCTTGCTCCTGAGGGATGCAGCGCTGTAGTATACCACTCGTGCTTCACTTGTAGAGCTCGCCGTCTGAAATGACGTATGCCTTAGCCTGTCGCATGACCTTCCTGGCTCCGTCGGGGTCGACCGGGAGAGTGTCGTCCTGAAGGTAAACGAAGATATCGTGGGATCAGTCGGAGGCGAGCGCCATGATCTCTGCCCCTGGTCCAGGGGTCGGCTTGCCGCTCGTTCCCTCGACGGGCGGCCCTTCCGTGACGCTGACGGAGGGTTTGGTGAGTACCTCGAGGAAGACGCCGTCGGGGACCGGCCCGCGCTCCGAGCCCATCTTGGCGAGGGCATCGGCGGCTTCGTCATCCCGTCGTAGAACGTGATGGAGTTCGAGTCCATCGAACTTGTCTTCAAGCTTAGGGACCTTTTGACAGTAGGCTTCCATCTTCGGGTCTCGCAGCTGGAAGTCTTCATGACTTGACTGACGACCAGCTCGGAGTTGCCTTTGACGTAGAGGCGCTGAACGTCGAGGGTGGTGGCCATTCGCAGGCCGTGGAGGAGCGCCTCGTATTCGGCCGTGTCCTTGCCGCTGACTATCTCCTCGAGCGGGAAGCTGGTGACGACGCGAACGGAGTGGCTCGTGAAGTAGTGTCGCAACTTGCGGCTTGTAATGAGAACGGCGTAGATCAGCTTCTCCACCTGGGTGTACCGGGTCTTGGCGTCAGCCAACACCTCGCTGACGAAGTAGACAGGCCGCTGAACAGAGAGAGCTCGACCCTCCTCGCTTCGCTCGACGACGAGGACAGTGCTGACGACTTTCGAGGTCGCCGCGATATAGAGGAGGAGGGTCTCTCCTGGGGTCGGGGACGTGAGGACCGGCAGCAATGAGAGCAAGGCCTTGAGCCGATCGAAGGCCTCCTGGGCCTCGGTGGTCCAAGTGAACCGCTCTGCTTTTCGTAGCAGCCGGTAGAAGGGCATCGCCTTTTCGCCAAGCCTGGAGATAAAACGGCTAAGGGCCGTCAAGCATCCGGTCAGCTTCTGGACGCCTTTTACGTTGCTGATGGGCCCGAAGTTGAGGATCGCGGAGATCTTCTCGGGGTTTGCTTCAATCCCACGCTCGGAGATGACGAAGCCGAGCAGTTTGCCCGAGGGGACCCCGAAAACGCATTTTTCGGGGTTCAGCTTGATTCGATAGTGCCGGAGGTTCGCGAATGTCTCCTCTAGATCCTGGACGAGGTCAGAGGTCCGCTGAGTCTTGATAATGATGTCGTCGACGTAGACCTCCAGATTCCGACCCAGCTGGTCGTGGAAGCATTTCTGCATGCAGCGCTGATACGTGGCGCCGGCGTTCTTAAGCCCGAATGGCATTGTGACGTAGCAGAAGGATCCGAAGGGCGTGATGAAGGATGTGGCCGGCCGGTCAGATTCGCGCATGGAAATCTAGTGATACCCAGAAGATGCGTCGAGGAAGCTCAGGGTTTCGCACCCGGTGGTCGAGTCCACCACTTGGTCAATGCGCGGGAGAGGGAAGGAGTCATTCGGGCAGCCCTTGTTGAGACTCGTGTAGTCAATGCACATCCTCCATTGCCCGGTCTTCTGTTTCACCATTACAGGGTTGGCTAACCACTCGGGGTGGTAGAGCTCTTGAATAAACTTAGCGTCTAGGAGCTTCGTCAATTCTTCCCCAATGGCTCGGCGCTTCTCATCGTCGAAACGTCGGAGTCGCTGCTTGACGGGCCGGGAGCCCGCGATGATGTCAAAAGAGTGCTCCGCGACTTCTCTCGGGATGCCGGACATGTCCGATGGTGCCCAGGCGAAGACGTCCCGATTCTGGGTGAGGAAGTCGACGAGCGCGCTTTTTTATTCGCTGGAAAGCGCTGTCCCGACCCTGACCTGCTTGGAGGGGTCAGCGGGATCGAGAGTCACCTCCTTGGAGTCGTTGACGGGTTTGAAGGATGTCGACGACGCGGGCCTGGAGTGGAGCGCTGGGTCCGACGCTTCTGCTTTGTGGATCGCGTCCAACCGGGCCGGGCCCAATTTGGCGGCGGCCAACTCGAAGCTTTTCTACTCACACGCCAGAGCGTGTTGGAAACGAGACGAGACTGTGATGATGCCCTTCGGCCCGGGCATCTTCAGCTTCAGGTAGATGTAGTTAGGGATGGTCATGAACTACGCGTAGCATGACCGGCCTAGAATGGCGTGTTAGGCATCGGTGAAGTCGACCACCTCGAAGGTGAGGGACTCGGTCCGAAAATTGCTCCGGTCACCGAATGTGACTGGGAGCGTGATCTGACCGAGGGGCGTCGCGTAGCCACCGGGGACGACTCCGTGGAACGGAGCGTGGGTCGGGCGAAGGTCGACCTCTGTCAGCTTTATCGCCCGGAAGGCGTCGGCATAGAGGATGTTGAGGGCGCTTCCTCCATCCATGAACACCTTCGATAGGCGCACGGAGCCGACGATGGAGTCGAGCACCAATGGGAGGCGCTCGGACCGCGGGACGTGGTCCGAGTGATCGGCCCGATCGAAGGTGATCGGGGCCTCGGACCACTTGAGATAGCGGGAAACCGCAGGGTTGGCAGCGTTAACCTCGCGCCAGGTCCTCTTCTGGCGGCCGCGGGGCCGCCAAAGATCATGAGGCAGTCCTCCGGCTCGGGGAAGGCTGCGCCGACGTCTTCCTCGGCACCCTTAGTCTGAGGGTTGGTCTTGGCCGCCAAGTCGGGCTGGAGCCAGTTCCTGAAGAACCTTCTTGCCAGGTGGCAATTCCGGAGGGTGTGCTTTACCGGCATAGAATGGTTGAGGCAGGGCCGGTCGAGCATCTTATCGAAGTAGCCGTCGTGGTTGGCCGGTTTCTTGATTGGAGGTCGGGCTGGATGGTCCGCAGCGGCTACGAAGTCGTCATCGTAGCGCCGATCCTTGCCCTTCTTACGGCTCGAGCTGCCGCCACCCCGCTCGTTGCGGTGGTCGGTGGACCGGTCAGAGGGGCGGTCCCCCCGACAGTCGGTTCCCGACCTCTCATCCTTCGTCCGACCTCGTTTGAAGTTGGCCTGCACGGCCTCTTCTCCGGTGGCGAAGGTTGTGACGATGTCGAGGTGGTCTCGGTCCGTCCGAGGGTTCCTCCGGCCCAACTTGTGGACGAGCGCCTTGGACGTCGTGTCGCAGGTGAAGGCGTTGATGACGTCGACGTCGTTGACGTTGGGGAGCTCGTTGCGCTTTCGCGAAAAGCGCTGAATGTAATCTCGGAGCAACTCGCCGGGCTCCTGCTTACAATTTTTGAGGTCCCAGGAGTTACCTGGACGCGTGTAAGTCCCTTGGAAGTTGCCGACGAAGATTCGGCGCAGGTCGCTCCAGTCTTGGATGCAGCCCTCGGGGAGGTGTTCGAGCCACCCTCAGGCTGAGTCGGTGAGGAAGAGCGGCAAGTACTGGATGGCGAACAGGTCGTCCGGCCCTCCGGTCCTGCAGGCGAGGTGGTAGTCCTCGAGCCAGTGGACGGGGTTCGTCTCCTCGTTGTAACTGCCGATGGTGGTCGGGGCGCGAAATCTCTGCGGGAATTTCGCGTGCCGAATGAGCTATCCGAACGCTCTGGGTCCGACCCCATCAGGACTCGGGCTCCTGGAGTCGAGGGAACCGCGTCGGTAGTAGCGGTCGTGGGAGCGTCTTCGCCGGGACTCGGCGCGGAGCTCACTCCTCGCCTGCCGTCTGGCGTCGATGGTGCCGCGGGCGTCGCCGTTGGGGCCGAGTCGCGGGAGGACCGACCCTACGTAGTGTCGAGGATTTCGTTCTTCGACTCGGCTGTCGTGCGCCGAGCTTCGCCGATCCTGAGACCGGCGGTTGCTTCTCGTCTCTGACTGCTGAGGCCGGAGGGACGCTTCTGGTTGTTGAAGCGCGCTGCCGAGGTAGAATCGCACGCGGTCGTACACCTCTCTCAGTGCTGGGTCCTCGGGAGCAGCGATCTCGTTGAGGATGCACGCTGCCGCTGTGAGGTTCTCGAGCGGGGTGTCAAAGGTCGGCAGCCCTCCAGCTGCGAGCTGCTGGTAGGTGGACCTTCGTCGGGCCCATGCCGTGTCGCTGGGCGCGGCTGCAGCCTTGCCCCTAGGCTCGGGGCTGCCGATGCGTCTCGGGGGCGGCCAGACTTGGCCGACGGCGTTCACCGTGAGGCGCAGGGACAGGTTGGCACCCGGTGACGTGTTGCCAGGGGTCGTCAGTTCCGCGCCCTTCGGGGCGTGGAGAGTGAGGCACTCCCTCGACGGGTCGTGCCCTAGGATGAGATGACTCCGGCGCCGCCGAGTCCGACGCCTCTTGCGCGGAGCCTGGAGGCGTAGCTCGCCGCCTTCATTTGCGACGAAGTTCAGACTCCCGAAGCGAAAAGCCTGTCCAGAGGCGAAGGTGGGGACTTGCCACGACCGGCCTTCCTCAGCGGCCGTGAAGTCCTCAAAGCGGTGAGAGACCGAACAGTCTCCCACGACAGCGGAGTAGGAAGCCATCGAAAAACCGAAGCGAGAGCACACCAAAGGAGAATGCCCCCCTACCTGGCGCGCCAACTGTCGGCGTTCTGACCACCGGCACAGTAAATATACGATCGTGAGGGTGGTGTGCCTTCGAATTCGATGTGGCCTAGTCTAAGTAAGACTCAAAGAGATTTTTACCTGGTTCGGGCCACCTCGAGCGGTGTAATACCCTACGTCCAGGGTCGGATTATCTCGATGATAATATTACAAAGGGGATCCTCTCTTCGCGGGAGGATCCGGAATGCGGACGAGTGGGGGTGCTTGCTCGGAAGGGTGCAAGGACCATGTGCTCTAATGGAGCTCGTGGATTTGTCTTTTGTGTGTTCGTGACTGTTTTCGTTATTGTCTCTTAGTCGCCTCCAGTTTCTATCGCTCCCCGGGCCTCCCTTTATATAGGAGGGGGCCCTGGGGTTACAAGTGGTGGGCCCTACGCGACCTTGTTGTCTCGCCGACAGGTAGGCCCCTCCGTCGTTGTCGCCATCATTTCGCTTCGTCCAGGCGTGGTCGTGACCCGTCGCATCGTGCGCAGCGGCGGGTATTGTGATGCTTGTCTGACGCTACTGTGCCGGATACAGTGCTGTCACGTCCTGTCCAGCAGCCGTCGCAGCTTTCTGCTAGAGTGTCGCCGTGATGAATCTCATCCTGTCCCGTCAGGACGAATGACAGTTGGCCATCAGGGTAAAGGTACCATAACGCGGTACCTACCCCTCAAGGGTCGCTTCCCGGGAGTCGGCCTTCGGAGGCCAGAGCCTCCTCGTGCCCGCGCGGCTAAGACGTGATTGCCGTAGATCGTCGCTGGGGGTCGGATCCCGTGGTCGCCCGACCCTTGACTCGGAGCCTCGTGCGTTCGAGCACGATCTGTCCGATACCCGGAGTACATAATCTCAACAGTAGCAGTGACTGGTACAACCTCGATTAAACACGCTCTCAAAAATCGAAATCAAAGTGCGGAGATTGATGCTGAGGATTAGGACGCTCGACCGGCTTAGAGGAGGAAGAGAGCGCGCTGAAACTGAAAGGCTGATCGCGCATTTGGGCAGCGAGCTTGACATGTATCGTGGTGCGCAACATGCACACGCGTGAGAAAGCCCTGTCGCCGGTGACCGGTCTCGCTGGCTGGTCCCGGTGAATCATTTAGTGTGTGTGTGGAGTGAGTAAGTAAAGTGATTGTAAATGACACGTAAGTTTACATGTAAGATTTATTTTTTAAAAAATATAAAAAATTTATCTCATCTATTTATTAATCGATTCAACGATGATAGATATAACAAGTATGGCGGAGTCTATTAGAAAATCCGCTTATTCGGACCCGTGGCCGTGTCTCTGGAAGCGGCGCCCAAGGTTTAATATTTTGTTTAAACCGTTAAAATCGGTCGAGACCGGTTTAACGAAAACCGTGAAAATCGAAAAAAATCGGTCAAAAACTGTTCTAAATCGAAAATTCAAAATTTGAACGGTTTGCTACAGTAAACCGGTCGGTTTCACCAGTAAGCCGAGCGGTTTCACGGGTAAGTCGGCCGGTTTCACTGGTTTGCTATAGTAACAGATTTTAAATTTTGAAACCCATCGGTTTTACCGGTTTATCGATCGGTTTTATCGGTTTTTTTTATTCTGATTTTTTTTAATTTTTTTTATTTTTAAAATAAAAATCAACTGGTTTGTAAAACTGATTCAAACTGATATCACCGAAAATCGTAAAAACCGAATCGGTTTTGAGCGGTTCCGTGAACCCGCCGGGATTCAGCCTTCCCTTGTCTGATTCTCTCGGCGATTTTTTAGGGGCACTAGTACCGTAGTACGTGTTGGGTCCGCAGTGCTACGTGTCGGGCTCGCCGGGTTCGCACGGGACACGCACTTGGCGCGTAGCAGTCGCCCCGGACGCGTGTCCGGTCTCCAGAACCCGGTGCGTCGCCGTGTGCCGATTCTCCCATTTTGAAAATTGTATGGTGCGAATGCGAAACGGGGTGAAGAGGATACTCCTACACGCCTACGAGGAACACGTTTCCTAATTTTTCTGTTATAGGATGATGATGATGTACTAATTAAATCGCTAGCGCCAAAAAATCGTCGTTCGTCGTCGCCAGAAAACTCGCACGTTTCTACACTGCCACGACACGATTGCCGGCCTCGTTCAGTTTGCCCTGAAGATCTCGACTCTTAAGATCGCGGGAAAAGGACGTCGTGCCTTAAGTAAACATCGACGAGCGCCCATGAACTCTCACTCGCTGTCAAGCTCCCACGGAGAATCAATCTAGCGAGATCCCCGAACTGTACCAGTCAGGCGAACTCAACCTTACAAGCCGCGCCACGTGGTACCAGTAAAGTAAACATTCCCTGCGCGCGCGGAGGACAGCGATGGAGGCCGGCCACCGCAGAGTCACCGTGCCGTGCCGGCCCCGCGCGTCAGGGTCAGACTCCGAGGTTGGAGCTGAGATCAGGATAAGCGCAGAGAGAGGTGCGGGGCAGATTCGGGGCAGAAAAAAGGACATGTGTGCTGTGGCAGCGTGCGAGTGGACAGCAGTGTAGCACCCGACTCGATAGCAATCAGGATAAGCACAGAGAGAGGTGCGGGGCAGATTCGGGACAGAAAAAAGGACATGTGTGCTGTGGCAGCGTGCGAGTGGACAGCAGTGCAGCACCCGACTCGATAGCAAAAGTAGGAGTAAAAACGGACTAAAGAAAATAAATTAAATATTGTGAAGGTTAAAATAAATTAGAATTAAATCAAATTTTATTTATTTTTAACTTAAAATTTAATAAAAATCGAGTAAGTTTGTGAAATTATCCGCGAGCTGAGTCTTTTTTTTACCCCTATGCACAAGTGGACCCACCGGTAAGAGGCTCCGTGCCGGCGTCGGCCGCGTAGTCCAGCACCGGCGGCGGCGATGCGATCGATACAGCGAGGGCACCGAAACGGCTTGCAAATTGCGCGCTGGCGATACCGTTTTTCTCCGCTCACGTTACCACGGGAGCGTGGTCGAAGCGGGACGCCGTACCCGCCGCGGCGCGCGTCTGAAACCGAGCGAGCGAGCGCGCGCGGGCGAGGCAGACTCATGGGCGCGTTATCCCGTCGGCCTGCTGTATATAAACGGCGACGCGCCTTCGATGCTGAGGCCCGTGCTCCACCCACGCTCCTCGCGAGAGGTCGGAAGGGAAAACGGAAACCGCCGCCGCGCTCCCGTGCCGTTTCTTTTGGGTTCGGTCCGTCCTTGTGACCAGCGCAGTGAGGGGAGGGATTCAGTTGCCGACATGAGCTTCAGGATCGGCGGGGAGGAGGCGTCGCGCCGGGAGGACGGCGACGAGGAGCTGTTCGCGACGTCGGACGCCGACGACGAGGACCGCTTCCCGGACCCCGGCGAGGGGGACGGCCAGGACAGCAACCGCCTGTTCGTGCCGCAGCCTCTCCGGCGGGTGAACTCGGACAGCATCTACGACATGTCGTCCATGACGGCGCAGCTCCCGGCAAAGTAAGTGCTCGCTGCATACAGCACACTGACTGACACCCCGCCGAAATCAGTAAGACAAGCGAAAGGTTTCTTCTTGGGCTCACCGTGCACCGAATCAACTTTGCAGGAAGAAGGGGCTGTCGCGGTACTACGAGGGACGGTCGCAGTCGTTCGCGTGCATGTCGGAGGTGCAGAGTCTGGAGGACCTGCAGAAGAAGGACAACCCTTACAAGCAGAAGATCAAGGCGTACGAGAGCCACGCCGCGCTGCGAGGGATGGCCAAGGCGAAGCAGCCCTCGAGTTCCTGAGCGAACCTCAACATCGTGGCCTCCGAAGGGTTCAGGGCGCCGCCGATTCATGTGAACAGGAACGGATACAACCAGTAGTCAAGCACTGCAGCCGACGGAATGTTTTTGTTCTTGAGGATCGCTGAAGAACATGTTTCTTTTCTTTTCTTTTTCCCTTCTTTCTCTGCGGAATTTTCTTTACAGGCGCATTAGTCTGTGATAATTTACCAGCGTTTCTTGCTCAGCTATTGTCAGGCGATGAGCTTTTGCACTTTGTCTGCTCGGCAGGAAAACTATCCTGCGAGTACTGTAAATATGGAGCAGGATAGTGCGAGGCAGAAACTTATCAGAAATTACTTTCCCATTCTCCTTCTGAATTGTTCAGTTTAATTCGGTTTCCTGATCAGTCTGGGCTTCAGGCTATGCAGAATCAACAGTCGTGAAACTGCTCCCGTCTCCACCAAGACCTACCTCTACTCAAACAGGACGTGCACCGAAAGTGATATTCCGTGGTACAAGATAACACCACAACACAATCAAAAGCACACATCTTTATCTCAGTGTGGACACTCTGCAGTCTGCACAACATGCAGACCCAACCCTCTCAAGTCTCACCATACAGTTGTCTGCCGAAGAAATTCACAGGCTCTGTAAACTCATGCCGGTAATTACACTATGTACAAGGTGGGATAAGAAACAGATGCAGAAGCCATCGCAGATCTTCTAGCAGGCTCGAACCTCAGTTAAACGGCTCGGAGTCGGAGGTGGTTCACAGTTGCCTGTAAGCTTCAAGGACCCAAGGAAGCAGGTAAGCTTCCTCATGATGGGCGTGTGGCGGACCACTACGTCCACTGAGATAGCATTGGCATCGGTATCGGCGTATGTCTCGTAGCCCTCGAGATCTGCTTCGGTTATGAAGACTGCATCGCAACACCTCGTGGGGCTTGTCGACATGCGTAGTATACTTTGACGGCGAGGTAAAACAAACTGCTCGTTGTCAAACTCAGAATTGTACCCGTCACCCTCAAGCTCTCCAAAGGATGCTTCACTGGATTCTTCGTCAGATGTTACCGAGTGTTCATTTGAGCACTGTACTGAAAGGGAAAGGCATCTGGTGATCACTGTGCTGGACAGTTCACCGGATTCTTCACCAGACTGTACCGAGCCAGTTTGGATTGGGCCCTGAATCGGAAGGCATCTAGCGTTCAGCGTGCTAAACAGTTTGACAGCCTGGAGCAATAAGATGTAGTATCAACAACAGGATTCAGTTAAAAAAAACATCCATACTCGACGTAGCAGAAAACTGAAGGTTGGACGGAATACCTGCCATTGAGATGGCGCTAAAAGAACTCTCGGCCTTACAGACCGGGCATGTTCCAGAGCTGCTTCAGGAGTCATATTCCTGTACTTAATCTGTTCACACATATTAGTTTTTTTACACATCAAATGGATTGAAAAAGAAATATAAAGCCTGAGTAGATTGGTTTGTCCTACCAAGAAGCACAAAACTACAGTGGTGCTTCTTCCTCTACCAGCCTTGCAGTGGACGTATGTGCTACCACCTTGCATTTCGTTTTCTGAGAAACAAAGACATTATTAGCTTCAGCCACCTGACTTTTAACTAAATCTTTTTGGAAGAAGCATGACACATTCACATGGACTCTATAAAGTTGCTAAAGATGTGAAGCATTAGAATTGTGGTACAATGCTAAGATTCCATTGACATTAGACCAAAACATGCAAATGACTAAAGAGTACCTAAGAACATCACTATTTCCAATTGCAAATTAGAATTGCTGTTTGACTCGTTGTTATATAGTCCAATCAAATGATCTAGCTTATGATGATTGTCACCGGATTGAAATAAAGGAATAGCACGAAAGTCAAAACAAGATGTATTAGGCAAATAAATTCAAAGAAATGATAGTGACAGTTAGCAGAATTTAATAAACTATCTTTCCAGTCCATATCTGATTTAAGCATTACAACTGCATTGTAATAATCAATTCACTGCGCTTTCATGCCTGGTGTCATATACTATGATATGTGAAGCAAATAGATCTGGCTAGCTTTTAAAGCATCCCTTAAAACTATATAAAACAATCAGTTACAACAGAGATAAGAGAGCACTTGTTTTGTAATGTAACATGCATCCCCAAAAACACGAGAAAGCAACTGAATCAAATTAGCTAATACTAAATTAGTGTCCTAAAGTTGGCATCTAACTAGATACTTATCTATCACTGCAGCACGCCAAAATTATATATTTTTTTCTGAAAAAAACACAAAACCAAATCATGGATCATGCTTAGTGTTGTGGTTCAGAAAACATTGGCCATGACACTTACGGTGGATAAAATCCACAGATCGACAAATATCCTCCAGCGACGGAGCAAAAAGGTAGTCCCTTGTGGGAATTTCAAGATGATCGATACCATGAGCCTGAAATGCAGAGTTATTGATTATTCCAAATTTCAAATCAGAATGCAGTATAGTAAAATTTAAAGCTGCTAACCCACGTTTTCTACCTAATACTGACCAATTGTAATGCATCATGAGGCAATAAAATGATACATATGGTCTACACTTTGATAAAAATCAATTTTGCAAATGCATATATGGGTGCACAGTTTCTGCCACTTCGACAATAAGTTTGAACAATTAAATAGTGACGTTTGAACTAAAGGTTTCCAATTGGAGTGGTAAGATGATTACTAACTACAGCCAATAGTGATCTAAAAAAAACTATAGCCAATAATTATTATTTCTTACCAAAATAATGACATAGGTTCAGAGAATAAAACCAATTCCTCAACCACAAGATCAACATAGAGGAATATCTACCTGGTATAGGGATGTTGGAACCAGAGTTTCGTAAGGTTCATTCAGCGTCACAACACCTTTTACTCCAAGTTGCTTTAGGCGTGGGACATCACTTGGGAATGGAACAGCACCTAACAAAACGAACTGAAAATAGAGATGGAAATAATTAGATACGATATCTACTGCATATTAAGAACAAAAAATGTTCCATTACGAATTTAACCACTAAGCCTCCACAGGACTAACATGTACTGTAATACTCATTGTTGCCGAAATAAGTATCTCAGATCAACACAAACAGGAAAGCGTCAAGGATACTCGAACCATGGTTACTAACACCCAAACTCACAATCCCTGAAAGCTTTCATAACAATAGCTTTAGCATTTATTCATAATCACAAGCATCGCCCAACCCATTCCAGCAAGGAAAATTGGCACAGCTCTCACCAAACTTCGTTCCTATAAAAAATTGCAGCATCAATCCCTAAAATAAAACCAAAATTGAACTAGGTAGAAGGATTCTAATGAAAAATCGATGAAGCGAGCATGAATGCTTAGGCCGTCACCAGAATTGCTAACCGCAAAATTGATGTCCCGCACGTCTATGGGACGCCGCAAGCCCCTAATCGCGCCCAAAACACTGACCTACTTCGGAAAGCCAAATAGATGAAGGCGATTAGGAAGACTATCACCTGATCGACGGGATCCCACCACCGGAACTCGGCCTCCAACATGTTGCGGAGGATGTTGTACAGCAGCGTCGGGTAGAACAGGACCCGCGCGCCCGCGCCAACGAGCGCGCGCTTCGCCCTCAACCGCGCGACGGCGCCGACCTCGCCAACGCTCGCCGCCTGCCCCCTCTCGTCCTCCTCCGATTCCTCCAGCCCTCCCGCGCCATTCCGGAACTCCCGGATTCTCATGCCTGCCCGGATCGGAGCCCCCAAACCGATCAGCCAGCAAACTCTGTTAAGGACCCAGAGCGCCTCGTACTCCACGGATTGCGTGGAGGGAAAAGGATTCTCCGTTGATCGGGAGGTGAGGTGGATTAATCTACTCGCTTCGAGACACCGGAATGGGAGAGAGAAGGGAAGGGGGGCGGGCGCTCAATAAATCGAAAAAGGAGCACGGCGAATTAGATTTCGACAAGTCTGCTTTCGCCTTGGTTTAGGTCCTGATCAGTGATCACTCAGCGGCTGAGTCATGGTTGAGGTGGACTTTGCGCACCGGTCCTTGAGTGGTCGGATAATTGCATCCGTTCAAATGGTTGTACTTCGAGGTGCGACCAGATTTTTATTTTTGGCGGATGACGGAATGGGTGTGTTTGAAAGGCATTGCTGCAGCTGCAATTTTTAGTGTAGTTAGTTTCTGCTAAACTAAAAGACAGCTCTATGTAACATGAATCACTGTGCACGTATATAAGTATAGGGGACAGAATGAGCCACATGGAGGAGGCGACGAATGCAAAATTCGCATGCCCTCCTTTGAATTTCTTTTTCCGTTTTAAAAGGCTTGCGCTATGCTCAAGAATGGCAACCGGCCGAACACGCGTCGCTTTTCCACGCGCTGTTTCCACAGAACGACAACCCCCGCCGCAATTTCGTCGCGCAGTGGGCGAGGATAATCCACGGCCATTGATCCCATCGAGCTCCAAGGTTTCCAGCCCATGTAGGCCTCGTGTCCCCCGGCCTGGTCCACGACGGGTTCGTGGGATGGGCTGCTCCGGATTCGCTCGACCCGGAATGGGCAGCATGATTTCTACCTGGTACGATATTCGAGTCTGCAAATTCATTGCGGCCCAGCTCGCGAGGCGCACTCAACCTCAACCATTCCGTTTCCGTTTTCGTGGGTTGTAGACCATGGGCCGCGCTACGCCGTGGATCAACATGCATTAGTGTCAGCCCACAATCCAGCGGCCCAGCACACGGGCGGATCCTTGGCCCGGCGCACCGGTTCTTCGCACGCGCGCACCGTCCCCTCTGGCCCTCCCTCACCTGTGGCTTTTCCTTGGTTCTCCAGCGAGGCGGCCCCAGATTTTCCGGGATTCTTCCCCACCGCATAGGGGTGGAGGGCAACATCCCTCCACCCACTCCTTTTTGTCTTAAATGAGCTAATTTTTTATATAGATTTTTTTATTGCTTGTGAATTCGTACCTTAATCTCTCTTCTTCAGTTTCTCTGACTATAGAAATCCGCGTCATCCGATGACGGCGACTGCGGCGGCCAGCCATTGAAGCCAGGCGGGAGGCGCAGGCGGTGGGGGCGAACGGGAGATTCGGCGGCGGCGGGAGAGGGCGGCAGCTCTGGTGGCCGGGCAGGAGGTGGAGGCGGCGGAAGAGGGCGGTGGCTCCGGCAGCGCGCGAGGTGGGCCGGGCCGCTCGCGCGGTTGTACGGAGCTTGGCTCCTGGCCGTGCGCGGCCTGTAGCAGCTCCCCAAATTTTCGACCCTCTCAGGCGACCATGTACCGCGCGGCTCCCAAATTTTCGACCCTCTCAGGCGACCATGCACCGCGCGGCGGGGAGTCATTTGGGCTCACTCAAGGTTCTGCCCTCCCTGCCCTTCTCCACGTCTTGCCATTATAGTCTAGAAAAGCATTAATTGACTATCCATATTCAAAGCTGGAAAAATATTATTACTCCATTATAATTTAAATATCATGTTTGTTATAAAATTTTTATCATTAAAGTTATTTGAATCACCAATTATAATTTTACGCATTTGAGTTAATTTTTTAATAAGATGAAGTGGCAATGATTTAGGAATTGAAAGGAAAGTACGAGAGGAAGCAGAAGCAGCCACGTCCGAGTGGTTTGACTTTCATTTTATCTCGTCTTGATGGGCCTGTCGCGTATCTGGGCCAGATTTTTATGTAAATATTGGCCTTCCACGCCTGAAATATCGCAGGCACGAATATCTCCATGGCACGATGGACAATTTGGTTTCGTGGAACAGAATAGAGGAAATTCTTTGGCTCTCTCTAAAATAATGACCGCTTTCTTTTTTGATTTTTTAACTTATTTTTAAGGACAAAATTTTATTTTTGATTTTTTTGGCTCTTTCATTAATTTGGAGCATTAACGATGTTAAGTAAAGTGTAAAATGACTATTTTATCTCTCATTCAAAATACATTTTTCATGTATATGTGTATTAATGTAATCACACACTATTTTGAGCATAAAAAATATAACTTTATGGTCACTAAGATAGCAATTTTAATAATTATATCGTCTTTGTAGTTCATGCTTTTATGTTTAAAAATATTGTACACTTATTTTAATATACATGCAAACAAAAGTTTTATTTAGTGTATATTAAATAAAGGGCAAAATAGTTATTTTACACTTTATTTAAACACTGTTAGTGCTTCAAACTAATAAAAGAGTTCAAGAAAAGAAATAAAAGTCAGATTTCGGTCCTCAAAATAAAATAAGTGTTCATTATTTTGAGACCAAATAAGAAATTTATCGAGAATATAAAACAGTGTGCTTTTGCTCGGCTTGGGTCCGATGAGGGCAGCCGCATTTCCACGGATCGATCCCGCGGCGCCATTTCCTACGGCGCAAGGCAAGGTCAGTGCGACGCCTGAAATTGACCTCGCCCTGGCTTCTCTCTATTGGCGGCCGCGCGCGGCAGACGGTTTCTAGCGGCGGGCTGGACCCGATCGACCGCGACGACCCTGACGCTGACTGAGCCCCGGCCCTCGAGCCGCATGCATGACACGAGACAACTACGGGGACACGTGGCTGCTTGTATCTGATCCCATGCGTGCCTGCCCCGCAGAAGACTAGCGCACGATCCCACCGCCGAAAAACCAGTGCCCGCCCATGCATCCTCGCGCCGCGGCCAGGATCCAGTTCCATCCCACTCCCCACACCACAACGGCCGCATCGGGTGCCCGGCAGAGGCCGCCGCCGTCGCATCGCCAAAACCGCGACGCAGCCGCAGCTCCGCTCGCGGGATCCACCGCGCCAAACCGCCGGCGAAACCGCTGCTCAAAACCGGAGCGACGCCACCGCTCCGCTCCTCTGAAACATTGACCCCTTTCCGTCCGTCTTTCCATCAATACTTAATCGCGGATAAGGTCTACGTTACCCTCTCAACTATTACGAGTTCACTTCGCTTTTTCAACATTAAAATTAAATATTTAACCTCATAAACTATTAAAAACCATCTAATTTATCTCTTACAGTGATTTTGTAGATGGTTTCGTAAGATAAATTTATATCATTCCCAAACTATAATCAACAAACCACATAAACCCTTAAACTTTAAAACTCATTCGGTTTTAAAATATTAACATTGTTAACTTCTAACAACAATTTTGACAATATATTTTATTAAAAAAATTATTTAAATGTGTAAAATTATTAGTTGTAATTTCTGAAGAAAGAGGGCAGAGAGATGTCCGATTAGATGAAAATTGTCTATGAAATGAAATCATTTAAGGGCTAGAGTAGTAGGTCTTCAATAACTTTTTTAAGAAGGTTTAAATATTATTTTTTAAGTTTAAAGTTAAGTGGTTAACTGGTTACAGTTGAGGGGATGACGTAGATATGTAACACAAAAGTCATGTATAAAACCAATCTAAAAGTGAATTAGATGATTTTTAATAGTTCTAGTTTTATAATTTAGAGAGTAAAATATTCAACCCATAATAGTTGAGAGTTTGATACAGAGTTATCCCATGCTTAATTAAAGCCGCCGGAGACGCGACCGCCCGCCCCGTCCGCTTTTGGCAGCAGCAGCAGAGGGATCTTCAGCTAAACCTCGAAGTGTTCACAGTTCGCCCCGCGAGCCCGAGGAGTCCCCGCCCCTCCGCAGGATGGCGTCGCACATCATCCTGCCGCCGGATGACGACGACGAGCACACCCACGACCGCCAGGAGGAGGAGGAGGAGAGGGAGGAGCGCAGGCCCCCCGACCAGGCGACCTCCGCGGCGGCGAAGGCGTCCCTGCCCTTCTCCGCGTCGTGCGTGCGGATCTCCCGCGACTCGTACCCCAACCTCCGTGCGCTCCGCAACGCGTCCTCCGTCAGCCTCGCCGACGCCGCGTACGTCAAGATCTCCGAGGGGGACTTCGGGTACGTCTTCGACGACGTGCCGCACCTCACCGACTACCTCCCTGACCTCCCGGTGAGCGACGGCGCCGATTTCGTTCCCCACCTCCTGCCTTGTTGTTGTTGTTGCTGCTGCTCTAGAGGTAGAGGGATCGCTTTCCGGATGCATGATGGATGTCTAGTGATGCCCTTTGGTACTGGCCCGGTCTGCGAATGATCTTCTGCTGTCTGCTTCTGAGTTGTGGGGTGCGGCTATGAACAGCCTACTGATTTAGGGGGAGATCGTTTGCTTTCGTCCATGCTTTTGTGGGATACGGTGGATTTGTATCTCTTCGGGAGTTCCATTTTTGGAGATTGATGGTGTAGAATTCGAGCTTGAGCAGTGGTGCTTGCAATGAGATATTTTGTCACTTATGATCAGCGAAAGGGGTCCAATAGAGGAGACCGTTCATCGTCTATTTTGATTGAATTCGCTGAATTTAGTTTACTCTAGAAAGTAAAGCTACGATGATGTGCTAACAGTTTGCTATTTTGTTCTTGTTGTCAGACTTATCCTAATCCGTTGCAAGACCACCCAGCCTATTCAACTGTCAAGTATGGATTCTCTTGATTATGTATTACATACTGTTTTCATTCTTCACTCAATTTTGTTCCATGTGTTATTGTGTGATATATTAAGCTGGAACCTTTTTTCTTGCCATGCCAGGCAATATTTCGTTGATGAAGATGATACTGTACCACAAAAGGTAATGAGAGCTATCAATCTTGGTTGGCATTTTGCATTGTGTCGTAGTTGACAGTGAATTTACCAAGTATTTTCTGCTATTATAGGTGGTTGTTCAGAAAAACAGTCGCCGGGGTGTTCACTTCCGTCGCGCTGGGCCATGTCAGAGGGTTGGATACGCTGGCTATCTCCTATGATTTTCACAACCATTACTTGTCTCTATGCTGACAGAAACCTATGGCTTTGAACTTTTTTAGGTTTATTTTGACACTGATGAAGTGAAAGCCTGCATTGTAACCTGTGGAGGCTTGTGTCCTGGGCTTAACACTGTTATCAGAGAACTAGTGTGTGGATTGTCTCACATGTACAATGTTAGCAAAATCTATGGAATTCAGGTATGTGTCCCATAGTAATGGTAATATACAGGCACATCTGGCGCCATTTCTTCTCTTCGTAATTTAGTTTTCCACATGATATTTGGCTTTTGGAAAAAAAATAGTGCCAATATGTCACCCTCACATTGAATTCTAATTTTGCTAATGTTATTAGAGCTCTAAACAATTCTAGTAATATTTTTATGTTCATTTTATGTGTTCTAGTAAAATGCATTCATGTTGAATATGCAACTAGATAAAGATGTTTTAGTCAAGTATGTGTGTGAAACTAAGTATTATTATGTGACAACAAATATGTACGGGTGTCTTGTGTGAAGTAATATTTCTTGGTCTAGAAATAAATTTATATGTTTATTATTTTCTAGAATTTACGGCTGCAACTTGTTGCCAATTACAGAATGGATACAAGGGCTTCTATTCGAGCAACTACCTTCAACTGACCCCAAATAGTGTCAATGACATCCACAAAAGGGGTGGTACAGTTCTAGGAACATCACGAGGAGGTCATGATACAAAGAAGATTGTTGATAACATTCAGGATCGTGGGATCAATCAGGTAAATATGGCTTTACAAATCTCTCCCTTTGGCACAACTCCTCTTTCTTGGATGTTGTTATGTTGGTTAATATACTTGTACACCCTATCCAGGTGTATATCATTGGAGGTGATGGAACTCAGAAGGGAGCATATGAGATCTTCAAGGTAATGATCACTAGCTTGTCGTACTCATGATATGTAATTTATTCATCATATTTATACACAAGTTGAATTAGCGGACTCTAGAAAATTGCACTGCAGTAATCAGTATCTATTACTTCTGATATTATTAACATGTGATGCCCCCTTTTTCATATTTTTCTTGAATTACTGGCAGGAAATCCGCAAACGGGGCTTAAAAATTGCTGTGGCTGGAGTTCCCAAGACTATAGATAATGATATAGCGGTAATATTTTGCACAATATATTTCTTCTCATATGCAAGTGTTCCTACACTCCTGTTAATGTGGCCCCACTCATATTACAAGAGGAACTGACAATATCTTGATTCTTAGATTATTGACAAGTCCTTCGGATTTGATACCGCTGTGGAAGAGGCCCAGCGCGCCATTGATTCAGCTCATGTGGAAGCTTGCAGTGCAGAGAATGGAATAGGCTTAGTAAAACTTATGGGTCGTTATAGTGGTTAGTTTTCTTACATTCCTTGGAGACATCTGCCATCTTTCTGCTTGCTATCTTAACTATATCATTGTCTTGAAGAAACATGATTGTTTGTTATTTCATCATTCACACGGCTTAGTTCCATTCGTGTAACCAAACACAACTTTTTTTATTTATTCAAATGCCATGATACTACCTACTAATTTGTTGTTACCTTTAGTTTTCTTGTCCTTGAATTCTTATTCTGCCTTACTATTGCAGGGTTCATTGCGATGTATGCTACTTTGGCTAGCCGAGATGTGGTATGTTGATGCCACCAGTACATGCTGGATATTATGTTTCACTGTGGCCTGTTAATTTTAACAGTCATGTTGGGCTTTTCTTCTTTCCTTATTCATTACATCTTGTCCTATTCGTGCAGGACTGTTGTTTGATTCCAGAGTCTCCATTTTATATGGATGGAGAAGGTGGATTACTTCAGTATATTGAAAGGAGGCTGAAAGAGAACAAGCACACGGTTATTGTTGTTGCTGAGGGAGCAGGACAGGATCTTATCGCAAAAAGTATAGCCAGATCAGAGCAGCAAGATGCGTCTGGAAACAAGCTGCTTCTTGATATTGGTCTTTGGTTGACTCACAAGATAAAGGTTTGTATTGAAAAACTTTTCTGCCACTGGACTTAATTCAATTCACTATCTTGTGATTTCAGTATCCCCTTGTCTCAAATTATTAGAAAGCTATATGACCCTGCCATATGTGAAAGCTTAAGGTTTCAATTAATAATCCTTTTAACACATTCCTTGTAGGACTACTTCAAGAGCAAAAGGATGGAGATGACGATCAAATATATAGGTAGCAATTTGACGTATTGTCTTATTGAACATGGGTTAAACAATCTATGGATCTCTTACTGACTTCATCTATATTGGCAGATCCCACCTACATGATCCGTGCTATTCCAAGCAATGCATCAGACAATGTCTATTGCACACTTCTGGCTCACAGTGCTATCCATGGTGCAATGGCAGGGTATAGCTTCACCGTTGGAATGGTCCACGGCAGGCATACGTATATACCTTTCTATGTGAGTAATGACCTCGTATTTACTTTCTATATACTGTACAATATATTGGCTGCTTATGTTAGTTGAATCTTGAGGTCTCACTACTCACACGCTGGATTTTTTCTTTTGATGGCAGAGGGTGACTTCCACAAGGAACAAGGTTAGGATCACTGACAGGATGTGGGCGAGGCTGTTGTCATCAACCAACCAGCCAAGCTTCTTGAGTCAGAAGGACATCGATGAAGCGAGCGAGGCCGACAGGTTGGCCAACAGGCCACCACTACCAACAGTTGTCAGTCACCGTGCCGCGAACTCTTTTGAGCAATCTGCATCGTCATCCTCGAATGGTGAGATATAGTAATAAGGCTGATAGCTAGTGCATCAGAATTGTGTATAGTAAGGTATTGCTATGCTTCCGAGACAGCGACGCATCGCTACGAGGATCTCATAATTGGTTTTGATGTGCACGCATACGCCTTGTGTAGAGGGACATACGTTACATACTATCCTGACATCACGAGAAATAAGGCGAACACCCGTGATGAAGCTGTACCTGTACTCTCTATTGTATTTGTTGCAGAATGTGCCGAGTCTTCGATTTTATTTCTTAATCCTTTTTTTTTCTTTTGGGTTTTGTCCCCGTCAACTTATTATCCTCTGACCTTGGATCATAGCTCATCGATTACCATGAATGTCCATATTATCCGGCGTCGGAGCTGTCTCAGAAACGAGAGAGCACGACAAAAGAACATTCGTAGGTTTTCAAGTTTCAACTGATCGAGGTGATTATAGGACAACCTCCGCTCTTGCGGTGCCCAGAGCCCCAGAACCCATGAAAATTTTCCAGTGGGCCCGACAACGCCTTGCCCATGGGACGTCGATGATGTGGTGGGCACATGCATCCAAAGTGGCTACGCTGTTACATATGTTGCGGTGAATAGAGTACAGATCCTTGTATTCTCTCAGTTTTGAAATTGTGTAACCGTTGATTTTTAATGTTGTTTTGACTATTTTTCTTATTAAATTTTTTTAAATATATAAAATTATAAATTATGTTTCAAATAACATCAATGATAAAATAAATTATAAAAAAATATATAATAATTATAGTACATTTTTAATAAAACGAATAATCAAAGATAATATTAGAAGTCAACGTGACAATAATTTAGAAATAAAGGAAGGATGTACTAGAATTAACATTGTGGGGGCCTAAGACCAAGATTTATTACATATGCCATCGTTACTTACACCAAGAATCACTAAAAGTTTTGTGCAACTTAATTGATATCTTGAAAAAGGAAAAAGGGGTCGGATCAAAATATTGGGCCTATATATCAGTCTGGCTGATCGAGCCTGTGGGCCAACTATTATTTCCCTTCTTTTGAACTAGTGGCCTAAGGGAAGAAGTCCCAGCCCAACCTAACACCCTTCATGCCCATGCCACGGTGATGCCCGCGCAGCGCCTTCCCGCTCCCGATAGTTGGGGGCGGCTGTCGTATGGCCGGGCCTCCTGAGTAAGCTCAGTGGTGGGCAGCCATTGCCGCCGTAGCCGGCGCCGAGTCCCGGCGGTATATCCTTTGGCCATTGCTCGCCCCCGCCAGCACGCCGACGCTCGTATGGTGTTTCCGATCAAATGGAGCAAGCAACCAATGGTTCGCTGGCAGCACCTCCGCCGCTTCTTGTCATCCGCCGCCGCGAAAGCCGAGCTGCCAATCCCGGCGCGGCGCGTCCCTCGAGCTTTGGACGGAACGTCCGGGCAGAGCGCCCGTATTCGGGAGCTCGCGCGCCTCGGCCTCGTACGCGAGGCCAGGGAGGTGTTCGACGCGATGCCCCACCGCGACATCATTGCCTGGAACTCCATGATCTTCGCCTACTGCAACAACGGGATGCCTGACGCCGCAAGGTCGCTTGCCGCCGCAATATCCGGTGGGAACCTGCGCACGGGCACCATCCTGCTGTCGGGCTACTCCCGTCTCGGGCGTGTGCGTGACGCTCGCCGGGTATTCGATGAAATGCCCGCGCGGAACGTGGTGGCATGGAACGCCATGGTCAGCTGCTATGTCAAGAATGGGAACATCAGCCTCGCGCGCAGGCTGTTCGATGCAATGCCGAGCAGGGACGTCACGTCATGGAACACAATGCTTACTGGATATTGCCATAGTCAGCAGATGGTGGATGCAAGGAATCTGTTTGAACAAATGCCAGAGCGCAGCTTGGTCTCTTGGACACTGATGATATCTGGGTATGTTCTGATTGAGCAGCATGACAAGGCCTGGGACATCTTTTGCCTGATGCACCGTGAAGGAATGGCACCTGACCAACCAAACCTGGTATCTATCCTTTCTGCTGTAAGTCGTCTTGAAAATTTTGACGTCGTAGGTAGTCTCCATGCTCATTCTCTTAAGACAGGCTTTGAGAGGGATGTGGTTGTAGGCACTGCGATGCTTAATGCATATACAAGGAATGCGAATATGCTTGAAATTGCCATAAAATTCTTTGAGTGTATGACAGTGAGGAATGAATACACATGGTCGACCATGATTGCCACATTATCTCAGGTTGGACGAATCGATGCTGCTTTTGCTGTCCACGAGAGAGACCCTATAAAGTCCATTCCTAGTCGAACTGCAATCCTCACAGGTCTTGCCCGATGTGGAAGGATTAATGATGCAAGGGCTATATTTGAGCATATTCCTGAGCCTAATGTTGTATCCTGGAATGCCATGATTACCGGGTACATGCAGAATGAAATGGTTGACGAAGCTGAAGAGCTTTTCAATAGGATGCCATTTAGAAACACAATATCTTGGGCTGCGATGATTGCTGGGTTTGCGCAAAATGGCAGGAGTGAAGAAGCTTTGGCTTTGCTCCAAGCTCTCCATAGGAAGGGGCTATTACCTAGCCTTTCTAGTTTGACTAGTAGCCTCTTTGCTTGTTCGAATACTGAAGTTCTTGAGACAGGGAAGCAAGTGCATTCGCTTGCAGTAAAGGTTGGCTGTCAATTCAATAGCTATGTGTGCAATTCACTGATTACTATGTATGGAAAGTGTAGAGACATGGATTTGGTGAGACAAATCTTTAATGGATTGGCAATTAAAGATGTTGTATCATGGAACTCCTTTATTACTGCACTTGTACAGAATAATCTGTTGGAAGAAGCAAGAGAAACATTTGACAAAATGCCCAGTCGAGATGTTGTTTCCTGGACCACTATAATATCTGCGTATGCACAGGTTGACCAGGAGAATGAGACAGTAGAGATTTTCAGAAGGATGCTGCACGAGCATGAATTACCCAATTCACCAATATTAACAATACTTCTTGGTGTTAGTGGTAGTCTTGGTGCTTCCAAACTCGGGCAGCAAATTCATGCTGTTGCTACTAAGCTTGGAATGGATTCAGAACTAATAGTGGCCAATGCTCTCATTTCGATGTATTTCAAGTTTGGTCATTCAGATTCTCTTAAGGTGTTTTATTCGATGGAGGAGCGTGACATTTTTACATGGAATACCATTATTACAGGTTATGCTCAACATGGCCTTGGACGAGAGGCCATCAGGATGTATGAGGAAATGCAATCTGCAGGAGTGCTGCCAAACGAGGTCACTTTTGTTGGGCTTCTACATGCGTGCAGCCATTCTGGTTTGGTAGATCAAGGGCGTCAATTTTTCAAGTCCATGAGCAGTGATTATGAGCTGGTTCCTCTTCTGGAGCACTATGCTTGCATGGTGGATCTCCTTGGGCGAGCTGGTGATGTGCATGAAGCTGAACAATTTATTTTAAATATGCCTATTGAGCCGGACACAGTGATCTGGAGTGCTCTTCTAGGAGCTTGCAAGATTCACAAGAATGTAGAAGTTGGTAGAAGGGCAGCTGAGAAACTTTTTGATATTGAACCATCAAATTCTGGCAATTATGTGATGCTGTCAAATATATATTCCTCCTTAGGGATGTGGGATGAAGTTGTGAAAGTACGAAAACGAATGAAAGAACAAGGTGTAAACAAGGAGCCTGGTTGTAGCTGGATGCAAATAAAGAATAAAATGCACTCATTTGTCACTGGAGATGAGGAACACGAGCAGATTGAAGATATATATGCTACCCTCCGGGAGTTGTATACTTCGTTGAAGGCTACAGAGTATGTGCCTGACACGGAATTTGTTCTTCATGACATTGATGAGGAGCAAAAGGAGAGCTCCCTTATGCACCACAGTGAGAAGCTTGCTGTTGCTTATGGCCTTCTTGTTACACCCAAGGGCATGCCCATACAGATAATGAAGAACCTTAGAATATGTGGTGACTGTCACACTTTCATCAAGTTTGTTTCCTATGTCACCAAGAGAGAGATTGACATTAGGGATGGTAATCGATTCCACCATTTTAGGAATGGAAATTGTTCATGTGGTGACTTTTGGTGATAAATTGTCCCAGCACCAATAAGCCCTCTCCAGTTTTCGCACAACCTTTGAACTCAGGTTACTCGATTTCTTGACGCATGTTTTCTCTTTTCTTGTATTGGTCTCTACTGAAACCTTTCCTCATATTCAGAAATAAATTTTGCTATGTGATTGCTTTAGCTGGTTAAACAAAATTTATACCCTAGAAAATTAATGCTTTATCCAGAAAAAAAGGATGAAGATAATATGAGATTCCTTGGAGGATATATTCCCTGTTGTTTCTGATGCTTTCCCCTAGATTTCTCTGATCAGAATTTTAAATTATGCGTCCTGTTATGACATATTGTTAATATGTTTCATATTGCAGGCTGAGTGTGCTGGAAGAAGCTAGAGTGACACACCTTTGCCACTGTTGGATGTTCATAACGGTCTTAAGGAGATTACCTATCAGGTAAAGTTTGGATATAACCATAGCCAGACTGCAGTTCTACTAAAATATTTTGGCTTCTTGTAGTATCATCGAGTCCTCTCTTCTGAATGTTTCTTTTTGGTGTGTTAAATTCTGTAATGTTTGCAGATATGCAGTTCTGGATTATTCAGGTTGCAAGAAACACTTCCTGCATCATCTACTTCTGCTTCTGATGGCGTGGCTGTCCAAACAGTTTGGACTGATTCTGCTGTAAACCTGTTCAAAATGACTTCAAAGATACATTGTCCATCTGTACTCATGCGCCTGAAGGAACGAGGTCAAAACCAAAACCACAAGCTTGATGTTGTGAAAGAAAATGAGATAGGTGGATAAATTATGAGAATTGCTTAACATTTTTGATGACAAAGGCTGGTGTTTGAAGGCAATGCTGGCTTCCGTGTTGCAGTAAAAGAAGACAGTAAGTATTGTAACTCTTCCGTGTTGCAATCATGATAAGAATCACGATAGAGGTGTAGGTGGGATGAGGGTTGGCAGAAAACAAGAGCTCAAAGTTGATGCCAAAGATGAGCTATGATCCTTCCTTCCTCCTCACTTTTGTGACACTGCGACAAGGATATATACACCATATCAGTAGAGAAGAAATCCTCCCATTTCTCTTTATCCCGAGTCAGTGCCATTATTTTTTATTGCTCGAGAGTGTAAAAAGGATTGTACAGGAAGCAAAAGGTCTATAAATGTGCATTAATCAAGTTTTCAGTATATTTCAACCTTTCAAAAGCTATCAAGGTACATTGGCCACTCTGAGGAGTGATAGACCAGAAATATAGAATAGTACTTTTTCGACACAAAATTATTTTTTTCTAAAAAATAAATCCTGGCTCGAGTAATTAGATACATCTAAAGTGCTGAGATGAATGTGCAGGGTATTTCTTTTCTTCAAATATGCCAGCGCATTGCTCTTCAATTTCCTGCTTACGCTGCAAAAGGCTGTTTCTCAATTGTTTGTGGACCTTTCATTGATTGATAAATAATTGGGCCGACTCTGGTTGTATAACTGGAAATACTATATCTCCTGCTTACGCTGCAAAAGGCTGTTTCTCAATTGTTTGTGGACCTTTCATTGATTGATAAATAATTGGGCTGACTCTGGTTGTATAACTAGAAATACTATATCTTTTCATTTCAGTTCACCACTTCTACCTGAGTTTGGAAGGATTTTTTTTTTCTGTGTAAGTCGTTACTGTGAACTTTGCACACTGTTTTCGGCTGCTTTTGTCCCTAGCTGGTGATGCGATGGTAATATTGAACCCACAGCTTAGATACTAGTCTCCAAGCCGAGTAGGGATGCAATCCATCTTTTCAGATTCCCGCCCGGTCTTGCGTAACCAATGCACTACAGTGCTACTTTTCTTCGTACCGTGCACCAACCACCAGATACTGCCGCGCGTCGAGGTGGGCGAAAAGCGAAACCGAGAAACCATTCTGCTGCGGGCAGCGCAGCCGAGCGTCAAGAAAAGAAGCTCAAGTTGCAGCCCAACTTGGCCGCCGAACAAGGGGAGCTCGCCACGAGACCACCGGCGCGCACTCTAAGCGTCGGCGCCTCGTCCGGGCCGGCCACCGAAACCGCGGTCGCGTGACCGAGAAACCTTGGAAAGGCGGAGCCAGCAGCTTGGGCGGCCGCGCCCAAGGACGGCGTGCCAACGTGCCGCTGCCTCTGGGCTCTCTGGGCTGTGGCGTGGACGCCTGGACTCGGCAAAGGCGGAGCAAGTTGCCGATGCCGCCGGGTCCCGGTCCCGCGCCGAGTCAAAGCGCGCACCCGCTGTTTTGCTCCGAATCCAACGGCGTTTCGCTTTCGTTGCCGCGGTTGTTGTCCTGATCATAGTAGGATCGCTTCCGATTTTTTGTCTATGGACCCATGGTCCTCGATGACAGCAGGCAGCAGCTTATGAATCGTGCGGATAACTACGTATACAAATCCAACAAGCAAATGTAACGGAACTCAACATTGTTGCGAATAATGTTTTGGATCGACACTACATTGTCAACTGGCACTTGCAAATAAATTTCTCAATAGGGGGGAAAAGATCTGAGGAACTGCAAACTTGCCTAGCGGCATTCCCTCTCTACTCCTATGTTGTGTGCCGAATACTGCGCGCTTGTATACCTATCTTCGCTCTGGTTTCGATTTCGCTCAACAGCGCAGGGGGAATGTTCTCGTACCTTGCCTGCCTCGCTGATGGCGACACTGGCAGATCTGGTGGAAGAATCACCCTTTGCAGCATGGTAAAGCAATCGACGAGCACCAGCAGATTCCATTGGAACCGTCCCATGAATGAACAAGTGCGATAGATACATGTTCCACGATTCAACATTAATTGAAAAATACTAGTTACATCAAACCTAGTGATACATCATTACCAAATAGGTTATTCAGCTATTACATTTTAAACACTTGGTTATATACATTGATTTGGTAATCGAAAACCATGGCTAATACTAGCAACCACGCACATGATCTTCGACAAAAACACGAAGAGAACACACGACGCACTTACAGGTTGATGTATTCAGGCTTGCACCATGTTTTGTTTATTCACAGAAGAATGATGCAATTTACGGTATGCTATAGAATTAAGAATACTTAAAAATGAAGCTGTTCCTGGTCGTATGGCGCGAGCCGCATGCGCCTTTAATCTTGGTCGTCGCCGGCGAACGAGATAGCAGTGTGTGTCTACATCACCAGCTCCGACACCCACCCGAAGTCCGGTGCGTCCTCCTCCGTGACCAGAGGCAGCACCGGCGCAGGCGACGCCGCGGCCTTCCTGAAGCTGAGCTCTCGCATTGCGAGCATGAGTTCCTCCACCTCGGAGTCCGCGTCCGGCTCGTCGACGGCGTCGATCCACCTCCGTCCCTGCACCGGAGACACGGGAGGCGACTCCCAGAGCGAGGCCAGGGTCGACTTAGGCGAGAGCGAGAGCGGCGGCGACTCCTTCGGCGCGGCGCGGAGCTCGGCTGCCGTGTGCGCGAAGAAGCAGACGCGGCGGCGGCACGCGACGCCGGCGCGGCATGGGCGCGTGCGGTAGCGCGACGGGTGGAGCCAGAGCTCGAACGTGCCGTGCGCGAACGGGCAGGCGTTCCCGCGCGGGCACGCGACGCCCGGGCGGCGCCGGAAGTCC
>BCLF01000027.1:1438829-1493366 GCA_001602275.1 Zoysia japonica | reverse complement strand
CGCCGGAAGTCCGGGCACGGCTCGCCCGTGTACGCCACGCGGCGCGGATCGCGCCTTCGCGCGGCCTCGCCCGGGTGCGCGTACGGGCACGCCGTCCAGTCGTGGCTCCGCGCGCGCGCGCACCGCCGCACCTTGAACTCGTACATCATGAACTCGTCGTCCGCCTCGGCCTCAGCGTCCCCGACGTCGCCGTTACGGCCGGCGGAGAGGTACTCCCCCAGCGCGGCGAGGAGCTGCTGCGGGATCTCCACCGCGGCGGACGGGTCCGGCCAGGAGGACGCGCCCAGCGCCGCCGGGTCGAGCATCAGGTGCTCGAAGTCGTGGGAGTAGTGCTGCTCACGGCTCACCATGCCGCTCTCACTCTAGTCTAGTGCTTCAACACTCTCCGTCTAATGCTGCCGGAACCCGCGTGTGAGAGAAACCGGAACCGTGGCTTGAGGTAACAGCGGTGGGCGGGCGCGGCTTTATAGTTGGGATCGCGCGCCGTTGGGTTGCCAGGGAAGGGGTGTGTGTGTGTGGAGGGTATTGAGAGTGATGAGCTCCCTCCCCACCCCCACCCGCTGATGGTTGCTGAGCTCTCCCTCGCGTCGGCGTGGCTGCGTGGGTTGGTTTGGCACGAGGCGGGCGGGGGGTATGTGGGAGACGCGAGGCGGGTACGTGGAGAGGCGTGGAGGCCGGTGCTGCATGTTGCCCGCCACGTCGCGGAGGGCGCGGACGGAAGCTTTCTCGCCTCGGCAAGCGCTGGCGGACGACGGATCCGGGCCCCCCTTGCCTGTCTTCTGTTTCTTTGTTTAGCTTTGTGGCAGCGGTGCCGTCACCGTAGTTTAACCCATTTATGGGAGCCGGCGAGGAGCGGTGCCCTGCGCGGCATGCGACACGCGCACGGACACGAGGACGCCTCGGTGTCGCGTCACTCGCGGGTTTTTTAGGGACGGCGTGAGCTTCCGTGCCCTGATGGAGGAGTACATTTGACACACGAGCAGGGTTAACCAGCGCGTCGCCAAGCCACCCTTCCCAGCCTGCCAGGTGACTCGAGAGTTTGTGAGCTTTCCATACGGACACTTCAGACGGTGGTGAATGGACGGCCTCTGCGGCGTACGGCTCCCCGCCCGCTCACAGTCGCTGGCGCATTCCTGATAAGGCCGGATGACCTGCTGCGTCTGCGCGGTCGTGTCTGATCCGTGGCGCCGCGGATGTGCAGCGAGCTCGTGCACGGAAGGTGACGCGTCTACGTGCGGCGGCAACCGGCGGCCACGGCCCGCCGATACGAAACAGCGGCGCCTGCCGCGCGCGCGCGGCGCCCCATCCGCCAACGAGAGGAAGATTGGATCACGGATACCGGGATACCAGCGAGCGCGCGGGGCAGCTCTTAGGATATTTGGAGTGGAGAAGAACGACACGCACGGTGCCTATCCTGGTCACGGCTCTCAAATTGTAACGGCTGAACGCGAGCGCTTCCACTGTACAGCTATTGAGCTACTATCTATTATTCAATTACATAGAAAACTTAAATCATTGAAAAAAAGATGATAATTTATTTGTACTACACCACAACAAATGACAACAAGTCGATCCTTTTTTCCCGATAAGTCATGTGACATCCAAGATATTAACGATCGAAGTTTAATAAAAAAAAATGATTCAAAGAATATGACATCAGTGAATTTTGTAACCTATGGATTGTGTCAGGAACCGTCTTTATTTAGTTAAATTAGCTTGCAGTAGCTCAAATTTTGACTAATAAGAAACCAACATCGATAGTCTCCCGATATACTTTTTAAACATCATCTAGACAAGAGCATATCAGTAACCAACATCATATATCTTACAAAAAGAGACATATACATTAAAAATAATTGAAGAAATTATTACAATTCATAAGTAAAGAAGAATATAACAAAACTTACATGAATGGGAGTAGTAGGGTTGTAGCTTTCAACTCCCAAATCTTCTAAAACCATAGTTCAACAAGGCCAATTTAGTTTTAGGTTCTAACGAAGAATGATGACAATGTAAGCAACAGAAATTTTGTTTTTAAAACAAACAAAAAAAATGGTTGTGCTCCGACCACGAACATCACCATCACGCTAGAAAAGGGCAATCAATACCAATACCTGCAAAACTCTAACCAAGCAAACGTGAGTACAAAGGTACTCAACAAATCTTAACCATAGCTAGTCCCGACTCCAAAGATAATGCATAAGGTTAAATAGCAAAGATAAAGTCATAGGTTAAAACTTTTTGCCTAAAGCGATGATTAAGCAAGCATAAAGCAAAAACAACTTTAAGGTATAAGACACATACATAACCCATGCCACTAAGTATCTCGAGGTAACAAGTAAACAATAATACCGAAATATGTCCATCAACTCCATACTAGCATCACAACCTTTCCCACATGTGATTAATTAGATGAACTTGTTAGTTACGATGAAAATCAATGGACACTAAGCTTGATCATAACCAGGACCGCGGTGATTCGAATCGATTATACACCCTGTAGTAGAGTCCAACTGTACCCACACGACTTGAGGGCCATTCGGCTCATGTAACCCGCTAAAGTTACATAAGAAGGCACCCATGTCAACTTTTCTCTCACCTATTCCCAAGCGGTTGGACAATTGACAAGTCAGGGAGTACCGGTCCCGTGTCTCATGGGAGCCCAGTGGTCACTCGTGCGTGTCAGTCAAGACATGTTGTCATGGGCCAAATGTTGGTATACAAATGAGATATTTGGCTTGTCTTACCATTATATTTGACATGTGGTATGAATAAAAATTGCTTAGGTCAACAATTAATATCGGTCGGTCCTTAATCGACACAGACGGAGCTACCACCATGAAGATCTGGCCTTCCCAATCCATCCTATACATCATCTCCGTCCGGTCTCCAATTCATCATACTCAAGTTTAGCTCAACCATATATAAGGTAAATAAAGATCTTATACTTGCGAAACAGTGGTGACCTTTCTATGATTTGACTTCTACCAGTCTAAGCATGGCTAAACAAGACACGTCGTAAAATAGGAAACTCTCACCCTGAACAAGAACATTCAAGGACAAGGTGGAACAATTAATCAAGGAATGGATAATGCAGCAAATAGAATTCAACCCACATATAGCACTAATACCCGAGCTAATGCATGACATAATCTTAACTAAAACAAGTCAATATTAACAACTGATCCAAAATAAGGCTCAAGATGCAAAGTGCTTGCCTTGAGTTTACAGGTGTTTTACACAATCAAACAAAGCATCTCCCTATTTCCCATCACACACGTCACTCTCCATAGCGTCATTCACTAAACAAAAAATAAACGCTAGTATGAAAATGCATGCCATGCAATGTAATGAGAGAGATGCAATGAATTAATCAATAATTCTTAATTGTATTACTATACAAAAGAAATAAATGAGTTTGTAATTACGAAAATTTACTAAATCGATTAATATATTTATAATCTTTTCTATTACTAGATGGGGTAGATACTTAATTTAATTAGTCATTCACTCTAAAACAGTAAAGTAATTAACTTAAATAAAACCTAAGAGGTCATACCAGCAGAGCTTAAAGGTTCATTATAACTACCTTAAGTAATTTATCCAAATCTAGTTTAGATGTTGTAATTATTTACCAAGGTAATTCACGTAATTTGGTTAGATAAACTAATTTAATAATATTGAGTAATGTTATTGGACTCTAACCAATTTTAATGGGTCTAGATTCAATAAATATAATTTAAGACAAAATTTGGTGAATTTTTAACAATATTCTAATTACTATGAACTAATTACTAGAAAACAAATATAAATTCATTATAACATAATTACTAATAAAATTAGCCTAAAATATTTTTATACTGTTATTTAATACCCTAAAGGACATTCATGCAAAATTTCACTAATTAACAATGCACATAAAATTAATTAGGAATTAAACATGCATGGATAATTTTCTGTAATTAATCATTATTAAAACACTTAATTACTGCAATTATTGGTTTCAATGAATATTTTATGAATTTTTAAGTCTAACAAAGTTGGTTTCTTGTTTTTCCGAGCTAGAATGAATTTTCTGCGAATTTCACAAGCTTTACTAAATTTCTGCGCAATCAAAAAGGGATTTTCCCGAAATCCCACAAAATCCCGGGCCCACAGGGCCACGTGGCAGCCACTCAAGCGTGGCCACACAGCAGCCCACGGGGCTTGAGCGCACGGGATCCGCTCTGGCCACAACGGATCCTGGCGGCTTGGCGCCCCATCTCATGGCGCGCCGGCCATGGGGGCTCACCAGAGCGGGCGGCAGGCTCGCCGGCAAGGGCCGGACGACGGCGGCGCACCCCGGGACAAAGCCGAGAAGGACCACCGCAGCCCGAAGATACCGAAGGAGAGGTCGCTGCGGCTGGACCTTACCGAAAAAGGGGTCAACGGCGGCGAGCAGCGCAGAAGCAGGATCGGCTGCGGCTTGAGCTCCAATCGGTCGTCGAAACTTCAAACAAACAAGTCGTAGAACTTCACCCATGGCGGGATAAGAGCGGCGCAGGGGTTTTCTACACCGAAGGAGCCCGGAAGTGGGTCTTCAACGGTGAGGTGCGCGGTTCCGGCGGCCGATGGCGAGGAGCTCCGCGATTCCTGCACCACAGGCCCAAAATTCTCATGGGGAAGCTTGGCCGGAGGAGAGGTAGGAGGTGGAGGGACAGTGGCCGAGCTGAATCGGGCCGAGGCTCACCGGAGAACGCGGGATTTCCGATGGCGCGCCGGCAGCTCTGAAGCTCGCACTTTGGGGGAAAGTTGAAATCCTGTTAGCTCGTTGCGGGGATGGAAGGGGGAAGAGTGACAGCGCGTCGGGGACGGGGTGGCGCGCCTGCTGGAGGAGGAAGGAGGGCTGGGGTTGCTCGGCAACGGCGCTCCACGGCAGGCTACCTGCTCGGCCGCGTTCAGGTGAGAGAGAAGGAGAGCGCGCGAGGGAGAGAGAGCTGGTCGGGATGAGGGGCGCGGCAATAACTCGAGGGGACACATCCGCGGCTGCTTGGCACGCATGCAAGACGCCGGCTCAGAAGAGGGGCACCTGGCACTGTGCACTGTCTGTACGCGGCTCGAGGAGGAAGAAAGAGCGACTGACAGGTAGGGTCCGTAGAAGCTTTTAATTCCTGATTTTCTGTAATTCAAAAGCTCACCTTCCCTAGATCCGATGAATTTGAAATTTTGCAGGGTTGAAGAACTTTTTATGGGTAACAACTTCCGTTTTGGGAGCATCTTCAAATTCGAAGTGAATTTAATTCTAAAAAATGTGGAATTCAGCTGGTTGATTGGAGGAATAGAATAATTTGTGTCTTAAAATTTTGGATTTAAATTTTTACAAAAATCCTTTTCCAAAACTTGTTAATCCTTGTGAGCACTTTTAAACAAGAATTAGTCTTTACATCCTTCATTTGAAATGTTTGAGTCTTTACTTTTAATTTCAAATTCTATTAAAAAATTGGAGGTTTTTTTAACTGGAACCATTTTATTTGAGCTCGATTTCCGTTGCTTTTGAATTCAACTCATGGAATTTGATTTCTTTGATTTTTTTCGAAATACGGGGTGTTACAGATTGATAAGAGATTATCAATTTTCAGTAAAGTTTGACGAGAATTGTTTCTTGTTTTGTAACTTGAATTATTTGATCAAAATGCAGCTCAAACAGGCTCCTGTGTTCCCATCCATAAGAGGATATGCCTCACCAAAATTTGGCGACGTTTAAAAATGGATAAAGTCTAATTTACTCTCTTCAAGTATAGCGAAAGTCTAAATAAATCTCTAAAGTTTGTTTTGATTTATTTTACATTATCAAAATGTGATTATGAGTCAATTTACCGTCTCATGTAATTTGACTTTTTTAATTATTTTTACACAAGGATAATCTTAAGATAAAATTTTACGAGATGATAAAGCACATTATAACGTATATTAAAAAATAGGTTTAAATTTTTTACGATTATTTTGCACGTAGTTTTGTGTCTCAAAAATTAATTTACTATTAAATATTTTTCAATATACAAATAATAATGAAAAAATAATTTTTAATATGTGTTATAGTGTGCTTTATCATCTCGTAAAATTTGATTTTAAGATTATGCTTATGTATTTTAAAAAAAATTTGCATGAGAAGATAAATTGATCTAAAATCATATTTTAGCGGAGTAAAATAAACCGAAACATAATTTGAGAGGTTATTTGGACTTTCACTGTATTTGAGAGGAGTAAGTTAAACTTTATCTTTTAAAAATTAAAGTAAAACCTGAGAGTTTATTTATATTTTATCTGCCATAAACCACACTGATAAAGGCAAAATGGAGAGCGCGAAGTCCACGACGATGAGGACGACCAGATAAGGCGCGCGCCACGGCCACCACACACAAAGGCGTTGCCAAGTAAACCCCATCGACGGGCATGGGGGCACTACCCGTCGCCCACAAGCTCGCCCTCACCTCTCTCTTCCTCCCGCGCCACCGCCTGCCCTGCGGCCCCACCGCCCACGGCCGGCGCCGGCGACATGGAGCGGTGGTGGCGTACATGGAGCCAAACCCGAACACGCCGGCGGCCATCGCGGGGCGCGTCATCGGCGCACTCCCCGTGGTTGGCCTCGTGGCGCGCATCCTGAGCGACGAGGGCGGCGTCGGCGGCGACATCATCGACTTCGCCGAGTTCCGGCGCCGCGTCAGCAAGAAGTGCACCGTCATGGACTCCCAGGCCTTCTACGACTTCAACGAACGCCGCGGCAAGGTACCATCAGGCCATTCCATACTGTTCCGGTCCCCCTGCTTCACGACGGTGCAATTATGCCAAGTTTTTTTTTTTTATTATCGAAAGAGGGAGATTTACACCTCGCCATTGGGCAGCCGGGAGATCCTTTCTACGTTCTGCTGTGTTGCTGGCTGGCCGCCGTCGGTGGCGGGCTGCTGAAATCAGAGGAGATACTGGAAGGCGTGGCGCGGCTCCGCATTTCCAACGACATCGAGTTCGAGGAGGAGACATTCATCGACATGATGAGGGCGGCAAAGGAGGTAATCGCTTTCGTGCAGCTCATGGTGTACTCCCTTTGCATTGCAATGGCACTCTAAAACTGCATGAGTCATGGTCTCCAGTATAACATGATTACATGAACTACGAATTTGCGATGCAGAAACGAGCAAAGCTGAAGGCTCCAGCTCCGCAGATACCGATGGAAACGCGGGCGGAGAAGGCGCTCGAAGCCATCTACGTCTGCTGCTTCGGGCAGGACATGATCGAGGCCGAGGACGAGAAGCTCCTCTGCACGATGCTGAACGCGGTGTTCCCGTCCGTCGGCCGGTCGGCGGTCGAGAGGATGGTGTCGTCCATGGCGAAGCAGGTGGCCTCCGGCGAGAGGAAGCGCGACGTGAAGACCGTGTCCAAGGATACGGTGCAGCGGCAACTCCAGGACCTAGAGTTTCTGAAGCAAAATAAGCTGGAATCATGAGGATCGGGGTATTTTTGGCCAAATAGACGATGTTTGAAGTGTAAGATACTCCTTACTACTCAAATCACGCGGTGTGGTCAGTTATTAATCGCAGAAACGAGGAAGGAAGCAGAATGAAGAGTTGTGTTTACCATACGCTTGTTAGAATGGATCAGCCATGGTCATGATAGTGTGCGACAGTTTACACCTGTGGAACAACATTACAGTCACTCATAGTAAGCGATTAGATTGTTGTAAGATAATGTTGCGATACATTAAGGGAAAAAGATATTCCGTATTGGTGCTAAACATTATCTACTTGATCGATAATCAGAAGAAATGAAAAATATAGATCGTGAACCATCGGTCTGTAATGGTGTAAAATATAGTACAGGTTTCATCAGCGAAAATCTACAGGTCGATATAATCCCATCTACAACATTAACTTGGGCCGCTTGTATGCCAGTTGATTGGGCTGATCCCACTCTGGCCGCGGCGCTAATCTGAAGCCCAACGTGAGTTGAGATAGCATTAATGTAAATCCGACAATTAGTAGCATGTTTCCTGCAGAAAGAGTAAGGCTCATTTGGAATGGAGGAATTTCCCAGAAATCACATAGGACTTTCACAGGAAAAACACAGAATTCAGGAAAAAAAATCCCGCAATCAAAGGATCCCTAACTACTACGGAGTATCAACCAAGCCTGGCCAACAATTATGTACAGTAACGCAATGGCGCAACGAATATGGACTGGCTACGGAAAGCTGAATCCTCATTTCAGCAAGGTTGGATAAATTGGGTAAAAAATATTGTGGACTAATTGTGCATCAAGAACCCACACCAATCGAATCCCCAGGAAAGGCATGCACAAGTAACCAATCCACTAACGCCTTATGTCTGGCGATGTTATAATACGAAGATATATTACACTAACACAGGTAGCAAGTCGCAAACAGAAAATCAATGTTAAACATAAGAGTTTAAGACCCCGATTTGGAGTATGTTGCCATAGTTTAGCTCATCGTTACCACTCATCACACTAGACCATGTTCGCATAGTATTTACTATCATCTGGAGACATGGAATCACAACCATCCTTCAGAACAGACAAGTAGGGATCAACAGAGATGATATACCAGCACAAAGACACGCCTGTGGTTCTCATGCTCTAACGCTGCTTCTTATCTTTCGATGGACCCTTTGGGATCCTAGAAAGGCATTTCTCATCGAAAATGACGTAGTACTTCTTCAGCTCGATCATTGCCTTCTCTCCAAAAGCATCAACCTTGTCCTCGTACTTTTCATACAGGACTGGCACAGTGTACAGCACCATGAAAACTACATGCAACGAAATCATAATTAGTCCATGTTGCTGAACTATGCATCATCACGCAACTATTAACAAGAACAAGAATTACCAATATAGCACAAGGTTAGGAAATTGCAGCAGCTCCCAAGAACAGAGATTATCCAAAGTCCTGCAACGACCTGACAAAAGGAAGCAACAGAGGGATTTAGAAACATACGATCTTAACAGACAAAGACTGTAAACAAAACTAAATCCAGTCAGCATACAATCAGAAATTTCTTCAGGTCATGGCCTCGACCAATCTCCCTCAAGGTAGCAAACCCCCTGTTGATCTCGTATCGCAATGAAAGTGCAACATTCACAGCCAGGTCTTCTGGGATCTTCACCTCAGGGATGTTAGGAGGAGACCTAAAAACAAGTTACATCCCAGGTCTATCATAATCAAATAAAGTTAATACTATTTGAGGTCACCAGCATGCTACATTCCAGGCACTATGCTTGAAAAAGTGAAAGGCCCAAATGAAAATGATCTATGTCTTGACGCAGAAGATTCATGTACAGAGTCCTCGAATGCTGGATCAACCTGTCAACACTAGAATAAAGCACTAATCTGAAGGCGATGGAACATGAGTGTAAGGCATCCCACTAACTCACTTGTTGATAAAAGTGGAGGCATTGGACCAGAGGAACAGGATGGCGAGGGTGAGGATGAGGCAGTGGCACAGCAGGGTCAGGAGGTGGTAGTCCATGACCTCAAACAGCAGCCAGATGGCAGTGGCACCTACGAGCACTCCGCCTGAGATCCTCTTGTTCCTCCATAGAAACAGATCGGCAGCTGCATGCACGAGCACAGAGGCACATCAAAACAAAACCGACAATAAACAAATGAGAACAATGCTTGCTGCCAAACCAAACGGAATTTCAAGGGTTTAAGCGTTACTCATGCTTCATCACAGTTATAACCCATTAATATGCTGCTGCAACTTTAGCGTTATTAGCTGATTTAAATACCGATCTAGAATCGACAAACAGAACCTGATAATACCGATAGTGCCATTTCCCAGTCCCCACAAGCTAAATATCTTTCCAAAAGAAAAAAAAAACAAACTATCACCCCCTCCCCCAGCATATCGAATGCAACTACAGATCAAGCTTAGCATCGCTCAGATAAATGAAGCAGGAAAAACCTCGATGCCGCCGGGATCTGCACTAGATATCTGAAAACCGCATCAAAGGACAAGAGTTAAGATGCTGGACTCACGCTTGCCACCGCCGAGGACGGAGTGGACGGGCTTCTCGCGACCGAAGAGGCGGTAGATCTTGGCCTTGACGGCGGCCGCCGCGGACGACCTGTCGTCGTCCGAGTCCGACGAGGACGAGGAGCCGTCTCCGCGGCCGTGGAGCGTGTCGGAGATCTTGTCCATCAGCGACTCCTTCGCCGCCTCCTCCTTGTGCTGGTCCACCATGGCCGCTGGGTGGCGGTGCTGCTTGCTCTCCTCTCTAGCTCCTCGCACAAACCAAACGCCTACCAGCGAGCTTTTCCGCCTTCGCTTCTCTCCGCGGCGTTTGCATTTCGGGCCGCGCGCTTAATGCGCGACGCAATCTCGGCCGTCCGTTCGATTTGCTCCTGCGTTAACTTATCGTCGTTTTTTGGGAAACGTTAATCTAGCATCATTAATGAGGCAGTTAAGCTTGGAAACGCGCGGGACTGAAACGCCATTTCCATCGCGGGGCAGGGGACCTGCACCAGATCAAATTGGTAAGGTTCCAAAAGCTGCAAGAAAGAAGGGGACAGTATCAATTAGTACAATCAATTTGAAAACAGCAAAGTCGTTGTAGTATAGTGGTGAGTATTCCCGCCTGTCACGCGGGCGACCCGGGTTCGATCCCCGGCAACGGCGATTTTTTCCATTTTAGGTGATGATAATTTTTTTAACAGTCAAACCGATTAGTTCTACTCTGGCTTCTGCAGTCTTGCCTCTAGTAGTCCTTGCAAACCATATTGACAAGTTTAGCTAAACACATAATCTTTCATCGACTTATTGGTTTTGTTGTACGAGGCATTAGTTCACCATGGAGAAGAGTCAGCGGCGTACCTAGGATTTTGGGTAGGGTATGCCGCAACAATTTTTTCATACGCAACTTGATATGATTCATATATAAAATAATATAGTATATCTATATATAATAGTTTGTCCATACAATATGTAAACTATAATATAGATAGTTCAGCTAAATATAGATAAAATATGCATAAAAGAGGATTAGAGTCCAGTTACTTCTTGTCTGGCCTACGTTTTCTCAGAGACATAAAAGTCTCTATTATATCATCTTCATTCACTTGAAAGAAAATATCCCGCTCAATGAACGTGACTAGACAATCATCAAAAGACTATCTCCCAACTTATTTCTTAAGTTAGTTTTGACAAAAAACATTGCAGAAAATGTCCTTTCAACACTTGCAGTCGCTACCGAGAGAAGCAATATCAACTTGAGAAGCAAATAAACCATGTCATACACTTTATGCCTCTTTGTTTCAACTAGTTTAACTGAGAGGTCAACAAGATTCTCTAGATCTTTGAAGCTATCATCTTGTCTCAAGTCATCAATATAATTATCAAGTTGCAAATCTAGTTTCAGCAAATCAGGGCCTTTGATATCAGCAGGGTAGAATTCAGCTAGTCTACGTACCTTTTGTGCATCAAAAGAGGCAAATGAGTTAGAAGGATTGAAGGCGGATATGCAAGAAAGCAACTCCATATTCATCTCATCAAACCGATAGTCAAGCTCTTGGCTAATTTGATCAATGACACCAATATATACTTCTCTCCTAAAGTGGTCATCATTTGTCTGATCCCGGGCATATCGTGCTGATTTTCCATAGGGCATATAATTAGCATCCATAGCAGGTACATGGACACCATGTTTGTTGCAAAATAAAGTGACCTTTTGAAGGAAATTATTCCAGCCAGTAGACCTCAATTGTTGCATTCTATTCTTTGCCACATTGACAAGAGAGATTGCATTAAGAATATCCTGCTCCCTTCTTTGCAAACACTCTGATAATTCATTTGTATAACTAAGAATTACAAACATTAAGTGTGCAACTAAAACAAACTCAAAGGACTCAAATGCTCCCACCATAAAATGTATTTTCGTCCAATCAGCCTTATATAAAGTATCCTCTCCAAGAGTGATAAGCACTTGATGAATGGAAGGATACATAGCAATGATGTTGCATATAGTTTTATAATGAGAACCCCACCGAGTGTCACCAGGTCTAGGCAATCCCATTTCTTGATTTAATCCAGTGCCAGTTTCAAGCTCACTACACTCAAGTGCCTTTGTAATCTGCTCAAGTCTAGCATTTCGAAGCATTCCATGACGCTTACAAGAAACTCCAACAATATTCAACAAGAGAGATACTTGATCAAAAAATCCCTTACAATCAGTATTGCCCTTGGCAACAGCAACAAGTACTAGTTGGAGTTGATGTACAAAACAATGGATATAGTAAGCAGAAGGTGACTCTTGCATGATCAATGTTTTCATTCTTTTAATACCACATTTCATGTTGCTAGCTCCATCATAACCTTGACCAGATTTGACCCATGGTCAAGCCATGACTAACAAGCAAAGATTCAATTGCTTCTTTAAGCGACAAAGAGCTGGTATCATCTACATGAACAACTCCAATGAAATGCCCACATGGCCTCCCTAATTTATCAGCATAACGCAAGCAGAGGGCTAGTTGCTCTTTATGTGATACATCACTAGACTCATCGGCTAAAATTGCATAGGGCTCATCCCCAAGTTCCTCAATTATTATTTTTTCTAGTTTCAATGGCACAACATTGAATAACTTGAGCCTGTATCTTTGGGCTGGTCAAGTAACAATTTCCCGGAGCATTGTTCAGAACGTACTTATCCACTTCTTTACTATTTGCTGCAAGAAATTTTAAAAGCTCAATAAAATTCTCTCTATTGCTAGAATCTTCACTTTCATCATGTCCACGAAATGCCAATCCTTGATGCAATAGAAACTTCAAACATCGAAGTGTGTAAGTTAATCTGATCTTATAAAGACGGCGGGCCTCATCACTCCACCTTTCAATTTGATTATCAATTGCAGCATCAGGATTCATGAAGGCAAAATATCTCTCCTCAGCGAACTTGTGTGCTTCAGATCCCATATGCTTGAAAAGTGCTTTATCTCCTATATTTCAATTTCTCCAACCTTTTATAGTGAATGCAGCTGTCCTATTACCCTTATTGTTTGGATCTTTGAACAAATAACAACGGAAACAAAACAGAGCATCCTTCTTGATACTATATTCAAGCCAATCATGATTGTACAGCCATACAAAATTGCATGAACGATCTCTGGTTCCAATTTTTCTTTTCGGAAATTGATGTGCAATAGGTTTGAATGGACCTTTGAGAATATATGCTCTTCTAATTGCATCTTGATCATTAATGTGATAACTTGCTATGGGAGATCTTTCACCTGGATCATATGGAAGACGATTTATATCATAAACAGGCAGCGTCGCTGATGGTGGAGGTTGTGGTGGCAAGACATCTTCAACTTCAATTTCTTCCGGTAACACAGAAGATTGCAAAGGACCAGTAGGATTCACAACTTCTTCGGTTCTGTACCTTGTCTTTGAACTTCCTGTTCCACCACTTTTTTTGCTGCTTGCACAGGATTAGGATGCACATGTACTGCTGGAGGAGATGAAGCTGCAGCAAGCTTCTTTGCTGCTGCTTTTTGAAAAAGAGATGCAATATCCCCATTCCTCTTCATGATTCAATAATTCTACGCGAAATATGAAATATATCAGTCATCAACAATCGATGGACCAGGGAATTCTTAAAAAAAATGGTGAGCACTGCAGCTAGGGTTACACAAATTAGGCATTGCAATTTGTAATACCTTTGAATAATCAAATTGGTGGAAGCAGCTGCAAGTCTTGACGAAGCCTATAGCAAAAACACATGCAGCAGCTCAACCTCCAAATGCAGGTTGCATTTGGCCTGAACTGGGCAGCAGGTTGGGCGATGCTACGCCTGGCCTTGGTTCCAAGCGGCAGCACATGCGGCAACGCGGGCAAGAGTGATCGAGAGCCAGTAAACGGAGCGACGGTAGTGCAGTAGCTAGCATGTGAAGGCAACGACAGAGAGCGCGAAGTGGGCACCAGGTCACCAGCGAACAAAAGCGGCGCTCGTGCGGAAGTGCTGCAGGTGCGGCGCCCGATTGAGACGAAAAGGAAACGACGGAGCTGCCGAAGTGTCGATCGTTAATGGGCTTGGGTCAAAATTTTAGGTATGCCGCGGCATACCTGACCCACGTCCGCCAGTGAGAAGAGTAGATTGAATGCTTGGTGATTGATGAGTATTAGCTACGACAATTTCGTATTGCTACAGCATTGTTCAAACGACATAAGATGCCTCACAGTGCAGTGGATGAAAACGAGATATGATATTTCCGCTCTTACCGGCTTCTATATATCGTATGAAGCAAATTTTCTCGTTTGTTTTTGTTTTCACAAGATGTAAATAGGAATGAGATCAAAACAGCAAAAATTATATAAAATACAGGAACGGAAATGGTTATACCCTTTTTCCATCCGATTTATTGGGATCCATTTTTTTTACGAGATTATCTTGTTGCTGGTCAATTTATTACTCTACCAAATACAAACTCACATGCTGGTAGCCACACTGTGTCACACTCGCCAACGCCCGTTCGAGACACTAAAGAAGAGAAATGAGTACTCAACAGAAATCATATAGGAAGTGGAAGACAATGAGCAGCGGCTTCGTGGTGTTAACGGGCGCGTTCGCTTCAGATATTTGTTACGTTTTGGTGCTGTGGCTGTACAGCAACAACCGGTCGCTTGTGTTGTTAAGATGAGCATGTCAGTTATGAGCTGCTGGAGCTGCAATGGTTTAAAAGCAACATGCTGCGCGCGGCTGTTGCTCGCAGCGGCAACCCACCGTAAAAATCAGTACCGAACAGGCTCAATATTTTCTTGCTTCTTATCCTCCTTGCAAAATCACAAGTTATAAGAAACAAATATAATTGTCTCTCAATATCAGTTTTATAAGCCATTCTCAATTTAAATTATCGATCTCCAACTGATGCCGACGTATTATCCGAATTATTTTATTTTTAAAAAAAATCTCGATATTTTCACGATTATTTTCATTACCATCTTTTCTAATTTTTTCCATCAAAATAAATTAAAAATCAAAAACAATAAAGGCATTTTTTCTATCCGTTTTCATCCTTACGAAGCAGGAAAATGAATTTTGGGCCGGTTACATTGGTGGATGACCCTTCGTCACCTTTTACATTTGGAGCTGGCCGTGCATTGGTCCCGACTCCCCGTTCCAAGTCATCACCTCGCGAGCCGTGGCTACAGTCTGCTTGTATCGGGAAGTCAACCGGGCGCGACCCTGTTCCGACTGTCCGGCATGCCTTCCCGGGGCCGCTGCCGCGCTCACCAGCAGCCCACCTGCCGCCCGGCCCGCAGCACTCGACCACGATCCGTGCGCTGCTGGTTCGAGTAGTCGCACCGTCAACCGCGGCCCAAAACGCGACCTCTGCGCCGCCTTCACGCCCTTCTCCCACTCCCACGCAGCGCTGCACGGCGGCTCTGCCCGTCCAGTCCGCCCGCCATAACTCCGATTCCCACCTCGGCTTCCCTGCTCTGCGCTTCCTTCCCCTTCCCGGCAATTAATGCCGCCAACCATCAGATCCGGCCACCCGCGAAAACCTAGAGCGCCCCCAAACAAATACCCTCTTCCCATTCTGCCCCTCCCCCGCGCGCGCGCCATGCCATTCAGCCCCACGATCACATCCCCGCCGCCGCCGCCGACGGGGAGGACGAGGAGGAGAGCGTGGTCATGTCCTTCCTCGACCAGCTTGCTTCGCTCGGGACCGGGTACGCCGTCGCCATCGCGCTAGGCTTCCTCGTGCTGCTCGCCACCTTGCTGCTCGCCTCGTACTACTGCCTTCGCCGCGGGGCTGAAGGCGGCGGCGGTGGGTTCGGCCTCGGCGGTTCCGCGCGGCACGCCGCGTCCTCGGCATCGAGCTCTGGTCACATCTCCATCACCGTGCCGCGCGTCGTCTTCGTGGCGGACGACGAGTCCCCGGGCTCCTCGTCCCGCGGCGGCGCCGCCACCGCGGCCTCGCCCGTCGGACTCGACCCCGCCGTCATCGCGTCGTACCCGAGGGTGCCCTTCTCCCGGGCCGCGGACGCCGAGGCCAACTGCTCGATCTGCCTCAGCGAGTACAGGGACGGCGAGATGCTGCGGGTGATGCCGGAATGCAGGCACAGGTTCCACGTCGCCTGCCTCGACGCGTGGCTGCGTCGGAGCGCGTCCTGCCCCGTCTGCCGCTCGTCGCCCATCCCCACGCCCGTCTCCACCCCGCTCTCCACCCCATTGTCGGAGCTCGTCCCACTGTCGCAGTACGCTGCCGACCGTCGCCGGAGCAGGTGACGGGGATTGCCATTTCGCGTTATCCGTCCATTTCCTCGTGTTGACCTCAATTGCGGCAACTTTCTCAACGATATGATGCAGTGCTGATTATGATTATTGCATTTGCCGGAGCGGGTATGGGTGATCCATCAGTACGAAAGTTTTGCTTGGTAACAGAACGTTGTTGGATTAGAGTGCCAGAAAGTTTTGCTTGGTAACAGAATATGGTTGGACTGGACCAAGACAGGCAAGCAGTGTGTACATACATTGTTCATCTATTCTGCTAAATTCTAATCTAGGTTCTACTATCAGTCTCTACCCAGTATTGTCCAATAGTTGTACGTGCAAGATCAGTCTCCACAAATCATCTACTTCCATTCTTATGAATCCAATGCTTTTCCTTTTAGCTTCCACCAGTTTGAAGTTGATCTCAGTAAATATATGATCAAATATATACTCTTTCTGTTTTTAAACTGATGTAGCTATTGATTTCTGTTAACATCAATTTTGATCATTCGTTTTATTCAAAAAGTTTATTAAATATCATATATTTTGTTATAATTTAATTTATCATTAGCGTTGAATTTTATATATTTGAATAAAATTTTTAAATAAGACAAAAGGTTATTACAAATCAATGGCTGGCGACATAGATTTTTTAAGAATTGAGAGAGTAACTATGCCTGGGGAGGATAGAACTAACGTGTCCCAACTGCTAAGCAGAGCAAATTTGGTGTATAAATTGACCTTGGTGCGGCCATTTTTTTTGCTTTTAAAGAAGTGGTTCGTTTTGATGGAGATCATTCTATTCTGAATCCAATGTTCTGATGATCCTCTGCATTATACCTAGTGGAAGAAAAAGCCAGCTTTTCTTGGCATCCTCTGCACTATACGCTCTAGTAAAGCCAGTAGATCCTTCGCCAAATCGGTTCATGTATCCTCAAACGGACGTAGTCTTAACAATTTTAATTATATGTATGGTGGATTCACACTGATTATATTCCTAAAAAAAAAGGATTACCAGACCATATTCTCACGTACTATCACCAATCGGGCGTGTTCCTCTGTTTCTCTAGTCTCGTGCATCCAACGGCCCATGTTATTTTCTGGGACATATCTGAAGCGGGCCCGAGCCAATCTCGTGGCAACCGCGAAGAAACTGGCAAACAGCTAGTACCGCTCGAGTCACTCGACACCGACAGACACTACACAATCCATCAGAATCTCCGCATCGCCGTCGCGGCGTCGACGATGGAGGAGCCCAATCCCACCCCGACGGTGGTGCTACACGCCTGCCTCGGCGTGGGCCACCTCATCCCCATGGTGGAGTTCGCCAAGCTCCTCCTCCACCGCGGCCTCGCCGTCGTAATCGCCGTCCCGACCCCGCCGGCCTCCACCGCCGACTTCTTCGCCTCGTCCGCCCCCGCCGTGGCCACCCTTGCCGCCTCCAACCCCGCCGTCTCGTTCCACCACCTTCCCCCGCCGGACTACCCCGCCCCGGACCCGGACCCCTTCCCCCAGATGCTCGACGCGCTCCGCCTTACGGTGCCTTACCTCACAGCCTTCCTCCATTCCCTCCCCTCCCTCGCCGCGCTCGTGCTCGACCTGTTCTGCGTCGACGCCCTCGACGCAGCCGCCGCAGCCGGCGTCCCAGCCTACTTCTATTACACCTCCTCCGCCGGCGACCTCGCCGCGTTCCTCCACCTCCCGCACTACTTCGCCACGACGCAGGACGGTCGCAACTTCAAGGACATGGGAAAGGAATTCCTCCACTTCCCCGGAGTCCCGCCGATCCCCGCGTCGGACATGCCGCACACCGTGCTCGACCGCGCGGACCGGACCTGCGCCACGCGACTCGGGCACTACGGCCGCATCCCGGAGGCGCGGGGCGTGCTGATTAACACCTACGAGTGGCTGGAGGCGCGGACAGTGCGCGCGCTCAAGGACGGCGTCTGCGTGCCTGGACGCCGCACTCCGCCGGTGTACCCGATCGGGCCGCTGATCGTCCGCGGCAATGAAGGAGAGCGTCACGCGTGCTTGTCGTGGCTGGACGCGCAGCCGGAGCGGAGCGTGGTGTTCCTCTGCTTCGGAAGCTTGGGCGCCGTCTCGGCGGCGCAGCTGAAGGAGATAGCTCGCGGGCTGGAGAGCTCCGGGCACCGCTTCCTGTGGGCGGTGCGGAGCCCGCCAGATGACCCGACCAAGTTCTTCGTCGCACGTCCCGAGCCGGACTTGGATGCGCTGCTCCCGGAGGGGTTCTTGCAGAGGACGCGGAGCAGGGGAATGGTGGTGAAGATGTGGGCGCCGCAGGTGGAGGTGCTGCGGCACGCGGCGACTGGTGCGTTTGTAACGCACTGCGGGTGGAACTCGGTGATGGAGGCAGCTTCGGCCGGGGTGCCGATGCTGTGCTGGCCGCTGTACGCGGAGCAGAGGCTGAGCAAGGTGCTTGTGGTGAACGGGATGGAGGCCGGCGTGGTGATGGAAGGGTACGACGAGGAGCTGGTGAAGGCTGAGGAGGTGGAGAAGAAAGTGAGGCTGGTGATGGAGTCCGAGGAAGGAGAGAAGCTCAGGCAGAGAATGGCATTGGCTAAGGTGAAGGCGGATGAGGCGCTGGCTGATGGCGGGCCGTCATGGATGGCGTTTGAAGAATTCCTGAAGGATGTGAAGCTGGCCAAATAGATGACCAATGCGTCAAGCATCAGAAGGTAAGCATCGTTGCTGTTTTGGAAAGTGGCATGTTCAAATGAAGTGCTAGTTCAAGCTGAGCTTTCAACCTGAAACTCAGGGCAGAGTTTCAAGCTTTTCTCAGAAGCATGTTCTAACACAAATCACATATTGGTGCTCGATATAATAATCGATTTAGAAAATAAAAGAAAATTTGACAATGACATTGAGCTCTTGCACAATCACATATTGTTGCCCCATGATTTTTTATTTTTTCGTTTATTATGTTAAATTCAGTTTTTTTTAAGTATCAATTTCCTCAAATCGTCCCCAACTTCTGTTCGCTGTTACCAGAGCTCACCATGATCACTTGCATTCTCCGTTTTCCGAGCTGCTCCTCTTCTCCAAATCTCTCATGAACTCTGCGAATGCCACTTCAGAAGGCCCTCCTTCCTTGATAGCCTCCAACGCCTTCTCCCTCGCCACCACGAGCCTCTCCCTGAGCATCTTCCCCTCGTCGGTCTCCATCACCAATCTCACCTTCGCTTCCACCTCCTCAGCCTTCACAAATTCCTCGTATCCCACCATCTCCGCACCGATCTTCATGTGCTCCACCATGAACGCCTTGTTCATACCCTGCTCCGCGTACAATGGCCAGCATATCATTGGCAGCCCGGCCATGATCGCCTCCAGTGTGGAGTTCCACCCGCAGTGCGTCACGAATGCGCCAAGGGCCTCGTGCTGTACCACCTCGGCCTGTGGCACCCAGCTCTTCACCACCATGCCCCTGTCCCTCGTCCTCTCCAAGAATCCTGCCGGAAGCAGCCGCTCCAAGTCTGGTTCAGGGGACTTACTCTGTTCATCTGGCGGGTTTCGCACTGCCCACAAGAACCTGTGGCTGGAGCTCACTAACCCGCGGGCTATCTCCTGCAACTGCGTCGCCGAGAAGGCGCCGTTGCTGCCGAAGCAGAGGAACACGACGCTTTGTTTCGGCTGGGCGTCCAGCCACGCAAGGCACTGGTGCCTCTCGCCCCTCTCTTTCTTCTTGCCGTCGTTGACCATCGGACCGATGCAGTAGACTCTTGGCATCGGCCGGCCAGGCACGCAGACGCCATCCTCGAGCGCCTTCAGGGCTCCTGACTCCAACCCGTCGAAGGTGTTCACCAAAACGCCCGCGCCCTCTGAGATGCGCTTGAACTGGTGCAGCCGGACTTTGGTCGAGTCGCTCTCCTTGACCTGCACCGACAGTGGCAAGTCCATCGCGCGGATCGGCGGCACGCCGGGGCTGTGCACGAGCTCCTTCCCCATCTCCCTGAACGAGGGCATGGTGGGGTATAGGTACGGCAGGTTGAGGACCACGGCGAGGGCCCCCGCGGCGGAGGAGAAGAAGAAGTAGGCCGGCACGCCGAGCTCCGCCGCGATGTCGAGCGCGTGGACGCAGAACATGTCGAGCAGGAGCGCGTCCACAACGGGCAGCGAGCGCAGGAACTCCCGGAGCACGGCGTTGGCGAGCCGCAGCGTGTCGTCGTCCGCGGCAGGGTCGGGGCTGGGCAGCGCGGGCAGGAGGCGGAACGGGATGGCTGGGTTTTCGACGGCGAGGCGCGCCACCGCAGCGGCCGGCACGGCCTCAGCGTCGGGCGGGTTGACGACGGCGATGACGACGCCGAGGCCGTGGCGGTGGAGACGCTTGGCCAGCTCCACCATCGGGATCAGGTGGCCCACGTCCAGCGACGGGTACAGCACGAGCGTCTTCTTGGTCGCCATGGCCGCCTCGTTACGAGCTTCACCGGAGTGGGATTTGCACGCGGAGAAATAGAGGAGCAATGACGAAACTTCCGTCAACGCCGCCATGACCCGGATTTCGAGGTACGTAGTCACGCAACTGCGGCCGCGTCAAAGTTGTCCCGAATGATGGAAGGGACGGAACAACTGTGGGCGTAGGAACACGTTAGCCGCTCAACGCACATTGCTTGTTTTATTAGATCACCCACAATGCACCGGTGCTTGGAGCCACCGTGGAAGAATCTTTCTTCCAAGCACCGAATGCAACCATTGCAGTTACCAGTTCCTCAACTCAAAAAATTAGCATCGGTGAAAGCGGAAGCACCCGACGCTTGAGAAAGAGAGTGAGGCAAAAAGAAAGGAAAAAATTCATCAGGTATCGATGCCCTCGTGGTGAGCCTTGGATAAAATGAAGCACCGGTTCCTTGATGGTGTTGATTTGACATTTCAAGCACCCCACCACTGTGGGTGGTCTTACTCCCTCCGTTATATAAAATATTAGTATTTTTAAGTTTACTTAAAGTTTTGACTATTAATAATATATAAGTATTAATATTTTATCATATAAAAATTATATTTTTAAAATTTATTATAAAATAAGCTTTCATAAAAAATATATATTTTTATATTAAAAATTATGTAATTTTTTTTAAATATTATTAGTAATAGTTAAAAAAATTTAACCATATCTAAATTTAAAAATGCTTATATTTTAAAACGAATGTAGTGCATATTAACACACATTGCTTGCTTTATTACATATTGGATCAAACACGGAACGCCACGAAGACCATTGATTGAGGGAATTGACAATTTAGGACTGTTTCTATGGATGATAATTTGACACTTGTCCACTCTTACTTGCCACTGTTTTCATTGTCATTTTGATTTCATTGATATTTCTTTGGATAAGTCTAGTCTAGACAACCCCTGGACTACCTCTCAACTTTGGATACTTAACCCTCTTCAGTTTAAAATAATTTTATTTTAACCCTCAACCATCAATGGTGGTTTACTTCATCCTTCAAACATAAAAATCAGATTTTAATCTCATAAAGTATTGCAAATTATTTAAACAACACAGGGATTATTTAGACAGATTTTAATACTTCAGGAGGTTAAAAGTCCAATTTTTAAAGTTTGGAGTGTGAAGTAGACTTTGAGGGGGGGTGAAAGACTTATTTCAAAATGACATGTGAGCCCGTAAACAGTAAAGCCATCTCTAAAACCGTTTAAAGGGTTATTTAAATGGTTTTCGATACTTCGAGGGGTTAAGTATCCGGTTTTAAAGGTTGGGGGTAAAGTGCGCCCATCTTATAGTTGAGGGGTTGTTCAGACTTATCCTATTTCTTTGAAGGATCCTTCAAGCTAGGTAATAGAGCTTTAAGAGAAAAAAAAAGAAGGAAATGGAAAGAGAAGGAAAATATCAATGAAATAAAAATGACAACAAAACAGCGTCAAATAAGAGTGGACAACATACCATGTGTGAAGTTGTTGAAGCCATAAAAAAATTTCAGAAACCTACACTGTTTTTCACTTTTGTAACACAAAACTACAACTTTTATCATCTATTTTACAAAACTACACTTTTTTGGCACATATATGGATGACATGTGGGGCCAGTTATATAGCACTTGTCTGGTTGACAGGCCATGAATAAATTGTATGTTCTTGATATGTGGGGAAAAAATAGCTGTGTTTTTCTTAGTTAAAATATGCCATCGATGTATCACTTACAAGGAAGATCCTGCAAATGTACGACACATGGACTCGAATGGAATATTTTAAATTTCGCAAAATTGTAGCATGTGCAAAATTATTCCTTTCTTCCTTAAATAGGCCAAAAAAATTTATACTAGTTGTGTGTTATAAGTCAAGAAAAATTAGGTGTTAGGCGCTAAGCAAGCATTAACTCAATGTCTAGAGCTTAAACGTGCCTAAGCACGCCTAGGCGTTTTACTAAGCGGTGCGTTATTATAGATTTATCCAACACAGAAGGTTGAAAATAGAAAAGAATTTGAAAAAAAATAAAATGTGAGATGGGTTGCTCACTCCTGGGCCCATACATGCCCCTGTTGGCCCATTAACCCTCCTCTAACCTGCTAACTGCTAACACTAACTATCCTACCCACCCACACCCAGCCGCAACCAGACCACCCATCGGACACCTCTCTCTCTCTCTCTCTCTCTCTCTCTCTCTCTCGATTTGGGGCGGCGACGGGAAGGAGGTCCATGGCTGACGGCTGCATATCTGAGGTGGTGACAGCATGGCGATGGTGGAGCGAGCGCAGGACCGAGATCCAGCCACGGTAGAGCGGGCGGCGGTCCAGGATCCAGCGACGGCCGCAGCCTCCTCCGTCCCTTCTGCTCGGGGTTGCCGCCTCCAGCCTGACACCATGCCCCGTAGCCTCCCTCCGTCCAGCTCAAAGTCGAACGCTTAGGTGCCGCTTATGGGCCTAGGTGGAGCGGAGCGGTGCCCCTCCGCTTCGCACCTAAGCGAGCGCCTAATGTCGCTTTTTTTTTTAGGGTTATAAGAGCATCAATATTTTTTTTTCCAAAAAATAAGAACATCAATATTTTTAGGTTTGTAAAATTTACTCCAATATCAATTCTCTCCCTTCCACACGTAGCTTATGTCACTTGAGTAGTGATTTATCACTTTAGCCGTGCACTTGTTCTCTGCCACTCAATTTATATAAGCAAAATGAAATGCACGGTGCCCGGGACCAGATCAACGGGCCGGACAAATGGTCACGCGGGCGTTACGCTGGCCTGATGGTTACAGAGGATACCGATCAGCAGGAGTCCAAGAAGTGGCCGAACGCGGCGCGGGATGGGCCGCCGTCCTTCCATGCCATGGCCGCGGCTTCCCTGTGCTCCGTCACCCGCGCTCTGAGCCGCTCGCCTTCCTCCGACTTCATCACCAGCTTCACCTTGGCCTCCACCTCCTCGGCCTTCACCAGCTCGCGCTGCCACCCGTCCATCTCCACGCCGACACCGTACTCCTCCACCATGAACACCTTGTTCATCTTCTGCTCCGCGTATAGGGGCCAGCAGATCATCGGCACTCCGGCCGTGATGCCCTCTATCACTGAGTTCCAGCCACAGTGCGTCACGAACGCTCCCGTCGCCCTGTGATGGAGCACGTCCACCTGCGGCGCCCACAGCTTGACGATCATGCCGCGGCCCGTGGTCCTCTCCAGGAACCCTTCCGGCAGCAGCGCGTCGAGGTCTGGGTCAGCACGAGGGTCGAACGGCTTGTCGTGGTCGTCCGGAGGCGGCGCTCGCACCACCCAAAGGAACCGGTGACCGGATTTCTCCAGGCCAACGGCTATCTCCATGAGCTGCTGCTTCGAGTGGTTGCCCGCGCCCGTGCCTCCGAAGCAGAGGAACACGACGCTCCGCTCAGGCTGCTCGTCGAGCCACGCAAGACACTCGTGCTGCTTTTCTCTTGGCTCGCCGGCTCCGGCGACCAACGGCCCGATGCAGTACACCGGCGCCATCATGGGGCAACAATTCGGGTCCCTGAGAGCTCCTACCGCACGAGGCTCCAGCGACTCGAACGAGTTCATCAGGATCCCGCTTGCCTCTTGTATCCTGCAAAACATTTTCATCGCCGACTTGTATATCTCAGTATCCGGGTCCCCGAGTATCTCTCCGAACAGGTGAGAAGCCGGCATAGGCGGGACGCCATGGAGATTGAGAGGGGTCTCCTCTAGCTTCTTGAAATTTGGCTTGCCTTCTGCTCGAGTCGATGAAACCTGGACGGTCGTGACAAGGGCGGACGCGTTTGACGGGAAGAAGGCGTAAGCCGGGATCCCGAGCTTCTTGGCGACGTCGAGCGCATCGATGGACATCATGTCCATGACCAGCGCGTGGACGCTGCCGGGAGGCATGGAGCAGAGGAACTCGTGGAGGTGCTGCGTGTACCGGCTGATGAGTTTGAAGTAGCTGAGAAGGAACTGCGCGTCGTGGGTGATGGCCGGAGGGTCGGCGATCATTGGGAGCGTGTGGAAGGTCACCGACGGCCTAGAAGAGGCGGCGGCGTCGACGGCGGCGGCGAAGGCGATGTCTTGTTTCAGACTTGGGTCGATGAGGGCGACCGTGACGGGGTAGCCCGCCTCGAGGAGGACGTCGGCGAACCGCATCATGGGGACGAAGTGGCTGACGGAGAGGCCGGGGTACAGGACGAAGGTTTTCTTCTCCATGACTGTAGCTTGCTTTTCTGATTCCCAATTTTCTGCAGTTCTTGCTGCTGGAGTGCTAGGGAGACCAATAATTTCGGTGGAGGCAAGAAGCCAAACGATAATAGTCGCACTGGTCGAGCACATGGCACTTAAGGGACCACGCGGCCCACGCCCACGCTTGAAAAGACACTACGCGGCCCACGCTCACCCTTGACAAGTCCTTCCTTCCTAATCCACCTATCACGCTTCAGGTTCGTTCAGCCGTTTGGCCCATCAAGATAAGGCGCCTGTCCCCTCTGTGTTCTATATACAGGTGAAATTAGCCATTTTTTTTTTTGACAATTTGGGATTCGTTTCATGAGGCTTCAAAATTTTAATATACTTGTGTGAATAAAATATAAAATCATCTGAGTGTATGACAGTGGATCAGTGTGTTAAATTGTGAAAGACCAACGAAATGAGTCCTAAATAATCAAAAGGCTCGAAATTAGCAGATCTATAATACTATACAATTAAATTTATTTGTAAATAAAATAAAATGGTCAAAGTTGTTACCCTCTCTGGTTACTTTTAATTGTTGAGTGTGAAAATTAAGAAAAAATATTAAGAAGAGAAAAAGTGTACTGTAGAAAGAGAAAATGCGTTGAAAAGTAAAAGATGTGTGTAAAAAAAAGAAATTGTATTGGGAAGTGAAAATGATAGCAGGTAAGAAGTACTTGATAATAAATTTTAAATGCTACAATGACAAATAAAAGTTTAAGACAAGTATATTTTCTTTAAGAGTAACTTTACAAATATAATACTAACCCCTCACAGCACGGTCCAGAGTGAGGTGATGAAGTGATTTAAGAGACCCTTTTTTCTTCTCTATAATATAAGCAGATTTTAAAATTAAACTTAAAAAGATTATGAATTATCCATTTGCATTGATTTAGAGGATTAAATTGATCTTTTAGCTCTTTGGAGATAAAAGTTCACAATAATTAATATTATATGAGTATTTAATTTGAAAAGTAATTTAATTATTTGTTTTAAAAACGATTATCTTAGAAAGTAGCAAAATAGGAGGGGATTACTAAACCCTTTTTTTTTTCTTTTTTTTAGATCCTCGAATCCCTTAGTACTTATCCCTTTCCAATCCCTTTGCTTTGTTCACTCAACTCCTTGCTAGCTACTCAAACTCTACGTCGCCGATCAAGCAGCAACGCAGCTTGTGATAGGCTTAGCTTAAGCCGCTAACGTTCGTCTCTCAAGGGGGGGGCTTAAGGACCTGGAAAACGAATTCCGCTTGCACCTAGGTTACATTTTTGGAAAGTAGGAATGCATGCTACTTTTATCTACTACTATGTTCCACGTGACCAATTCTTACGGTAAAGCAAGCTTCCACGTCCTTCAAACTGTAGAGGTTGGTGCACCGACGCATGATGCCTCAAGGACCACCAACGCATCATCAATGGTGTCGTTGACGGCGCATCAAGGGCGCGCTAGACCCAGACCGAGCTTGCCCGCGTCCGCCAAGAACTGGCTGAACGCGACGCGCGACGAGCCGCCGTCCTTCCAGGCCAGGGCCGCGGCCTCCCTGTGCTTCGCCACTCTCGCTCTGAGCCGCTCCCCTTCCTCGGACTCCATCACCATCTTCACCTTGGCCTCCACCTCCTCGGCCGTGGTCAGCCCGTGTTGCCAGCCGTACACCTCCACGCCGATGCCAAATTCCTCCACGATAAACACCTTGTTCATCTTCTGCTCTGCGAACAGAGGCCAGCATAGCATCGGGACGCCAGCCATGATCCCTTCCAGCACCGAGTTCCACCCGCAGTGCGTCACGAACGCTCCCGTCGCCCTGTGATGGAGCACGTCCACCTGCGGCGCCCACTGCTTGAGAACGAGGCCATGGCCGTTGGTCCTCTCCAGAAACCCTTCCGGCAGTAGCGCGTCGAGGTCTGGGTCAGCATGAGGGGCGAACGGTTTCCCCGGGTCGTCCGCAGGAGGCGCTCGCACCACCCAGAGGAACCGGTGGCCGGACTTCTCGAGGCCGACGGCGATCTCCACGAGCTGGTCCTTGGAGTGGCTGCTTGCACCTGTACTTCCGAAGCACAGGAACACAACACTGCCTTCTGGTTGCTTGTCAAGCCATTGGAGGCACTCGTGCCTTTCTTTTTTTGTGTCACCAGCTCCAGCTCCCTCGACAAGCGGGCCAACGCAGTACACCGGAGGCACGGTGAGCTCACTGCCGGGGAGAATCTGTGGGTCTCTCAGAGCTGCCACTGCCCGCGACTCTAGCGACTCGATCGAGTTCAGGAGGATGCCATCGGGCTCCAGATTCCTGCGTTGCTCTTTCATCATCTCCTTGTATAACTCACTGTTCGGACCCTGGAGCATTTCTTCGGTGAGGTGAGAAGCTGGCATGGGTGGCGTACCAAGGAATTCGAGAGGGGTGTTTCCTAGGTCCCTGAAGCTTATTTGATCCTCCAAACAGAAAGGGAGCTGGAGGAAGACGGCGAGCGCGGATGCGTTGCTAGCGAAGAGGTTGTAAGCCGGGATCTGGAGCGCCTTCACGACGCCGAGCGCCTCGGAGGACAGTGAGTCCATGATCACCGCGTGCACGCTCCGTGGAGGCAACGAGGAGAGGAAGTCGTGGAAGTGCTTGTTGTAGCGTCTGATGAGCTCGAAGTACCCCAGGAGCAGGTTCGCGTCGAGGGTAATGGTTGGAGGGTTCTGGATCCGAGGGAGCGTGTGGAAGGTGACCAGCGGCTTGGAGGAGGCGACACGGCTGACGGCGGCGGCGAAGGAAGTGTTTTGCTCCATGGTGATGTCGATGAGCGCGACCACGACGGCGTAGCCTTGCTCCAGGAGGACGTCGGCGAGTTGCATCATGGGGACGAAGTGGCTGAAGGCTAGGCCGGGGTACAAGACGATGGTCTTCTTCATGGCTTTGCTTTGATTTTCTGGTGGCTAGTTAGCTGTTCCTGCTGGAAGGGAGCTACTAGTAATGAGGAGTAGTATCAGTATGGCGAACGAGGAGAATATAATGTTGAGAGGAGTCATCGACAAGGTGAGGACCAACGAGCATTACCAGTAATTCGGGTCCCTGAGTAATCCTACGAGCCACGAGATCAAGTTATTCTCAGACAAACGAGCTGTACCCGCTAGGCCACTACCAAGTAACACAGAGGCTTCAAGCGCTCAGAAAAAAAAAAACCAGAGGCTTCAAAAAATATTACTATTGTCACACAAAAGGCAAACGAGAATCCATCTGACACGACGGGGATGAAAGGCAATACCGACTGCACACCAAATGTTCAATGGCAATGTACTTAAGCGGGTGTTAGTACTAATTTTTCAGTCTATTTTGGCTAATGAATGCATACAGATCGATTATTGGTCAACTACTCATCACTGTTTTCAGGGTACGTATTAGCCTCAAGCGACAAGGGAGGAACTGCCTCAGGCCTCAAGCGATGGGATTGTGTGTAAATCATGGATGGAGATTTAGTCTTAAGGCTTAGCTCTCCATAGCTTTAACAGTTTTATTTTCATGTTTTTATGTTCCCCTTATTTTATCATTTCAGTTGTGATGAGTTAGTAGACTGAAAAGATTGTATAAAAAAAAACTTGGTTAGCTTCTAAATACAGAGGCCCAAAACAACATATTTCTATTTAAAAAGAGAAATGTTATAGTAGTTGGAGTTAATCATAGCCGTCCACTTAATCAGATTTAACGAGATTTAACGGTTAAAAATAGAAAAGTGACTAGTCAAAGATAGCAAAATGATGCATTCGATATCAAAAATAGTAAGCTTGATACTGATTTTTAAAAATTAACAGCTAAAATTAATTGAAAAGATAGAATTAAAAAGATAGAGATAGCTCCGACAAGTTTCAAACACCGTAATATCTCTCATAAAAAAAATGCAACACGCTCACGACAACACACAACCATGGATGGATTCACGAGTCTACCAGAATATAAAGGAAACAGAGGTTCCCCTACCAGAATTTTGTTAATCATCTCAACCAAGTTTCTCCGTGACAATAATCAAGCAAGTTGACAAATACCGAGGGCACTGTTTATGAAGAGGATCAAACCTAAACGCTACTCCTACTGTAATAAAAGAAAGGCCGACTGCACAACCAATATTCAATAGCAATGCAAGAGGGTGCTAGTACAATTTTGCAGTCTATTTCAACTATTAAATGCATACACGACGTTCAGTCGATCAGTACTTTTATATTTAATAAGATTAAATATTTTTAATTTTTATTAATAATAGTTAAAAAAATTATATAATTTTTAATATAAAAATATTAATTTTTATGAAAATTTATTTCATGATGAATTAAAAAATATAATTTTTATATAAAAATATTATTAATTATATATTATTAGTGATGAAAGTGATAAATATTTAACTTTGATTAAATCTAAAAATAATTATATTTTAAAACGGAGAAAGCAGATCTATAATCAAATGAAAGTTACTTGCCACCACAGCTATCGCATCGAACAGTATAAACGCAACAACCTAATCAGCGATTGCAACACACAAACCATGGGATGGATTCACGAGTCATCTACTAGAATTTGTGGGAAAGAGAGGATCACCTTGGCAGTTTATCAGTGCAATATGCATCCTGTCACCAGCGCATTACGGACGTGGCGTCCCAATACTAACGTTGCCGGCATCTGACACGAACTGTTACTGGCCAAATGCAGGCCGTCCTTTCCAGGCCGTAGCCGAGGTCTACTTGTTCTCCGTCACCCGCGCCCTGAGCCGCTCCCATTCCTCGGAGTCCATGATTAGCCTCCACCCCCACGGCCATTACCAGCCCGTGTTGCCACCCGTCCTCCACGCCGATTCCAAATTGTGAGTTCGTCACTGGTCCCCAGAGCGTCACTAGTTCAGCGGCAAAACTATCCGTCACTAGCAGCAGTTTCTAGCAACTCAGGATGTCACTCGTACAAATTCCACCACAAAAAACGCCCTCATTTACCTTCAAAAAATATTTGCTCAATACGAACTGCAAAGTGAACAAACGACGGCGCTGGGTCTGGGTCTCCTCGATCCAGCGAAGCGGAGGCGGGAGCATGTGCTCGATGTCGGCGCGCATGGCTGCTTGGTTGTCCTCGTCGGGGAACCGGGGCAGGTCGTCGGGGATGGTTGGAGGAGATTGTCCGGACAGGAAAGCCAGAAAGCTGGGGAGCGGTGGTGCGATGGGATTTTTCTTCTTTTATGACAGCGACAGGGCTGGACGAAGAGAAAAGGGATGGGTACCGGGTACGGGAGGCAAAGACGCTTCTGTGGCTCGCGGCATCATGATGGGGATAGAAAACGCGGCTCCCTCCGTTTTTTTGTACGGATTTATCCGAAGCCGTCAAAGAAGTCGGTTGAAAAGTTCTACCGTCTTTTTTTTTTTACAATTCGTTTTTGGTGTAAGCACGAGAATAAAAAAATAAAAAAAATTGGAATGTTTAGAAAATAAGAAGGAGAGAAATAAAGTAAAGATGTATTAGAAAGAAAAAAAATTATCTCGAGAAGTGAGGACAATTTATAATTTGAGAAATTTTGAGAAGTACAAAATCACTTATAATTTGAGACGAAGAGAGTACAAAATGTGACTTTAAAAAAAATCATCTTGTCACCTAGCATATCTTTATATATTAAATGACATGCATTCTTTTGAATTTTGTTGCTCCACGTCAGCCTAAAATTTTTCACACATTAGATTAAACAAGAACGGTAAAGATGAAGCGGCCATCACCTAGCAAAAAAGTCTCCACTTCTCTAAGACCCTTCCTAGATCTTTTGCTGCACGGTTGTGCCTTAGCAATATATTTTCAAAAAAAATGATTAGTTCAGGAAATAGGATTCACACAATTATAGCATATATACTTGTGCTGACTTGGACCACACCTTTTAATTTTGACACTTATGTTTATACGAATAAAAAAAGTAGAACTTTATGAGATTATGTTGCCAAAATTATACATGTCGAAATTGTATACCTGACCATCTATGATTTCAGCCCAATCAACAGATCCAACTGCAAAGAATAGCCCATTGTATCGCGGGCTGCGAATCGACTCTGTCAGGACAAGGCTCGTCTGATCCTCAAGGGTCGGGCTTCAATCCATCCAATCCTAAGATCAGACAACTGTCTCACCTGTCTGACCCGCGTAATCAATCAACAAATTCAACCGCAAAGAATGGCTCATTGTATCACGGGCTGCAGATCGACTCCGCCAGGCCAAAGCCCATCCGACCCCCACAGGTCGAGCATCACTCCTTCACCGCGGGCCCAAAGCCCTTTTCTTCTACCATCGTATCTCAGAATTGCTCCTTGTGCAACATGCGTGTGCCGAGCTTGTGGGCATGCGTGTGCCGAGCCGAACGCGCCAGGATTTTGCGATTCCGCACTCGATCCAGTCTCGCGCCCCCCGTATCCCCTCGTCACCGCGGACAGCATACGCGCACATCGCCGGGACGGACGGATACGGGGGATGTGTTCCGCGGGAGCGAGCGCACCTAACGTACGGGTGTCCGGCCAATTTGGGCCGTGCATGCTCCGCGTGAAGTCGCCACCGATACGGGGGCAATATTCCACGGGAGCGGGCGCACCGAACGTGGTCAGTGAGGTAGCGGGACAGCGCCCTACCGCCTAAAGCCTGTGCCCAAAACCCTCGCCGTGGCGGACCTAGGATTCTGTCAAAATTAAGATCATATTTCAGCTAAAATTTAAGCCTATAGAAAACTAACTTTTGAACGGTGCAATTTTTTTTAAATCACACAAGCTTGATATAACACATCAAAAAATATGAAATAATACATATCAAGTACCTAAATTAACGGACATTTAGTTGATTTGAGGCTTCCATGTCTTCATGGACAATTGCACTTAAAGCTTGATTTCCTATGAAAAGTTGAAAGTAAATAAAATATAGGATGAAAATTATCTAGTAAATATTTAGCATACATTATTTGTGCTAGAATCAGATTGGCTACAATAAAAATAGGAAGAATTGATCAGAGCATGATTGATTTGCGTTGGGTAATTTGGACAAATTGAAAAAGGAAAAAAAAAGAACAATTACCATAACCTGTTGCCTTGTTGGGACCTTGGAAGCAGGATCGCTGGGGTAGGGTAGCCACACGACCAAGATTGTTGAGTGGAGGCCAGAAGCGACCTTGGGTGCACTGATTAGAAGCGACCAAGAAGACAGCTGGAGCAGAACGCCCTGTTCCTGGTCCAGCGGCTAGGAGAGGAATTGACGGAGAAACTGCGAAAGAGCGACGCTTGATTTGCAGCAATATGGCAGCCAAATAAAGACGTGATTAATTGCCATAAACGTACACGGAGTACAAAATTGCCATTGATTGATGGATTTCCATTCTTCAGCTGCTCGATGACTCCAATTTCCCGGATATCAGGCTTCTCAGCTCGGGCAGGCCTTTTGCCTGATGGGTACTCTCTTCTTTCTAAAATAACTGTTTTTTAGATTTTTAAACATTTTATGAAAATATTATTTATTTTGTTTTAGATTGATTCGTTATTTAAAGTACTTTAACTTTGTGTTGTTTATTTTTTTATTTTCGTAAATATTTTAAATAAAATAAATAGTGAAACGTCGATTCGAAAAAATTAAAAAAATTATTTATTATGAAACGGAAGAAACAGTTTATTTTTTAAGGAGCCCCTTGCTACCTGGGCCACGAGTCGAGCCGTGGCCTATATGGCCCGACTGGCAGGCCCGCCCCTGCTTGCCCCTTAGTGCGAACCCGTGCTAAGAGAAGAGACGAGAGGAGAGGGAGGGATCACCTTCCTGAACGGCGATGACCCACGGCGGTCGTACGTCGTGAGGACGTGGGAGTGCGGCGGCCGGCGGCGGTCAGATGGCTCGTTAGGTGGTGCAGGGTTGGACTACGAGTGGGATCGATTGACTACTCTTCTGTTGCAGAGATTAGCGAATTTACATCACGTGGGCTTGAGCGGGTTATACATTGAAGTGGCAACGGGGTGCGAACATGGTCCAATTAAGTACAACACGTTCTTCTGGGCTTGATTTGCAACAGACTGGGCTGCTGTTTTGCGGAGCATCCAAATTAACCTCACACACGAGTACAAGTAAGGCCACGTTAGCTGCCCTCTCAAAAAGAGGAACAAGTCAGCCGCTGGTTATATCGCCTGATAGCTAGCTAGAGGGTGAAAATTAAAGGTTACCTTCCAAACTTTTTTCTTAAAAAAACTATTTTTTCAAAAATAAAGAGATTAAGATATTAACTTTAGGTGCACCTATTTACACCCTAACCCTCGAAGGACAGTGAGCAGGACTATCATAAACTAGAATTTTTATATCCTAACGATAACAATTTCAGAACAAAGAGTATTCGATAATATCTAACTAGGTTTTTGTTTGAAATTGCGATGCACTTCATAGCACATTTTCAACGATGGAGCAACAAAGCATCTAATCCACTGCGAGCATACAAGATCCTCCTGTCTTAGAGAAATTGAGATTATGATATAAATTGTGATGTTAATTACTACATCTGTTCTAAAATATAAGCATTTTTAGTTTTGGATAAAGTCAAACTCTTTTAACTTTAACTAATAATATCTAAAAATTACATAATTTTTAATATAAAAATATAATTTTTATGAAAGTTTATTTCATGATGAATCAAAAAATATAATTTTTATACGATACCATGTTATTAATTATACATTATTAATGATCGAAGTGACAAAAGTTTGACTTTGACTAAATCTAAAAATACTTATATTTTGGAACAGAAGTAGTAGTACGACATAAAAAATACAGCTTGCAGTTTTTCAGTACCATCAAAACATACATTAGTTTCTAGGCAACAGTATATCTAAGACATGTAGAATATAGCATATGATTGAATTACGTATATATCCACATAAATCATCAACTCACTTCGTTTTTAAATATTAACACCGTTGACTTCTAACATTAAATTTGATTATAATTCGTCTTATTCAAAAAAGTTGTTCAAATGTGTAAACTTATTAGTTGTGTTTCGAATACAACTAATGATAAAGTAAATTATAATAAAATATAATATATTTAATATAATTTTTGAATAAAACAAATGGTAAAAATTGATAATATAATAAGTCAACGATATCAATATTTTAAAATCAGATGAAGTACTTTGTATTAATCGGAGGTACTACGACAGATTATTTCCTTCTCTCTTCCATGTGAGTTGATGTTGGTTTTGTACACTTCAGAGATGCAGTAAATTTGCATTAGTCGCGGACGCGGATCATCTCGCGGATATCTTGGTCCTACTGTTATTTGATTAGTGCGGCTGACCGATCTGCGACAGAAAGTGGAGCTGCCTGAGTATGGGGTTGAGGGCCTCCATGAGCTTCTCGCACGGGTGGTTATGGACGCCCTCGTACGTGGTCACCACGATGCTCGTGTCCTTGGCCAGCCGCTGCACCTGCTTCTTCACGTTGCACGTGTGGTGCGTGCACCGGTAATGGCTCCTGCGCGCACAGACGCCATTGGCGGCGTTTCTTCACTTCGCACACAGAGAAGAAACAAGTATAGGGAGAGAGAGAGAGAGAGAGAGAGATTGAACCTTGGGAAGGCGCTGTTTTTGACGGCCTTCTGCCCGTACTTCCTCCACCGGTAGCCGTCGTCCAGGACGTCGTTCTCGCTCCTCGTCTGGAACGCGAACCTCGGCCGGCTCGCCTTCTTCCTCCCCCTCCCGCCGCCCTTCTTCCCACCTGTCACCATCATCTCCTTACCACTGCTCCCACTTGCAGTCGTAACAGTGCTACTCCCCTCGCCACCGCCGGTCTTCTGTACACCAGCAGCCGCGCGATCGGCCTCGGCCATCGCCGGGAGCTGCAGCAACCCCGGCGCGCGTGGGGGAAGCAGCGACGTCCAGTCCACCAACGGCGCGCAGCTCACCACGCCCACGGGAGCCAGACCCGCCGTCGCGGCGATCACATTGTTGCAGACCGGCTGCTCTTCCTGTTGCTGCGGTGGCGCTGAGACCGGCGGCGGCGCGAGGAGACCGGACAGCTGGTGATGAGGAAGCGCCTCGTTTCGCTGATGAACCCCGCGGAGCGAGTCTTCCATGGGCGCCGGATCCAGCCAGCAGCGGGCGACGGCCACGGCGGCGAGATCGATCACGTGATCAGGAGCCTGGTAGCGGTCTATATAGGTGGGGCCGTGGGGGTGCAGCTGCAGGGTAGCTGTGACTGGCGGATAGGCGCTTGTGAGAGGGAAGAGGATGGAAGGTGAGAGGCGTTGGGCAAACGTGCCGAGCATCCGAGCCCTGGTCTCTCCGCGGCTGAGCGCGGCGTGTGGGAGGAGCCAGCGGCCGCAGCTCAACCACTGCATGGATGCAGCTCAACTGCCCTGTCCACCTCTAATATTTTGACACATTTTATTACGATCTTCAGATGTGGAGAGCTGCTGCTATCAAATGCATGCTTCGAACGGAGTATTGCAGTTCTTGTGGACCAATTTCAGATTCTGTTTATAAAAAAAGGGATTATAGTGATGGCGATGGTGTCCAAAACAGCTTGCTGCCCGTAAGCAGTATGGCCATTTTCTATTAATGATTCAAGAGCCTCTTTCACCATCTCAATGAAAAAATGCCTTTTTTTTTTCAAACTCAAGTCTCTTTTAACTCTTCGCACCCAAATTCAAATACTGCCTTCTTTCTTTATTGCAGTTCAGATACTGGGTTTATTCATTTCAGCTGTTTGCAACTATTAGTAGCTGCCAGCAACCACAGCTGCAGTCCAGCCAAACGCCGACTACCTCCTGCGACGGGTAAGGATACTTCTGAGCTCGGATAGGAACTTGTTCTTGGGCCAAAAGCACTATCAGTGGGCTGATCAGTATGGGCTCGGCAATGACCACCACTTCAAATTGGCAAGGACTCGAACCTCTTGAAATTGGGCCCGACTGGTAGTTGATGTTTGGCTGACGAAGGTCGACGCGGCTGAAACTTGTTAAAAACAGCTTATTTTTACGGTTAGTAAAAAGAAACTGTTATTTAATTTATTTAAAAAACTGCTGAACTAAAATTTGCTGTAATATGTAAATTTTCCAATAATACATAGCTTCTACTTATTGTTGGCGAGCTGTGCGCCTGTGCCGAACTGCCAACACCGAACAGAGGGCGATCACTAAACAGCTTTTGCCCATCCGCAAGAATCATCAGCAACTGGGAACTGTACCCTGAATTTATACTTATATACAATTTGAATAAGAGTTGAGAAAATTAAAAATTGGTCGTCCAAACTGCCTTTGATCGTCATTGTTACTTTTCGAGCTTCAGATTTACGTTTGCTTCAGTCGGAATGATGATAATCAAGGATGCAGGACGACTTCATGTGTTAAACGATAATCAGAAAAATAATAAAAATCGACAAAAAATTATTGCCGTCAGCTAGGAGCGAAAGACTATAATTTTCAGTAATCATAACCACTAGGGTTTGATCATCTGAACTATGCATTTTTGCTCATCATCCGGCCATTCCAAACAACATTTTCGAAGACCGTAGAGTATTAAAAAACAATAAATCTAACAAAATTATTGAAATCAACGAGGGGTCATGAGGCCTCAGAAGGAAGGCAGTAATGGTTTTGTAATCACCAGTCATACAAAATAACATCCAAATTGTTCATCCTAGACCCCAACAACATAACGGGGAAAAAACAAATAAAATAAAATGCGGAAGACTGACCTCATAGAGAAGATTAGGCTTTTCCACAAGAAAGATTCAGACATATGCTTGTCTATAATTTCATTTAATCATTGGTCGAAAATACGAAGAGATCCAAACAGAAATCATCGAGGAACAACAAAAAGCAGAAGATCCGGCCAAGAGAGGACTCGGAATATGGGTGGTGATATATCAGAATGGTCGGCAAGGCACAAATATGCCCGTTACGACGAACGAGACCTAAGATACAATCTTCACCGTCCTCAACGGCAAAAGAAACCGGATCCCCTTCTCAAGAAATAAAAACCAGAAAGGAAAACGCAGATCGAAACCAAAGATCTTCACCTAAACAACCTAGGCGCATGGAATGGCCTAGAAGAGAGGTCAAACGTCGAGAGATGGCGGCGCGATATGATCGCTCCGATAGCGGTTCCTTATATAGAGGCGTCTAGGGTTTCACAGGGGCGACGCCTTTCAATCATCGGGTTGTCCTGATTTTCTGAAGCAGTGAATCCCAGCCGTCCGATCCCTTTAGGCCAAGTCGGCTTTATCTTGTTGCTATCAATAGGCCCAGAACTTATTGGCCCAGGCCCGGTAGATGTCGTGGCTTCTATACCATGTACCCGTCTGTTAACAGCGAAAACGAATAGTGCAACTACGTTTCCCTCTGTGAAAAAAGAAACCTCATACGTACGCAATTGCAAGCTTTGTAACAGAGGATCCTATATTTTAAATGAGTTATTAGATTGTTATAACTACTAGTCTGGCAATTGGTTAACATTATACGGCACGAATTTTAAAAGCCAAGAGTAAATATGCGTCTGTTTCAGCTAGCATAACAAAGACAGTAAAAAACCACAACGAAAAAACTTCATAATTCAGGGCGAGGCCGATGCTTAACAAATACTTCATTTGATTTTAAATTTTTTGACACCGTTAACTTTTAACATCAACTTTAACTATTCATTTTATTAAAAAAAAATTTGCTAAAATGTACAAAATTATTAGTTGTGACTTAAATTCCACTAGTGATAAATTAAATAATAACAAAATTTTACACATTTGAAAAAAGACGAACAGTCAAAAGTTAGTGTTAATAATCAACGGTGTTAATATTTTAAAACCGGAGAGAGTATAAAAGTTGTTCTCAAAATATCGCGTGACAATATACACAAGAAAATTAAACATCAGTCACTCGAAGAAAAATATCAGCATTGAACTATAAACCCGGGAAAAGACATCGTAAAGGGCCACACAGATGAAAAAGATGAAACAATGTTACAACAGTTTGATATCACAGCTGGAATGTCTTTCTTGCATAAAGTGTATAACCATGGTACAAACACCAGATGGCAATCAGAGCATGTCAGTAAACTACTACTACTTACTTTACAGATACTTATGCTCAGAATCTAGTTTTCTGTACTCGTGGTAGACTGAATGAAAGTATTACTTGCAACCAATTTATAAGGTATACAATGGGCTTTTATCAGCTTCTACTTGGTCCAGATCTGTCCCCAAGTATCATCTGTGGATCCAGGGTTGATAGAATTTGGGGCATTGACATACCACCAGACACAACAATCTCTGCACGAAAAAAGAAAAATGTGTAATATGTTTTAGTGTCACTTGGCTAGAGTGACGACCCAACCCATTTATTGAAGCAAATAATTGAATGAGGAAGAAATATGGGAAATGAAGGGATTACCGATGCCTTCCCGAACAGACAGATTTGGTCTGATGACATCGTTTGAATTTACCATGAAGATATCACCAATGTAGAGATGATTAGTTGGGACATATACACAGTAAAGATCTTCTTGACCAGAATAACTCTGCAACGATAAATCAAATAATGAGATCACAATGCTTCTACAAACTCTGGGTTAACACAAGAAATAGTAAACGATTTTTTTTTTTAAGAAAAGAAGGGTCAGACCACATTCTTCATTAAAACTGTTCTTGCCTGCAACGGAAACAATTTGGTTTGCTCACCTAATCGTGAAAATTGAGTTCCAACTTTATAAGAATTCAAACCTAGCTAGATAACTAGACACTAGGTACAAAATTCATGCAAACAATAGAACAAAGGTAATGAAAAGAGTGTTGAAAACAATATAAAGTATAACTGTATAAGACTTGTAATGAAAAGAGTGTTGAAAACCTGAAGTGATACTGAAGATGTAATGAAACCAAATGCATATTCTCCTACACGAGGATGCCTTATAATGACCACTTCCTTGAAAGCCTGTTTGTTCTGATCTGTAAATGCCAACATAATTATATTTAGCACCATTGTTAATCTGATAGAATCCAACGTAATTATAAGTTTACCTGGTGATATTGCAGCACTGATCTGCTTTGACGCATTGTAGATGTGACGGACAAGTGGCATGCGCTTAATAATCCATTCACCAAGGCTTAGGACAGATGCTCCAACCCAGGATGACATAAAAACTCCAACCAAAAAAATGAAAGTAACAGAGGTGATGAAGCCAAGACCTGGGAAATAATCATAACACAAAGTAAGGAGAACATGCTTGATAAGCTACAAGGTCTTCTCAAAGATGCCAAGATAGCATACAACACTAACTTTGCATGCAAAGCTCGTAGTTCAACTTTCTCCGATTCCGAAAAGGACTGACCGAAATCAAATCATATGGTGTCTACTACCAAGTTACTGCTTTAAATTTCAGGCTCAATAAAAATAGTTAATATGCATATCCGAGTTTATGTACACTGTGTAACATAATAATCACCAAAATCTAACATAGTAATGAAATAAGCAAACGAAAGCAGTTTCTAAACTAAAAGAAATCATGACATTAGATATCAACAATGACCATATGTGAAAATAAATAATAGTTGACTCACATACCGAAAATGTTGATGCCCAGTTGTGCAAAGATCGGGGAGAAGAACCCATCAACAAAATGAATGAACCACCAGGTGATGTAGAATGTTATTGCTATGGGGAAAAGAATTACGCTGGAGGTTTCCCAGCAAACAAAAAAAAAAGCATGAGTTTAAGTTGTTAGAAAGACAAAATTATTAATGTACCAGCCCAGCAGAATGTTCCATCATGGCTTATAAAAAAATTGAAACGCGAGACTTCAGGAGAAATGTACATAAGTATTTTCTCAACAGCTATTATATACAACAAGGGAGGATTACCTGCTAAGAACAGAATGCTTTTCAAGATTCGTTGTTATGGGGAATAATACTGCATTCCTACTGATGGGAAATATGGCATATTTCTTTTCTTTTAATATCTAGATTAAAATTTCCACATTTTCGTTGCTATGTTACATCTAAGAAGATATTGGGCAAGTGGTAAACAGTTAAACACAATCTGCCTGATGCTCTATTCGACGTCTCCAAAATGATCTCAACTGAATGAGACAAAACCAGATTCAAAGGGGAAAAAACTAATTGTTCATACAAACCCCATAGTCCTATTAATATTGCTCCATCACCTGGCCTGATGATCCTACTGTTTAAAGGGGATATATGCTGCAGAAATTTGACTTTTGAAGTGGCTGCTAATTCATGCTACGCTACATATCCACAAATACCATGCCAAACATGACCAAAAGAAGTTTCAGTGACTAGACAGTAAGTCGGTAACCAAGAGAATAATTTGAGGATTATGTTCCTAGAGGGACTTACCATCCAGTCATGAACTTCTTCGACGCCCAACTACGAACCACCTTATGAAAAGCCTGTATTGAAGAGAAAACGAGGCCCAAAAATTAAGATGAGATTTCCAGCTTTCACAATACAAAAAAAGATGCGTAATCTGGAGATAGACACTCTGTAAAATAAGTATCAAATAGGAAAGGAAGAACAAGAATATAAATAGTCTAGTTCCATTTCCCTCAAGCAATGCTTGTTTCAAATTGCAACTCCGAGGCTTAAAAGTTTTAATATCTGAAACAAATTATCTTGTGCATGATATATGTCCATTTGATCTGGTCGTAATGCAAGGTCAGGTTCTTCAACTGAAAAGCGACTGACGCAAAGTATTCTCGGCCTTCCTTCATGGGTGGGTAAACTAAACAATTCCTAACAGCAGCATTTCTCAAGGACACCAACGAGTTCATAATTAACTAGATGTGGTCAGGTCAAATCAAGGAACGTCGCACCATTTTCCTTAGCTCACAATCCCCAAAAGAGCGAGACAAATAGACCAGAACACATCGCAGACTAAATCATTATCAAATTAACCAAGCCGCAGCTAGTTGATAAAAGAGAACCCTAGAGGGGTTCGAGCGGAGAGAGGCCGGGTCTGGGATGCGAGCGCACCTCGCGCCCGGAGGAAGAGAGCGCGGCGGAGGCGGAGGAAGAAGCGGTCCTGTCCCCCTCCTCGACGCCGTCGCCGGGGGCAGAGCCACCGGAGACGGGGATGAGCAGCTCCCGGTCCCGGTCCCGGTCGCGGCCGCCCAACGGGCTCAGGCTCCGCAGAGACTTGTCGTCGCCCATGGCGCTCGTTGCCGCGTAGTCGGTCTCCCTCGCTCACCGGCGCGCGTCGTCGCGAACTCGAGATCGCGGAGCGTATAGGGCGGTGCGGCTCGGCGCGAGGACGGGGGCGGTGGCAGAGAGATTGTTCCTAGGAGCACTCTGTAATTTTTTTCCTTTTTTTAAAATTTGTTTGGAACCGTGGGGGCCGCTTTTTAACGTGTAACTGTACGTGCGAGAACATGAGACCGTTAATCAGGGGATGATATTCTATCAGGTGCTAATTACTCAACTGTCAGCTCCTCTTATAAAAATATAAAAATGCGGATGGGTAATCACTTTTAGGACTCTTTTGGATTGAAGGATTTTATAATTTTTTTTCTGTGAAATTGATGTACAATTTCTATAAAAAAAACTACATGTCGGAGTTTTCATTTGTTATTTGCTATCTTGGCGCTGTGAAGTCAGGTCCTAATGGAAATGGATCTGCTTCGACCCTTGGCGAATGGCAAGTAGCTCACCTCGTTTGCCTGGTAATCTCATCCGGCACCCAAATGAATTTGCATCCTCTGCCATCCAAATGAGTTGACATCCTGCAAATGGAACTCCACAACCACCAAAAAAGAGCTCGAAATCTCCGAAACGAAATTCACTACACTGAACTGAGCTTTTATTAGGCTTGAAGTTCAATCGAGGTCTCGCCTTGCTGTCTATGAGACGTACTCTGTCCAAAACAGTTTCGCCGCAACTTCTACTGTCCAGCTATGTGGCCTGTGCACGGTGCATTATCGACCGACCTGATGTCATACCATGAAACCATGTGCAACTTTGGTTCCAATAGCCCAAACTGAATAAATGACGCAAAATCAACCACATCGTATGCACATATCATTCCTCCTCCGATTTTAAAATATTGACATTTTTGACTTTTAACTTCATCTTATTTAATTATTAGTCTTGTTTCAAATATTATTAATGATAAAGTAAATTATAATAAAATATATAATATTTATCATTTTTTTTAATAAAACAAATTGTTAAAGATGAAGTTAAAAGTCAAGTCGATATTTTAAAACCGGAGATAGTAGTATATGGTAAATACATAGTGAAACTTTGTCGAAATTATCAGGAGGCACACATGACATAGACATGAGTTTCGTAATTAAAGCAAAGGGGAGGACAAGCCTGAACTTATTTCCACTTCCAGAGCAAGAAAAAGATTACAAGATTTGCTATTACATCATACTACATAGCATAAATAGCTGGTCAATGTACCCATCCAGAATGTGACGGGAGGGCCATGATTTTATTGAAACTCTGCAGAATGGAAATTGAATGAATGGTTTAGAGACTCAGAGTGAGAGTTCAAACTAGAAAAAGATAGTTCAACTTCTCGATCACATAGCAGCTGCATAGGTAATTTCATGAAAATTGTGCTGTATATAAAGCCATTAGCTACTTTGACCTACTGATTCACCTTTACAATTATTAAAAAATGTTTGTGTAGATCAATCTGCACCTTTACAACTAGCATGCTTTATTAGCATATATCAATGGGACAGAAAATGTGGCGATGAAGGCTTCATACAATAATAATGATATCTAATAAGATACATAACGCGAACACTTGAATAAAATTGCTGAGACAAAACACAGGCACATCTTGATACAGTCCAGTGACCTGATAGCTATCAGCTATGAGTGCATCATTATCAGCAATTGGCAAGCATTTAGTCAACACGCTCTCAGAAAATAATGAAGTTGGCAGGAGTCCGAGACATCAAAAAGGGAAAAGAAGAAAATCAAAGCTCATTGAAAACCCCAGAAATTTTGCTAAGAAAAAGACCTCGTGAAAGTCGATAAAACCTGCAATCCCCTGCACCACTTATACAATGGCACAGTGACAATGACCTAGGATAGAACTTGGACCTATTCTTTGATGTGGGGCACATGAGGGGATTTTTTCAACTACAGCCAACTTGACAGAAAAATCTGCACAAAATAAATTGCATACGAAAGATGGACAAGAAAAGAGTTCACACACCGATTACTACCACCTAGATTCTGTCAAATGCTACATGGCCCTATATATTGAAGGGATCTTTCAGAATCACGGTGTTGTATTTGGTTGACCATTTCTAAGTTTTGATCCTAGTTGCCATCTAAAATTGGCTAATACTAAACAGGATTGATTCCTAACCTCAGCTAAGCTTTCCTACTGATGAACAACTCCAACCAAATTCAAGCTATTCTCAAATATCAAAATTGTAGCTCAAAGCAAGCAGCTTCTTGCAATTCACCGATCAAACTATTGACCAATAACCAAAGCACCACGGATCAGACTATGTGTTTCCTCATTTCAGTATTGGGAACACTTGCTAAATTCTGAACACCCCACAGAAACAAAGAGTGATGCAGACTTGCGAAAAACTAACCTTTGGCGACCTCAGAGCTTGGAAGCGAAGTGCTTCCTCTTCTCCTCATCGCTCTCTTCAACAATCCCAACTGACCTGCACGCCTCAGGGAAAACTGACATTCTTATAGAGGCGTACACGCTCCCGTCCCACTTCCTCGCCGCGAGCTGCTCAGCGAGCTTGATGGCCTCGGCCGCGGTCTCAGCCGGGCCGGGGCAAACGAAGTCAACGATGCCCATCTCCTTGGCCTCCGTGGCCTTGAGCTTCCTTCCACGGAGCGCCACGTCGCGGAGGGCGTTGGCGGCGGTGATCTTGGCGCGGAGCACGGACGCGAAGTAGGGCGGGAGGGGGAGGCCGATGTCGACCTCGCTCATGTAGAGCACCGCGCGGTCCGCGCGCATGATGCGGTAATCGTGGCACAGCGCGAGGAGGAACCCTCCTGCGGCGGCGTGGCCCGTGACGGCGGCGACGGTGGGCATGGGCAGCGCGAGGAGGTCGCCGGCGAGCGGGCGGAGCGCGTCGACGAGCTCCTTGAGGCGCGCCTGGGAGGTCCCCGCCCAGCCGATGTCGAGGCCGTTGGAGAAGAAGCGGCCCTCGGCGACGGTGATCAGCGCGGCCCCCGGGCCCGCCGCGGCCGCGGCCGCCGCAACGGAGGCGACGGAAGTGCGGATGGCGCCGATCAGTGAGTGGCCGAGGCGGTGCTCGCCGTCGCCGGTGAGGGTGAGGACGAAGACGCGGCCGCGCTGCTCCAGGGTGCACATCGCGCCGGTGGTTGGGCTCTCTCGTGGCGTGTTGGTGTGGAGCGCTGAGGAAGAGAGGAGCAATCGATCGATGTTCGCGATTTGTAGTCAGCCGTGACCTAGGACTGCACTAAAGATTATGAAAAATTATGAAGTAAATTGTGAAAATTTACACAAAATTTAAATTGTGAAAAGCTGTCATACAAAAGCTGAAACAAACAAGTAGATTATTAAATTGAAATTATGAAGTAGAGATTATGTATAGTATGAGAGAAAATCTGACAAAAATTATAAAAGAGTAGATTGTGAAATTGTAGATTTTGAGATGCAGCCAGTGAAATCTGAATTGTTTGTTTTTACTAACGAGCAAAATCTCAAGATCTCGAATGAAAACAAACAGTACTTAACATGGTAATGGATGTCATTATCCATGTGTCCGTAGATAACTAACTCGACAGATAAGATGAACCATGATTTAATCCTATTATATACCCATTGCTAGATCTGAATGTCTGATCAGCCGCTTGCTTGGTAGGCCACCCCTCTCCCTACAAGGCTATCACGGGTCCATGAGGCAACTTTTGCAAGCTATAATAAGCCGGATTGGTGCGAGTGGCGGGGCGGTCTATGAACATTCCAACCGAGGGCAACGACAGGTTATTATTCAAATTGTGAAAGAATGGAAGACTTGTGAACTTCGGATTGTAAATTCAAATGAATGACGGAAGTTGCAAGAATTTTTCCACTTTAGCTTATCATTATTATATGAAAGGGTACAGATTAGGCACGTAGCCGGAGTCCAGGACTATCGGCCTCAATTGTACAATATTCTAATGGTTGCATTAAAAACTGATACTCCCTTCTTACTTGCCATTGTACTTGAATTAAAAATGTTAAAAAAGATGAAATACACTGAAAACGAGAAGAAAAATAAAAATATATTGAGAATAAAAAAATATTGAGAAGCCAAAATACTACAACAACATCAACAAAATCTTTAGTCCCAAATATGTTAAGATAGGCAATTAAAAAACAAAAATAACAAATAAAAAAAACTTGTACACTCTAAAATAAAGAACGGAGTGAGTAGTATACATCTATACAAGACACTTCTCGACTTTTCTCTCTCCGTTCACAAATATAAATCATTTTAGTATTCAAAATTTATTTTTAAATATATATCATTCTCACTTTTTAATACATCTTTTTATTTCAATACTCTCTCTCAATAAATCTCTATCGTTTTCTACATAACACACTTTTTCACTTTTCCTTCAAGGAACCAGAGCTAAAATGACCTATCACCTGAACGGAGGTTCAAATCAACAGCTACAACAATTTAGAGGCTGAGGGAGTACCAATTTTCAATATATTGACCTGCACCAATTTTCAATAAACATGTGATAGAAAAATTCTGGGGGTAAAAGAAGACTGTTGAATCACACAACTTACATCAGCAAACACATACAGTCTTCCTGCCAGGAAATGGGCATCCAAATTGAAGTTAAAAGTTCGGCGTAGCAAAGCACAAGGAACAGCATAGTTCAGAACATGTCGGTTTTACAAGAATACTAACCCACATCGTCTGTTTACGGCAAGTGAAACATTGCAGGAAAAAACAGATTAACTGGACCGTATGTGTTTTTCCATATCTGAAGTACCGGGGGTACAAAGTACTACCAGTCTACTTCTGTTCAGCAGCAACTGTTAGCTTCTGAATGGGTATAGCCTTTGCCATGGGAAACACAAATAACAATTTTCACAGGTAAAGGCCAAGGGTATGACATTAACCGCAATCCCACCCCATTACCAATTCCTCCCTATCAATATTATCAACTAATTTCTAGAACACTGAGTCATGTAGCATGAACGTTGGCTGGCAGCCTGGAACACTGAAACATGCTCAAGCAGGCAATTCGAGCTTCACGTTGTTCTTCCAACTGCAATGATCAATGCTAATTTCAGTAGCCAAAGGACTGGCATAATAGTATGTCAGCTATAAGAGATAACAGTATTCGATTTACCTTAAGAAATAATAGTAAAAGAAATCTGCATACAGAGCTGTTTGCACCAAACCAGCAATCCAAGCTGAAAAAATGGATCATTAGAACACAACATTTCTAGAAAACATGTGAGATCGAATGCTATTATGCTACCATACAAATACACCAACTTACGGATCCATCTGCTGTGGTGACCCTCCGTGAAGTAACGGTAAATCCAGTTTAGAATGTAGAATGCGCGGTAGGCCCTGAGAGTATCATGTGGTCACAGAGAGACATTGAGAAGCATGAAACAAAGGGTTTATCTTCCAAATAGTTTGTTTTTTTATCCACAAGACTAAACTCATATTGTGCCCATGTATCATGCATCTAGACAGAAGAACATGCCGCATATTAACTAAAAAGCACATCCTCGAGTGTAATTAAAACTGTCTATTTTATTCCAGAAAGTAAGTCATGGCACTCAACAGTTGATCTGTGTCATATCATCATTAGAAATCAAAAGCAACGATATTAACCTTACTTTATTCCTTAGTCTATTCATACAACCTATGTTTTCACTATTCATACAAGTATACAACCTATGTTTTCACCAGTCATCACTACTCATTGCAAATATCTAAAGAAAATATCTTTCATAATCCTGATAGAAGACAAGAGTTTTTTATGACACATAAAGTTATTCAAGTATTCAACAGAGTTCCATGTTATATATGCTTTAAATTGAACGAGAGTAAAACAAAGTAACGAATTTCCAACAGGGGTAAAATCTCATACCCTAGAAAGAAAACATATTGTCCAGTTAAGTTATCCACATTTCTACATCTCTGGAGTAAAACCAACTGTGGAAGAATTGCCACAGCCTCCAAGTATATTGAAAACGCCCAGCATATCTGCATAGCAACAGTAAGCATTTTAGGTTACTCCACACCTCAAGTTAATGAACTCTTGGAATAAATAGCAACAGTACAACATGCTATAGTTTCTTTCAGGATAAGGTACAGATTAGCAGCTGATAGTATGAGCAAGAACAAGAACTGCCCAAACATGGTTGTTACTGACGAAATAAAATAACATACCAGCTGTACCATATGCCAAACAAGAACATAGAGAAATAGAAATCGAACTAAAATTACCAAAGTGGGGAATAATGTTTAGCGATGTACAAAGATATGGACAAATTAAATAATTTTGTAAATCTTATCTATAAATGAACTCCAGGGATTTTGGTTCCATCCGTTGTTCCATAAATAATTTATATTCTATTAAGTGATTAAAATGCCCTTCAACAAACTAATCATCACGCTTTTTACAGTAAAGTACATTACTCTGTCAAGCATGATAGGTCAGGCTCCCAATTGGATGTGTCGTCAAATCAAAAATGTATCTGCCATTGTTACAATAGACATATTCGTCTATATTAGCTGACAATATTGTCACACATCACTAGTATCAAGTTGCCGAAGTTGATTTAAAAAATAGAAATATAAAATGCCAGATGTTAGTTAAAATTGTTATTTGTTAGGAGTACTTTAATAGGTTACAGTGATAGAATATATAACGTGGCCGAACAAAATTGTTAAGGAAAATATGTTAGATTTCACAGATCAGGAATCGCAGATATTGATCAGAATGGGGAAGACATCACCTCGCGGAAGGTGAACCGGTCGTTGAATATCAGCGCGAGCACGAAAGCGGCAGCGACTAGCATCCAGTGGCGGAAGGTGTCCTGTTCCTTGTCGTACGTGCGCCGCACCTGCGGGTGGCGCCGCATGTACCACACAATTGCCGCCGAGCTGGTGATGAACACCACCTTCATCACCGAGTTGTAGAGCGAGATGTAGTCCATGAGCAGGTCCAGGTACCTCGCCACGAACACCAACAGGTACAGCTCCTGCGTCTTCCTCGATACCCCTGCGTGGCGGCACCGAGATCCGTCAGCGGCGGTCCCCACACGCGTCAGAAACCAAGGCGGCGCGGCGCCCCCACTTACCTGAGCAGGACTTGGTGGCGTAGATCTTGAGGAGGAGGACGAGGACCGAGAAGAGGTGGGTCATGTCCCCGAGGAACCGGAAGGCGTTCATGGCTGCGGCGATTCGGCGGTGGCGGCGGCGCCGGCGCAGCGATTAGGGTTCGGGGGGTTTAGAACAACAACAAAAATTCCAGATGCGCAGGGAAATGGCAGAGACGAGAAAGGAGAGCACGCCACGGATGGGAAGAAACGGGGAGAGCGAAGGGCGACGGCGAGCCCTGTGTAGCGGTGTACACAGAGTCTGCCAAGGGGGGCCACATGTCAGTGCCGCTTGACCCCTCTTGCCGCGTGCGTGGGTGTAGGGGGGAAGACTGGAAAGTCTGGAAGAGACGGATAGTGAGCGCGGAGAGAGCGACACGTGGACAGTGTGACTGGTGTGGGCCCCGTCCGTCAGCAACATATGGAGAGGTTCGGCTTCGTGAACGTGGGCTACGTGGGGCACTGGGCCGAGTGACGTGGCGAGGCACCTCGCGTGCGCTGTGAGGTCACCTTCGCCGGGCTTTTCTCCCTGGCTTTGCACTTCGCCTCCCACCGGCTCACATCACAGGCCGCTGGTGCTTCTCGTGCCCTGCTCCTCCCGCTTCCACCGATTGATCCACCGCGCTCTGCCTCTCTCACTACCCACTTCCCTCGTCTCACCGGCCGCGAGTTCCGGCTCCTCTTCGGGAAGGTTCTGGAAGGCCCGCTCCATGAGCGTCTGATCGGGCGTTGCCATGGGTTGCGCTGGATCCACTGCCAAAGTCGATGGTAACTCTTATGCTGGCATCTCGACTGGCTTCCTATGCCCGTGAATTGTTAGGTACTCCAAGTCCAAGATCCGATTTTAGTTTTTTCCCTTTGGACTCTGATTTACGAGTAGGATCGCAACGATTGTTGATCAATCTTCTAAATTCTTTCTTCGATCGAGTGAACCTTTGTGATCATTAAACCCCATGGCTTCAGGACATCGCGATTCAATGTAAGAATTTAGCTGCCAAAGTGCTGATCAAAACTCAAAAGGATGTCTAGCTTACTGTCGCTGGTGGATCGATGCGGTGATATTTGGTTGAGATTTCCTACCGTGTCGTCTCCGCTATCGTTATAGTGGAGTCAGTAGTAGAAGATCGATTTTGCATCACGAAGGTGGTATTTTGTCAGTGGAACGATAACATTAGCATTTTATCATTGTCAAAAGGGCATGCGAAATGATGGTTATATTCTCTAGCAGGACAAAAGCTATTTTATTTGTACCTATAAAAGCATGGATGAGAATATAAGAGCAACGAGGTGACAGTATGTTCGCGCTATAGAATGCAATAATCATAATTTTGGATTAAGTAAATTTTCATTTTTCGTTCCCTGGTGCTTTATCTGGATCGAAAGTTTATTAATTAGGTGTTGCACAATTACAGCTTAGAACAGAGGCACTATTTTTGTTACAGTGTGAGTGATTGATACACTCTCTATTTCAGAACATTTTTCATTATCTAAGACAGTGCTTCCTAGTTTTAGTGTTACAAATCGAGCTTCTATTGCCCATTACGGGTAACTTTGCTCACAGTACAACTTAATGATTAGTAATTTTGTCTTTTCCTTTTCCTGTTCAGCGGTCTTTGAGGCATTCCTTCATGGAATAATCTTACTTCTTGACTTGTGAAGAAATCGTGCTATAACTTGTCCTAATATTGTTGGACAATTTTTTTTCTTTGTGGTGAACTAAAGATGTGCCTGTTAGGTGTATGTATTGTATCCTAGCACTATGCCTTGGTAGAACATATGGGGTGTTCTTTCTGTGGATTTATTGGCAAAACGCTTACATTACAACTTCATCTTGTAGCAAACTAAAGATCTGCCTGTCAGCAATGATTTTTAATATATTTTCTCATGAATGCAGAGAACAGTAAGAAACTGAAAAAGCCTAAGGCTTGGAAGCACACTGAACCGGTTACACTAGCCCAGCTCAAACAGATGCGTGATGAATTCTGGGACACAGCTCCACACTATGGTGGCCAAAAAGGTATGTTGAATTTCTAGGAAAGCTGAACGGCAGTAATTATTCTGCTAATGTACATCCTTAACTCACGCTAGTATTCATCTTTGTTTTACTTCATTGTTGATGACTCACTGATGTTGTGAGCTCATCTATTAGAACCCTAAGTGGTCAGGACTTCACTAACCATTTTTCGAACAAAAAATAAAGTACTTCAATTTAACATCAATAGCTATAGCTAAACTTGATACTGAACCCTAAACAAATTGGTACTGGCCGTATTGATGTCATTTGAAGGCCAAGTATTAGTAGGAATCTGATTTGGTTGGCTTGCTTCTAAGCTCTGTTTTTGTGTGGTAGAATTACTGTATGATCACAAATATTTTCAGAATTTAATTGATTGTGATTTAACAAATATTCACCTTAGTAATATGATTCTATCTCTTTGTCCAGAGATTTGGGATGCCCTTAGAGTTGCTGCAGAATCTGATTTAACCCTTGCACAAACCATTGTGGATAGTGCTGGAATCATCGTTTCGAATCCTGACATGACACTTTGCTATGACGAGAGAGGTGACTGTTTCTTATTCGCGAACTCGTGACGAGTTGTCCATGACTAACAGCTACCGTGAACACTCTGTTCCAGGTGCCAAATACGAGCTGCCAAAGTATGTTTTGAGTGAGCCGACAAATTTGATCTGTGACGCTTGACTGAAGACTTGCAACACGAACAGAGCCACGTAAATTATGTGGATCGTACATTTGATCGCTGATTCTGGATTCGCCAATTCTCAATTATAAAGACAATGAAGCCCCTTTTAGTACTGTACAGTTATTTCGTTGGCCGCTGTTGTAGACCTGCCACTGAACCTGCTTTTTATACAAGAGAGTGCTGACTTTACTGAACATATAGTGTCATTTGAGGATATCTTCCCATTATCTTAAAAAAAATGCATTGCCACTTGGCAATTTGAGCTGCGGGCTGCGGCTGTACGGACAATCCGAAGGTGAAGTGGTCTGACATCTTCGAAAACAAGGGTATTCGTTGCTAAAAATAGATGGAGCTGCCGAAGAAACTAAGCTGGCAGGAGTATTATTTTTCTGCTCATAAGTCTTTCTGGAGAACCACGGTCGTGCATAACTGGCCTGTGGTTTTGAGCAGCAGCATGCTGATGTCGGATCTGAGATCTAATCCACAATGGCAGGGCGTACTCCAACTGTCAACCATCTTGACTTGGGATAGAGACGACCTCGCCACGCTGCGGCGGCGTCGTTCCGGAGACCAAAATCAGTCGTTCGCGGACTCCGCGGTGGCCTTCCCTTGCTGTGGCTCGCCGATGCCTCGCCCGCCGTTTTTGATTTTTTTAATTTATTTTTATTTTTTTATGAGGTAATTTTGTGGTTGAAATTAATTCTTTTTAATTTTTTAAATAAACTTTTAGAATCAAGACATATAATTACTTCACAAAATTAAATAAGAATCATTTCTTTTTCGACTTCTCCTTTGAGTGCGTGAATTTTTTTTGTTTTATAAATTTTTTTGTAAAATTAAACTAATTTTTATGAAATTTTAATGAAATTTACGCGTTAAAAAGAAAACTTCTCGATTTCCTGAAAGTTGGAGAAAGAGACGAGACTGAATCTCGATGCACCAACATTTTGTGTGCAGTATAGTACAAAATCGTCTCGACTTCTGCTCCTAATTGAGTGCGACGCACTGCACTTTGCTCCAAGTCTCCAACGCAACCACTTGATCTGTTCGGCTGCGTATTTTATACTACGGCAAAGTCACATCAATTTATAATATTTATATTTGTATAACTCATTAACTATAAAATAAATCTTTATTGAGTTATATTATTTTTTTTGCATGGTTCAATTACGAGGCTTTAATTAATTTTGACCGTTTATTCTACACCTCTCCATTTAATTTATGTTGTCTCTCTTTCTTTATTTTTCACCGGTCATCCTTTATTTAATCTTCGATAGATGTTCTGTTCAAATTTTATTAATAAATACAGTTAGTAAAATATTAAAATTTTAAGCAAATATAATTAATCATTATATCATGTGAGTTCAAATAAATTTTATTAAATAGTTCTCATATATTTTTATTTTTTTATTCATTTTAATTATTTTCTTTGAGTTTTTTTCATTTTATCGTAATAAATCATCGTCACTCCTATAAAATTTCGCGACAGATGAATCACACTCGGAAGCAAGGGAATGCACTCGTTGCTCTACACCTGCAGCGAGTAAAAGCGAGGGAAGAAACCCCGACAACTGTTGACGCTCGTACTTGTTGGGCCTACTACGGCGGAGTGGTATCTACGCTTCGTCTGTGTGACGACACCTGTGCCTGCGTACATACATTGAGGTCCGTCGTCGTCCATCCACGCGCGTTTCATCGGACCGGGCGGACGGTTGCGTGCGTCCTGCACAATCCAGCTCCCCCGACGTTGACTAGCGGTGAGCAGAAGCAAGCAGGCAACGTCCTTGATCCGGATCGAACCAGAGTTTTGAAAACCGCTGCAGAATTGGTTTCAATTTTCGATAAAAATTGATAGGCTAGCCCAGTTAAATTAGTTACAGTACTTCTTTGATATAAATTTTAACGGAAATCGACGCTTCGATAATATCGAACAAGTTTCACCGATTTTTGTAAAAATCAATCCATTTTAATCGATGTTAAAAACCTTCCATCGAACGCCCCGCACCGCAAGATCCTTTCGAACCGCGGCGGAGGGAGAACGGCGGAGCCGCGTGCGTGAATTTGAACCGCAGTAACTCCCTCGTTTTCTGTGTGCGACAAATACACTGTCGTGTTCTTGTGGACTCGCCCCGTTTCCGCCATCGCCGGCCTGCATGCCGTTGTCCTCGCAAAGCTCCAGCGGCGACCAGTCTGTCTCGTCATGGTCTTTTTTCACGGGGCCACGGTCTCGTGGGCCCGGAGCGTTTTCCGTCTCCATCTCCCTCCTAGCCGTTCGGCCGTGCCGCCCGCCCTGGCCACGTGGGCTGCGCCCCCTTCGCTGGCGTGGCCGCCATCGTCGGATCGGACTAACGCGACCGCCAATGCATGCTCCGCGCGGCCGTACCCGCTGGACGCCGTACTCTGTACTGTGGCTCCCGCGACGGAGCAAGCTGCGCGCATTGATTTCGAACGTTCGATGGCCCGATCGGCCGGTTCAGTCCTGGGTAACGGTGATTGCGGCGCGGAGAACGGAATTCTGGCGTCCTGGCGTCCGTCCGTCTAGGGACATGGGAGTTCGCCGTGCGGAAGGTGCAGAGATGATGCGCGATCTGGCAGGTAATCACGGTAGCACTCCGAAATTGCTATGGCAGGTGATCTCATGTGATCATAAACCATGTGTTGTGTATACAGACCCAAGGGGGCGATACTAGCACAAGTCAACAAAGAGAGATTCTCCAATCACCACGCCAGTACCAGTTTACCTCGTGACCGACGCTGTCACAGCCAAAGAACGGAATCTTAGTCGTTCCTGTCACGTGCCCGTCAAAAAAGGTAGCGGGTCGAGACAAACTGATGATCTAAAACAATCAGCAACTGTGGCTGGCCATACCGCCTCCAAGCAGAAGTCGGGTTCCAGTCGTGGTACTCCCAGCGGATGCCTGCCCGAACCTCCAACGACAACGGACGCGTTCGTTTTCCTGGACTGCAATGGATTGGGGCTGCAGGCTGCAGCTGCACCGCGCTGCCACAGCGTAACAATATCAATTAATTACTAACTTCGTAAAAAGATTATTTTTTAATTTACAAAAATCACGTTTGACCACTCATTTTATTTAATTTTTTTCAAATATAAAAACAAATAAATTATACTTATATTATTTCTAACAATTGAACAATTTATAATAAAATAAAATATATTTTCACAAATTTTTGAATAAAATAAGTGATCAAACTTAAAGTTTAAAAGTCAAAAAATAATTTTTTTATAAAACAGACAGAGTAGTTTGCTACAGCTATGTCTATTTTTTCACAGATGTGCGGCAACCGAACAGCTGCAGGGTGCAGCAGCCGCTGAAAAAAGACACAGCCAAGAGCACCGAACACACCCAACGGAACGGCCCCTTGTAGGAGTAGCGTACTCCGGTGACGCGACGTCGCCAGCGCAGCGCCCTGCCCCAGACCCCCTTGTCGCGATTCTCGCGAAACGTCGATGAGACCCTCCCCTCCCGTCCTCTCCCAGTCCCAAATGGTCTACTCGTAGTAGCTCCACTCCACCCGGACACGTCGGATCGGCGCAATGCCGGCGCCCGCGCGCGCGTCGGAGGCGCCGACGGGCGGCGGCGGCG
>BCLF01000027.1:1404019-1438194 GCA_001602275.1 Zoysia japonica | reverse complement strand
GCCGGCCGCGGCGCCGGTTCAAGCGGTTGGCGGCCCGCCGCGCCGCGCCGACCGCCGCCGGCGCTGTAGATCGCGCGGCCGTCTCCGTCAACTCCAGCTCGCAGGAGGCCGTCTGCGGCAACAAGTACCTGTTCGGCGGCGACGGAGGCGGGGGAGGTGGCGAGGAGGTGTCCCAGCAGCGGCAGCCGCAGCAGGTGTCGCAGGAGCCGCGCAACGTATGCGGTATCCCGTGGAACTGGTCGCGCATCCACCACCGGGGCAAGTCCATCCTCAACATGGCCGGGCGTAGCCTCTCGTGCGGGCTGTCCGACCCTAAGTCGGCGTCGGGGGCGCCGAGGTCCGAGGCCGGCACCTCCGCGGGCTCGTGCGGGCATGTGACCGGGTCGCGTTCGCATCCGCATTTCCCCGTGACGGCGAGGCTGACTTCCTCCACCAGTTCGGACTCCGATTCTATGCCTCTGCTTGTCGAGGGCATGCGCAGTGGCGTCGGAGGCATTTCCAGTAGCTTCTCTGGTGAGCTCGGGATTTTCTCCAAGAGCAGCGAGTTGGATTCTGACCTTGCATCCGAGGCGAGGTCAGGGCACAAGTCACACCGCAGTCGACACCGGAGCTTGACACAGAAGTATGCGCCAAGGACTTTCAAGGATGTCGTTGGGCAAAGCTTGGTGGTGCAGGCACTGTCCAATGCGATTCTGAAAAGGAAGATTGGGCTGGTTTATGTCTTCTATGGCCCGCACGGTACGGGCAAGACGTCGTGTGCTAGGGTGTTCGCCAAAGCTTTGAATTGCCATTCTGCTGAGCACCCTAGGCCCTGTGATACATGTGCCTCTTGCATTGCACACAATCGGGGCAAGAGTAGGAGTTTGTTGGAGATTGGACCGGTCGGTAACGTAGACCTGGACAGCATAGTGGATATCCTTGACAATGTGATGCTTTCACCGGCTCCAGCGCAACACAGGGTGTTTATAATCGATGATTGCAACACATTGCCCCCTGATACGTGGAGCGTGATATCCAAGGTCGTGGAGCGTGCACCCCGGCGTGTGGTTTTTATTCTCATCAGCCCTAATCTGGACCTTCCCCATATTATTGTGTCAAGGTGCCAAAAGTTCTTTTTCCCCAAACTGAAGGAGAGTGACATTGTCAACACTTTGCAGTGGATTTCTACTAGCGAAGGCCTAGATGTTGATAGAGATGCGTTGAAACTTATTGCCTCCCGTTCAGATGGGTCATTGAGGGATGCAGAGATGACCTTGGATCAGCTGAGTTTGCTTGGACAGAGAATTTCAATGTCGCTCGTTCAAGAACTTGTAAGTTACTCTTATCCAGCAGTACTATAATATTTACCACTGAATAACTTCATGATTACCTCTAATGCTTTTTAATTTGGATGATTGTAGCATATATATCTTTGAAAAACTATTATCAAGTTATATGGTGTATTGCATGCATGCTTGTTCTTTAAATGTGTGTGACTTCTTTGACAAACTGACCTAAATGAAGCCAATTATCTCATCCAAGTTTGAAATCAATTACTGCATTCATTTCCTGGTATTCTTTTTTCTTGGCTAGAATATGTGGCTTCAGATTTCAGGAATAGCTTTTGGCACATAACAGGAGAATCTACTAATTGTAGCTCCGTACTCGGTTTTTAACTTTGATAAGAAAACAAATCATGGCTTGCTTGTTCACAGGTTGGCTTGGTTTCTGATGATAAACTGGTTGATTTGCTTGATTTAGCACTCTCTGCTGACACTGTGAACACAGTGAAAACCTTGCGAGATATTACCGAAACTGGTGTTGAGCCGATGGCCCTGATGTCTCAACTCGCCACGATAATCACTGACATTCTTGCTGGCACCTATCCGTTCACACGAGGAGTGCGGAGGAAATTCTTCAAACGTCCAACGTGTAAGCAGCACTCCCCTTGCTTATTGTTTTAACTGAAGGAAGTAGCAGCAGATCATTCCTCCTTTAACGTTTTACTTTAACAAAACCATACTCCAATATAGAAAATAGATTGCCCTGGAATATTTCTCCAATTTAGCTTTTACCTTCTATTCATACATATATATATATAGACCTATAGCTCTCCTTTAGAAAATAATGCAATATTAGTGATAGTGATTGGATAATTATTTCTATCCATTATTTCCTCTCTCAGCGTTGAGTCTTTATTGTAAATGTTCTTACCCCACAATCACATTGTAAAAATTTCAGTATCAAAGGATGATATGGAAAAGCTACGCCAAGCCTTGAAAACATTATCTGAAGCTGAAAAACAGTTGAGGGTTTCTAATGACAAGATGACCTGGCTTACCGCTGCTCTGCTTCAGCTTGCTCCTGATAAACAGTATATATTGCCTAGTTCATCAACTAGTGTGAGTCTTAATCGGGGTTTGCTTACACATGCTGAGAGAGATGTGGCAAGGAACTCTGATGTAGATCGTAGCGCTATATATGCTGGTCCCCATTGCTTGCCCAGGACATCTGACCATGGAAATCAGAAGTATAGAAATGGTAATAGAGGAGTTGGTTCTAACAATGACATGGCAAGCAATTATCACAGTGGAAGGAGGCCAGCAGAACATACACCAGACAGTCATTTATTATCAATGAGTGCCACAAAAATGAATGAAGGATCCAAGTACAACAAAACTGATAACGACATGATTTGGCAGGCTGTGCTGGAGAATGTTCAGTCAGACTCATTGAGAAAATTGCTGGCCAAAGAGGGGCAACTGATTTCCGTCAGCTTAGGCACAGGTAAGATTTCAATCATGTACCTGTATGTGTATTTTGTTGTTGTGATGGCATGTAAAAATTTCCATATTTCCTGTAAATTAGACAAACAAACTGAATAAGATATAGTGTGGAAGTTGCTGTTGCTTAATATGTCAATATCTGGTATTAATCCTGTGGATTTTCTTAATCTCATTCATAGTAGTTTGCTGCAGAGTGCAGACCAAGTAAAATATTATATATCTCAGCAAAATGCCACAATTTTATTGTTGGCTTGGTTAGTCGTCTAGATTCTAGGCAAGTTTATCATTTCGTTGATGTTTGTCATAGCTGTACAGAGAAAGTACATGAATATCTATTAGCAGATCCCTAGTCCTAATATAAATATGTAAGACAGTTCTATATATTGGCTTGTATATACAAGATTTTCAAACTCATTGTGCAAAACGGCAAACCTCCTTCAGTCATGTTCTTCTGTTATTCACAGTGTATTTTCTCGATACTATATATAGCCTGCTATAATATTATTTATATCACCTTTTGACAGCTGCAATCTCTTCTTCACGCAGCACCCACTGTTCAGTTAATATTCAGCTCCCGTGTAAACAAGTCCAAAGCTGAAAAGTATAGGGGACAAATTCTGCGAGCATTTGAATCTGTTCTTTCTTCTGCTATAATACTAGAAATCCGATACGAGTCGAATGATGAGCTGACAGCAAATGCTCCAGTTCTCTCTTCCTACCCTGAGGATGGCTCTTCTAATATGGTATTAAGAAGGTCTTTCACAAAACATAGTTCAGTTTCTTCTGGAGGTGATAATTTATCTAGGAGGATTCAGAAAGACAATCTAGCTCATGGTACTATTTCAAATCAGACACGCTGGATGCAATCTGATCCACATATATTGACTGAAGGTGAAATTATTGAAGTTGGGTCACAAACAGATTGGCGTGCTGAAACAAACAACGCCAGTGTTACTGCAAACAAAAGAAGATCAGAGAGCGTATGTGGTGAATGTTTGTCATCTCAGGACCAAGAAGTCCATCAAGGAGGAAGATACATGAATAATGAATATTATCGACAAAAGTGCAACGGAAGAGGCAAGGTATCTCTAGCTCATGTTATTAACCAGGCAGGAGCTACGTCACAGCAAGGTGGCTGGTCTAGACATGAAGCTGTATCAATTGCAGAAAAGCTAGAGCAAGATAACTTGTAAGTTAATTTTTATTTGCTTGTGTGTATCATACTACTTGAGTATGATTGCGGCACTATTGCTTTATAATTAAAATTTTTACGCTGCACATGCAATTCATGCCCGGATGTAGTGACTACTCTATTGAAAAGGTCATTAAGGGGTACCCTTTAAGCTATGCCATGTGAAATATTCCCATTTAGATAGTTTGGAGCATATGCGGAAAATGGCAATTTTCAATCATCTAAAATATTTCTGATGAATTTTTAATGTATTTTTTGCAGGAGACTGGAGCCTAGATCTAGATTGCTTTGTTGGAAAGCTTCAAGCACTTCTAGAGGGAAGGTAATGTTTTGTATGTCATCCTAGGAAATAACCGATTGAAATATAGTAAAGATAATGTTCAATAAGACTGTGCCCTAAGTCACTATATAGTCTATAGTACAGTAATAGTACACAGTTGTATCTTTTTTATTGTAAATAGTTGTCAAAACCCAACTGGTCAAGAATATCTGTGAACACAGTTACACTTGTTGGTTAATACGATAATTTTCACTCTCGCTGACCGGCACAATCATTTTCTGCGCAGCTCTCCGCATTGAAGATCAGGGCACGAAGATCACGAGCTTTATCACGGCTCGTCCTGTGCGGAAGGTGCATTTCTGCTAGGTCTTCGAGATGAATCTTTAGAGGAGAATTCGCTAGTAGATTTTACTTCTAACAAGGGCCATTCATATTTTATTTTGTCTGTAACTTTAGCAGCAGTCTGTAGATGTTACTTTTTTTTTTGTATATCGCTTAGCATGTAGCTGCAGGAAAGAGATGAACGCCATTCTTTCTCGTGAAAAACTAGGAGTAATTACTTGAGATTTTTGTTGACCATCCTCCCTGAATCCTGCACCATCTCGTGAACAGCGCGATTTGTAGATCTGGGTTCTGAAGGATTACGGTGGCTATCAACGACCCTTGAGCATAACGTGGCTTAATTTTCTTTCGACATGGATAACAAAATGAGTGGGTAATGTTCAACAATTGGAGCCCACGCCTGGTCTGTCAGTGTGTGACTATCCTTATATCTAGAGCCCTTTAGGCAGGAGCTGAAACATTCAGCTCCTGATTTTTTCTGAGAATCAGAGAGCTCTCTCAAAATACTAATTTTTAAGAGAAATAATTGTTATTTTATTTTGTGAAGTGATTCTCTCAAATGAACTTGTGAGCTGAAAAAAAGTAGCTTCTTTTGATTTTGAGAGTTGAAAAAAAAGTAGCTTTTTCTGATTTTGTGTTCTGATTTTGTGAAGTGATTTTTTATACTGATTCTAAGAGTTTTTTAGAGAATCAAAAATAATCACTTTCAGTCTTGAGAGCTCTGTCAAGAGACCCTTAGTCTACAAGCATTTGGTACTCTTTGCATGTACAAGTACAACGTGAGTGCCCATTCTACTTATACAGTTATACGTGATCGAGTTAGCATGGCTGCAGTGAGAGGAAGAGGTGGCGCGGAGCCGGTCCGATAGAGCTAGGGCAAGCACCGATGCATGTTGTTTGACGGTCCTGCATGCCGGATCAAGCACATGGTCAGTTATCCGATCAAACGTCATATTAACGAGGACATCAAATGATAGAAACGAACTTACAGGCCCTGAAGATTAAGCGATGAAATTTTACCTGTTAACTCGATCAGCCGGCCGGGCAGGTCAGCATCAGCTTCGTTCTTTGATCCATTCCTGAAACTTCGCAGATCGATGCCACCTTCAAGCTGGCTAGATAATCCAAATAGTTTCATCAGCCAGTCTCAAGCCATATGCTCATATGCATGTACTGCATAAAATTGAGACTACAAATTAAGGTTCACTCGAAGAAGTTCCTGGTCAACTAGCCATGCACGACTGTTGCCTAAACAATTGATTAAGTAAAACTGAAAAAGGAATCATTACACGCGAGATACCTTATATTGACGAGTGATTAACTGTATGTTGTAACTGGAGCTCGATCATCAGCTGAGAAAAAAAACCAGGTGCAGATGAATCGCAGGGCAATTCTCCTTTGGCACGGACGGCTCTCATCCATCCACCACCATTGCTGCCTCACCTGGAACTTCAGGTCAGGCGTCAAGAAGCTACCTGGGTGGCTGGGTCCTGGCCTCCATACAAAGCAGCTTCTTGCCCTCCCGTGCCAAAGGAGATCTGCCCTGTAATTCATCCTCCACAGACGCCACCACCATCATCTACCTCCCCCTCCTTGTTTTTTTACTTCTTCGACGCTTGCTGATGAACGCATCCGCGCCTTGACCGCGCTTATATAGCGCTGGCCACCGCCCCAGCGAAACGGATCCGGGACGGCATATGCTCCGAGGACCGGTGCAGCTTTCTTGCCGGTGATCGATCTCCCTATCGACCGGGCATCCTTTGGAATGTGCTCCAGGAAACGTTCTAAGCTACCGGCACATAGCAGCGGCCGGTTCCAGATAGCGGAGATCGTTGCATCGACCCGGCAGATATGAATAGATTTTATTCTTAGCAGGGAAGCTGCTTTTACCTCGGAGCTGTTGCTGTTGAGGTCGCACAGACGCTCCACATGGAGCGGGAGAATCGCATGGATTCGGACGCCCCATCTGCAAGGGTACATTCCGTTGGATCTTCTCTCGTCGGCGTCGTTGCTCCGCATGAAGTTGATGAGCGGTGATCTCGAGCCTTCCTCAATGAAATAAGAGGCGCGTAAAGAGGCAGGAGTAATTAGCTGTTGCTGCTTCACCGTCTGTTCTGTCTGAGTCCTCACCGTCTGTTCTGTCGAGTCCAGCGTGATCGATGCTACTAGTCAAGCTAAGCACATGTTTCTCCACGTAAACATGCATTCCAGCTGCTTTCATCTGCATGCAGCATATGCCAAAGGGACAAGCAGGCATATCCAATGAGGAGGAGGAGTCGAGCAAGAACACAGAGCAGTGCCATCGCTGATTGCCTGCCTGCGAATAATATTTCTGATCCGCTCTCCCGGGCGCGTGAACGCCCCCGTCTATAAATTCGTGAAACCTCGGACGTCGAGTTCAAATCTCAGCAGCAGCGAGCCGACCAGCAAGATTGACCAGACACTAGCTAGCTAGTGTAGTTGCCTAGTTGTAGGGTGCGTGACCCTCTGACTGACGGGCCCCATGCAATTACCGGGTGGGGTCTCCTTTGGCAGTGTCTTCCTGGTGATCAGCAGCTACTTACGTGCTGCTGCAGACACTGCCAAAGGAGAGCTGCCCAGCAATGCAGCTTTGTTGGGACCTCGACATCGTCTATCATTCATGTCTAACACTAACAGAATGCTGCTGCTGCTGGAGCCTGCCGATCGAGCTGAGAGGACTGGGCGACCAAAAGCAGTAGTACTGACCACAGAAGGATCCAACAAGAGCGCGGTCGAGTTGCCGCGGAACGGATTCGATTCTCCGAGCTCTTTCCCACCATGCACACCATCATCGTGTTTCCAGTAGAATCTGCAGCGCGACAGAAAGGTCCCTGGTGCCGGTAACCGGAAGGGATGGAACATGCTCTTGGATATCCATTTCCTTTTCTTGTCCTCGGTCTACTAGCTAGGCCTTTCCACGATTCGATCCTTGTTGCATTACTGCTCAGGACCAGGAATCGTAAGCGGCAAAAGCATTCCTTCCTACGGAGTCTAACTGCGCTAATAATGCATTACATAGTGAAGAGTCAAGTTACTACACACAATGAAAACACATGCATAACAATTTCCTGGTTCATCGATCATTAAAGCTCCAGGAAGGTGCAGGTCCATGTCATGCACTGCCGTGACCTTTGTTCTCGCAGGTGGTGGCCACCATCTGGAAGCCAGACCAAGGAGCATTGTGCTACAGTATATCCTAAACTTCGAACCTTTGCAACTGGAGGCAGGAGCTACCGAGCTAGCAGAGCCCCAATGCCTTTTATCACTCAGAAATAAGCGAGAATAAATGGCCCTGAGTAAAGTCATCACTAACCTGTGTACCTATTCATGTGCAAACCAAAAACAGGGGATGGGTCGGTTGATGTGCAGCTGCATTGCTGGGCAACTTCTCCTTTGGTAGATGAGTTGGGGCTTACATTTCCAGACTACTGCAGAAGGAAATTTGCCCCGGAATTCATCTGCGCAAAGGATATGTAGTACTTGCCACTGCAATGACCAATATACATATACACTTGATTTACAGTTGTAAGTGTTCTGCATTGGGTACGTGTGTCTTACAGGTTACACTACCATTCACTGATATAACATTGGCCATGGGAGACAAACAACCCATGTAACACCTCTGTACAAATAATGACACTGTACAGATAGCCAAATATGATCAAGTAATGCCAAATCTTCCTATGTTCTACTGACTAATCTTTGTTGCCCACTGCCTCTGGAAGTTTGTATGTCGGAGGCCTATCTGCGCCTCTTCTCGAGTATTCACGCCACCGTCTAGCAGCTGCAGCTGCTCTCTTAGCCCTTTCTGATGCTTCTTCCTCTGGCAGTACGTTCATATAAGCAACAACAATGAGTTTCAACATATTAACAGTTGACGGACAGAAAATAGATGAGTATTGCTGATACGCTGACAAAATATGTGTGCTTTGTTGTAGCATTACCATTGCTTGGGTTTTGCGTTGGGGATCCCCAGATGTCACTCCAAGAGCTGCTTGTGTCTGAATTCTTTCGGTTCACCATACGTGTCCTGACCTTTTCCTGTAAAACCAGAAGGATTTTATTTAAAACATGTAGTCTTTTAATTTGAAATTCAACGTCTCATGTGAGTTTCAATAAAAAAATTCAATGTGTAAAATGATCGTGTAATCCTTAAACTAAACAAGCAAAATTGAAATTCAGGACGAGTAATACCAAGACTTTTGCTTGCCTCTTTTCCCACCGTACACTCGCCTGCCAGATAAAAAATGCATATCAATATCAAGTTAACAGAATAGCAGACACCGATCTTCAGGTCCAGAAGAACTATGTCCCTATTACAATTGTACTTTAGCCCCATTGATTTCGAGTCTACCATACAGTGAAATTATCATCATGAAAAGGAACCTTGAAAGAAAACCATGAGAATAAATTCGATCAAGCAAATGAGACATTTACCATCCGGAACACATCAACTGAATTGCCCATTCCAGAAAGCATCAACCCAACCTGCTCATATTAAAAAAAATTCATTACTCTTTGCTATGAAAATTTAAAAATGGCACAAACCAGTACTTCTTCAAATCAGAATAATTCATTCTACTCTAGCACTATTTTATATTGAAAAGTAATATAACAAAAGAAAATAACAATCGATTTTTCTTGTCAAATAATCTTTACGAGAGCCGACAGTAGCAATGAAGCATTATATAATCATATAGAATCCATAATCTCATATCACAAAATTAAACTTACGTTCACCCTCTCAACTCTACGCATTTCATCTTCAAGGAGTGAAAGTTGTGCAGCAGAGGTCCAGTGAATACAATCGACTGGGCTGAAAATGGAAAGAAGGGAAAGTTTAGAGAAACATCATAAACATATTCACTAATTTGTTTGAAATCTGAACTTGCAAGAACAGTTACACTACTGATGTGGATACTGGTAGAACATAATGACTGAATTACAGGAGTCAAAACTGTCTCACCAACTGTCAATGGCATCCTGAATTAGCTCAGTGCTACCCGACTGGGAGTAAACTCTTGACCTTCCAAAATCCTCCTCAATTTTAAAGACGTCCGGACAGATATTAGCACAATTTTTACATCCTACACGAAAAATAACAAAGATAAAATTATCCATGCCTCTTGTGTGAGCCAAAAGTCCAGTAACAATAGATGCATCAACATACCAATGCAGGCAAATTCATCGACGAACACTTGATCCTTGGGTGCACTGTCATCAAAGAAAGGGTTGGTTGCTGTTGCTGTGTACCCATGAATCTCATCATACACCGCACGTTGTGCTGGATCACTCAAGACCTGTGTGTGCATGTACACCCCATATTAGCTCGGTGGAGTGAAACAGTTAAACGCAATAGCAAATATCTTGCACTAATCTAATACTTTGAAAGTGGATTTTTACCGAGTAAACCTCGTTCATGAACATGCAGAAGTTCGTCACGTCAGGGTCATCCCCACTAAGGTCAGGGTGGCAAACTTTCATGCAGCTGTAGTATGCCTTCTTGATTTCCTCAGGGGTTGCATCAGGCATCTGATTGTGGGAAAAATCAAGTTCTATATGTAAACTGTTTAACTCAACGAAACAGCTCTAAAAGCAGGTAACAAGATTAGGAATGTTAGTCTGAACTCTGAACCTGTCCTCTACTGTCTGTCACTTACATAGCAAGTACTCCCTCCGTCTCGATTTATAAGTGGTTTTAAAGTTGAGCATAGAAATTAAGGAGAGTGAAAAAAGTAGAATGTGCTGAAAACGAAGAGAAGAGAGATAAAAATACAGAAGTATTGGAGAGAAAAAGTGTATTGAAAAATGAGAATAACTTATAATTTGAAAAAAAATTATTGACTCCGGAATGACTTATAATTTGTGACGGAGAGAGTACTATCATACTTGATCTCGTCCACCGCTTCTTAGCATGTGTAACGAGATTTATAAATTTCTTGCTAACAAGAGCCAGCTAATCTTGTGATCAACAAAGTAAATAGTAAGAGAGAGTTTTTACAAAAATGGAGGGTAAACAGTACACTTACCACACCAAGAACGGAGTAGTAATCGTCGGCGACATCCTCTCCCAGCGCCCCGTCTTGCGCCTCAGCTACAGAAGCGCAGACCCTGAAGTCCCTCGCCCGCGCGCTCCAACTCCGGCGCCGATCGCTCAGCGCGGCGCTGCCGAACCCGCCGGCGGCCACTGGCCGGGCGCGGCGGGAGCAGGGCGTCCACCGCTGCGGCGTCGCGAGCGAGCCCGCGAGCAGCGGCGGCAATCGGAGAGCGGGAGCCATTGGTTAACCGATTCAGAAGAACGCGGCGGCCTCCGGCCCGATCGGACTGGACTCGAAGTCTCGAAGTAGGCGGCGGTTGGTACTTGGATTGTCTTCCCTGTTGCCGATACGTGTCCGCCATTTCAACTCGGTCGTCTGCCGCCACTAATTTTTCTGGTCGAGGTTTAAGGGTGGTCTCTTTTGCGCACCGACCTTTGAAAGTACTGGAATATGCATTTTGTCCTCGTACTGCCCAAGAAAATTGAGAGGAGCAGGGATCGTTTTCACTGATTTTTAAATTCAACTTTGATTATTTGTTTTATTTAAAAATTTTGTTCGAATGTGTAAAATTTTAAGTTGTGATTCAAATTCTCTAATGATAAATCAAATTATATAAAATCTATGAAATTTATCAAAATTTTTTGAATAAGACAAATAATCAAAGTTAAATTTAAAAATCAATGGCGACATCAATTAAAAACAGAGAAAGTATAATTTTTTTAGAAAAATGTATTTTCTATAAAATTGAACTATTTTCTGAAAGAAATTGTAACATTTTTATAAATTGAGTTAAGGACTCTTCGAATTCCAGAAAAAATATCTCTAATATAATACTTTCTATGTAATTGAACTATTTTTCATGTGAAATTTCTAGAGGCCTAGACTTCTCCGAGCTTCTTCCGTTTAGTTGCATCGAATCAACGCAACTGAAAAGTCTAAGGGCCTCTTTGTCAGAAGCCATCAAGTGATTCCGTAGATAAAAATAATTCTCTAGGATAAATTTGTAAAATTAAAGAATCACTTCACTGTCACAAAAAGCTACGTTTTTAAACTCTCAGTTTTTTTTAAGAATCACTTCAAATAATCAGAAAAAAATCACTTCTGTCTCCTGATTCTGCTGAGAATTAAAAGCTAAAAGCTCTAAAACGTTACTAAGTACAATTAATTCCAAACTCAAATTGCGGAAATCCTGGATGATTCGTGGCGACGAGACACGAGACATCGACATGTGGACGACTGTTTTGGAGATTTGGGCCCAGGACGTTCGGTTTCTACACAGATCACAGCGAAGGCGTCACGCAAGGACGGCGGTTGCGTGGGAGCTCTCCCCGTTCCATCGCTCTCGCATCTGGGATCTGGCTTTCGACGGCGACGGCCCTTGTAATTTTCCTGTCTTCTCCGTTGTTCGTCGTCGACTCGTTTCGTCGGCCTCCAAACTGCTGGAACGAATGGGCGGGCGCTCCGCGTTCCATGGCCAGATGGCCTAGTTCCAGCCTTCCAGGCACCGCGAAGCTGCGTTCGCCCAAGGTGGTGTCGCCAAATTGGAGGGCACCTGTTGCAGTTGTTCAAGCAAGAATTGGAGCTTCGAGAGAAGACACACGAACGGAAGGCATCAACAGGAGGATGGAAATCAGCCATACATTGTGACTGGACGTTTGTGTAATAACAATATGGTGTATCTCCATACTTGAATTTCTTTTCTTCTTAAATGAAAGATCAGTGCTTCTGCTTATGCGTCACAGGAGAAGTATGGCATTCATGCATACATGGGAGTTATTGACAAGTTTTTTTTTTAAAAAAAAAGGAACCGGCACAAGGAAGTGCAGAGTTATTGACAAATGGAACAAAGCGTTCAAAAATACTAGACATAAAAGAACATGTTCCCAGAAATTTTGTGTACAAAGGCATAAGACTTCTCAAGCGCAGCTTAGAACGAAGAATTTCAGCACTATACGTGCAATCGGCAAGTTCCAGTTCCCGTGCTCTGCACAATGGGTGGCATGGGCGTATCAGTTTTTTTTTTCTCAGTTCGGCTGATCAAGGGCTTCTTTGTTCCATGACAGGTACGAAGGATCTCCAAGGCTCCTGATCCAAATTCATCACCATCACCATCAAAATTAAACGCAACACGTAAACGACATAGATCACTCAAGTTATAACTTGTACTACCTTGGCTTGACCACGTGGAGGACGACGAAGCCCAGCGCGAGGAGGAAGCAGACGCCGCCGATGGCCACGTACGCGACGCCGATGAAGTTGTTCTTGCCGCCGATCCAGGACGTGGTGGACAGGACCAGCGACTTGGTGCCGCCGAAGCTGTACGTGTTGTAGTTGTTCTGGATCACCACCGTGATCTCGTCGCTGGCCATGATGTCCGACTCGATCCGGCCGTAGAGCTTCCTGAACGTCGGGAGGGCCGCGGTTCTCATCCACACGATGAGGTCCTCCTGCTCACTTAACTGAAAAAAAATGGTCGACATTTTGTTATGAGACAAGCTCTCAATCTAGCTAATTACACTATAATACTAGCTACTAACTGTGAAACTGTTCCAGGGCACCGGCACAGGAAGAGATCTGTCTCACTCACCGGCATTTTCTCGTCGAGCTTGCCGCCACCAACGAGCCCCCCTTTCTGGAAGTTCCTGGGGTACACATCGCTGCCGAACTTGCTGCTCCGGTCGCTGTCCCAGGCGATGTTCTTCTTGTTCACGTCGACGGCCTTCTTGTTGACGGCGAAAGAGTAGGTGTCGTTGAACAGGCTCCACGCGACGAGGCCGCAGGGCACAATGGGGGCGCCGTCGGCGCCGGTGCCTTCGGGCTCGCAGTTTTTTATCAGGTTTGCGGAGTCCTTGTACCGCAGCTGCTTGTCGCTTCGGCTCTTGACGTACCTGCAGGCAACATTTGATCACACAGCATTCAGAATGATAATGACATTGGTTGAACTTGACAGAGTTCATAACACATCTGAATATCTGATGCTAGAAGGAAGGATTTACCGGCGATGGTTCTGGTAGAAGTTTTCAAGCTGGTAGTAAATGTGTATCGGCCCTTTCATCGGCTTGGGAACCTGAAAGACAGTAGGGCACCATCGATCAACACCGACCAAAAATTGTCAAAATTGACAAGCTATGCAAAGTGAGATCATTGCCAAGAAGCTAGCAAGATCGGCCATCAAGAGTACGAAGCTGCGTGCATTCACGTTTCCATGGCAGGCAAGGCATACTCACAGTGATCGTTCTTGTGCACGCCTTGTCAGTTCCGGCGTCCTGGATGAACCCAACCTTGTCGCCTGCGGAGACGCACTCGACGTCGTACCGATCTACCAACTCAACGATCTGCATCGCACTACATCGGATTATTAACAGGCGATCGAATCAGCTGGCCACAACGAGCAGCATCGATCAGTGCTGCGTCCGTGTGCAGGATTTACCGTTTGTGATGCAGACAGCGAAGCGAGGCCGATGGGGACGAAGACGACGCCGATGAGGGAGAAGGCGCCGATGACCTGTATATGCAGTGGTTCATTATCAGTTCTTCCCGATCCTGGCCTGACAGGATTGGAATGGCGATAACTGGTGCTGGAAGAATGGAGGAGTGGTACAATTCCAGGAGTTAACATTGGCTTGCATGCTGGAAGCTCCTGCTGCGTAAACTTGGAATCTGCAGACAACTAGTGAGAGATTCTCAATTGCAGGAACATGCATGCACTAGGGATTTGATATGAGGTGTAAAAATTACATCTAGTCACTTATCGCTAAATCTATATAGGTAGATAATAAAATAGAAATATATGACAGCAAAGATCAAACAATAATATTGAACAAATAAAGCACGCATACACTTGGGTTTCTTGGACCGCCGTGACGCCAAGGACTCGGTCTCCGACCCTGAGAAACTCATCTACACACAAGAAAGCTGGCGGCGATCAGAACGATTCCACGACGCATTGCCTCCTGAATTATTACCGGATCACCACAATTCCACGAAACCAAGAACACGAGACCGCGAAATTACAATTACCCGGTCGATCTCTGGCGAAATGATCGTGGCCCGATCACCGCAGGCGTGGTCTCTACCGCCGGAGGAGGAGGAGGAGGAGGAGGAGGAGGAGGGCTGGGCGCGAGAAGGCGGAGGGAGAGAGATTGGAGTCGCCCGGGAATGGATCCGTCCTGGAATGCCGGGCGCGAGAGGTGAACGCCCCCACGCGCCGCTGCGTGGCGCGTCAGTCTCGGGCGTCCAGTGGCAGGGCCGAACGGCGCCGCGAACGTCGAGGTAGCGATCGACGCGTTTCGATCCTTGTGCCGGAAACGATTGAGTTCGACACTGTTTCGGTCGATGCTTACTGTATGCACACAAGTGCGTGACAGAGAGGCGGACGCCATGGACGGACGGCTCAGGTTTCAAAATTGGATGTTCGTCCAGAACAACGGAACGACTTGCATGTTCCAAACGATGACAAATTCTTGTTCCAATGGGAACTTTCCAAACGACGTTGCAAAAATTCGATAGAACGATAACCTTAAAAACCACCACGGTTTCTAATCACAAATCTCGCTTCTAGTAATAAAGAACACTCCGGTCTCTCCAGCTTCTAACTGATAAAACCCCAACAAAGAGTAACATTTTCCGACGAATATGCCATAGTTTGCACCGGCTTTGCACGCGCGGCTACGCAAGCAGATGAAACAAAGCAAAACACAGAGCCGTGGCAGATGTTTAATCTCGGCCGCTCGCCGGCCCGGAATGCGTTCTCGAGTCAGATTTCCCTCGCTTTCGCTCGTCGCCGCTCGTTCCCGTGGATTCCTTTCGGTTTTCCGTGCGAACCAGTGGCTAGGAACACGCTGACAGTCCGAGATATGCCATGTTGCCGCTAGGTTACTTCTAATAAAACTCGTAGGTCAAGAACATTTGTAAAGCCCACAGCTATAGCTATACAAATATTCAGTTTCAGTACTTGCAAAGCCTTGAACCCAGGGAGATGGGTTCGTGCAGTTTTGTCGTGGAGATGCTTCATGTTTGCCGAATGTAGTTTCTTCGGAATCCAAGTTTATTTGTTTTATAAAATAACACATCAGTCATCTTGTTGCTAAGTTCAGATTGCTCAACATGTCAACATCTGCAGTGCAGCGTATGCATCTGTACAAAACTATGCACGGTAAAGCCGTTCCGGCAGCAGAAAGTCTCCTCATGGTATTTTTATACCATATCTAGTATAGTATGGCTACCATAATTCTCTTGCTATGGTAGGAGTACTAAATAACACGGAATAAAAAAAACAGCTGCCGTCTCGAGAAAAAAAAAAAAGATACTTTGAGGCCGGCGGTTAGCCGTGATGAGTTCTCCACCGACGACGAGGAATATCTCCACCGTTATAAGTAGAGCGCGGCGCTCGGCCCCATCAGCAGCACGATCGACTCATCGGAGTCTTTCTGAACTGCGAAAGAAATACCCCACGACCGAGCCAAGCCAAAGCGGCCTCTTCCAACCAGAGCAGAGCAGCGACACAAGCGCACCGCCATCACATCCTGCTGTTCATTTCCCCAGCTCGGTCCAGAACTCGATTGGTAGACCAACTGATGGCGTCACCCTGCAAGCCGGGTGCGGCAATGTTGGCGACGGTACTTGCCCTGTGCCTGCTTCTGTCGCGTTGCTCGCCATGCGAGAAGACGCCGGCGGCCGACGAGGAAGGCGGCGACGTGATGGGCTTCGACGCCGGCCCGGTGTTCCGGGTACTGCCACCGCCACCGAGCGGCGGTGAGGTGGCGGCTATGGCCGTGCCGAGGAAATTCGCGGCGAGGCCCGAGCGGTTGATGCGCTCCGTGCCCAGTCCCGGCGTTGGGCACTAGCCTCCGGTTGGAAAGGAAGCCCTCCTCGCGTTCTTGGTTCGCTACTGCGTGTGCTTCTCTTATTTTTTTCAGTTGAGATAAAAGCTTGTGAATGCTTCTTCGAAATGGTGGAAGGGTCAGCTCAAAAAAAAAAGTTTGTATAAGTTGATGCACGCAATCTTGTGCACTGGCGAGCGCAACGGTGTGAGATCCACTGTCGTGCCTGATGCATGTGTCAGGTGTTTTTGCTGGCACTCTGTTCTACTTTGCACCTTTCGACTAGTCAGTGTGCCCATTTTTTTAACCTTTGGCACAATATACTGAAAATAAAGAGGGATGGTTAGATATATGCAATTACAATTTTATGCCGTAGACTATGCCAGAACTGAGTTACAGATCGCTCATAAGTCACACATATATTTCACAGGTTGAGAAACTACCTCCAGAAACATGGCTTATCGTACAATATATACACATGTACCGTGTTCTCAAAAGAATATACTCCTATATACAGTTGTATTTCCAGTTCACAGGAGAGACGTCAGAAGTCAAAACCTCCGTTCAGTTGAACAGATAAAGATGGCCTTGCGATGTTGTTAACCGGCATTTCCAAGGTGATTACTAGTCCCGAACTGCCAACTTGGCCATTCCATTTGGATCGTCCAAGCTGCCACAGCACCATAAAAGGGCATCAGCTTTAGCAGTAAGCGTCGCTTCCATCAGAAACAGTTTAGCATGCATGAGACGATCTAGAGGACTGAGGACTTACAGAGAGAGCTGTGAAGGCTGAAGGATGTCGTGAGCAAGAGAAACCACACATTACGTTAAGTTCGTCCTTCAGTGCATGGACAAATTCTGCCCGTATCCCAGGATCACTTCCTCCAAAAGTTGGGCAAACACTGGTGCATGTTGTTTCATAAATGTTCAGAAGTAGAGAACAGAACATGTAATCACATAACAAAAACAAAAAAAAAAATTGGAGTAAAGGAATTTGATGGAGAACCCAATAGTTGTGCTTGGGACGGGGTAGGCAAAAAGAAAACACTGCAAATAAAACTCCAAAAGAAGTCTAGCTACCATTCTTCAATGATCTTACAAAAAAAAGAAAATGGCAGGAATGGTGAAAATAGTGAAACGCATGGTGCAGCAATAAAACTATATGACACCTATCCTGCAAAAAATTGCGCATCATATAGTGACCAACAGCATTATTAGTTAAGTGCTCAGAAATACTTGTTCTCTTTAAAAGAAAACACCAGCTGACTCTGAGCAAGTAAATACGTACCTGACTTGAACAGTAGGCCTCACCATAAGGTGAGATCTCTTCCATGCTAAGGCTTGCGCAACTCCCAGCGAAAGAGAATTGTCAGGCCACTGGAACATAGGGGTGAACCAAGTGCCTTGTTTGCTCTTCAAATGATAAGGAGTGGAACAAGAAAGATAACTAAAACAATTAGCAACAAGAGGATTAAGTGGTCAACAGTTAGCATATTAATGAATATACTGACCTTGAAGGAGAAGCTCACTCTTGTTTCTCCAGGGCACTTTCCATGTGCTTGGAGCAATCCACCAAATAATGGGAAAAGACCACTTGCTGTTATACCCTCACCAGCAACATATGTCACTTGTCCATTTGGAAATTGCACATCCATGAAGGACTGAACAAATAACCAAGCATTACATACAAGAATCTATCATAAAGCAGCAGTAAGATGGTAGTAACTTGTTTCTATGAACAATCATGCCAGAGAAAAGAAACATTACACATTTTTGTAAAGTATGCTGCGCTTGCATATTTGAACGGAGAAATGGGAGGATAAAAGTTGCACAGAAAGAAATGGAAAAGAAAACATGTAGACTTACACAAGCTACAGGGTTCAGGCACATCATTGACATCAGCATCCATTTTCTATGTTTTGACCAGATAGCTGGGCATAGGGAGTGCATTCCATTCTACAATACATGCATCAGTTTCAGCAAGGGCACATGTTTTAAGATAAACTAGTAACAAAACAACTGAAAGTATTGTATGTACATAAGTCCATTGATAAGGTGATACATATACAACTACATTAAGTACTGGATGTGATCAATGGTTCAGCAAAAATTGATGTGTAAAATAAGCCGAACTCAGTAACATAAATAAATTCTATGAATGTGGACACCAAAAATATACCCACACATTTTTAAAAGCATATTGATCTGTAACATCCAGAAAGAAGATAAAACAAGAGAGAGGAAAATAGAAAACATGAATAAAGAATAGAATACAGCAATAGAAAGAGGCAGAAAACATTTAATCCCAATTACACACTACTGGTATCACGCATGTATGGAATATCCATTGGATCAAGAATCAGGCCCATTTGGTATTAATGAGCATGGGCAATTGGGCATCAATAAAGGCATAACTAATCAACTACAGGCAAGCTTCAAATTTGGCATGGTCCACAAAACGTTAATTCAATAAGCTGCTAGTATACATAAGACAAGAGATGTAATCATGTAAGCATAATGTAAATGAGCAGTAAGACGAGAAATACATCAAGGCACAATAGAGAAAAAAGGTACCTTGCGATCATAACCATACCAAAGGAGGTGTTGCTTTGACAGATGAACGGGCAAAAGAAGCGAAGACTCTCGAAAAAAAAGTAAAGGCCCCAGTTGAACAAGGAAGAGAGGTGCATTATCATTTCCAGAAGTTAAACTGCCACGCGATGACTCTAACCTCCAAAAGTCTCCTCGTGCAACTACTGAAGTCTCAAAGTCATGGTGCCTGGTATTGTAGGCTGCTGAGATATTTACGGTTCCCTGCACCAGCTCAGAACAAAAGTTATGGCTTGTACTTCATGATATGGAATCCATTAGCACGCCATTTGAAATATCATTAGACATGATATAATGTACGCAAGAAACGTACAGAAATCTCAACCTCAGCTTTAGTATCGACCATCAATCAGCTATTCAGGAGAAAGAAGGTATCATTTTATTATGCGGTAAAACAATAACTGGACTGCATTGCACAAACAACTTGCAAACATGCCAGTTTGTCATAATCCAGCTACTAACATGCCAAAACCACAACGGATACACTAAATTCAAACCAAGCACAAGTAATTTAAGCATCAAGGAAAAATTTCAACAAGTGAATCTAATAAGGCCCTGTTTGGATATCTCCAGTTTTTAGGAAACCATCTTTTAGAAGCTACAGAGTCCAAACGGGTCGGTTTCTTGTCCGGTTTTAAAAATCCAGTTTCTAAGAAACCAAGAATCTGGCTCAACCTAGCTAATGTCAGTTTCTAACCCGAGGAAGAGACAAAATAGAATCTAGCAGTAGTTTTTAAAAACTAGTCCGCTAAACGCTCCCCTTCAGTCTCTGTCTGAAAACCAGTTTCTAAAAAACTAAAGAAAACACAGTTTGTTAAAAAATAGAAACTAATCCAAACAGGCCTAAGCGTATGCAGAAACATGTCAGTTCAGACATGGAACTGATGACCAATTCAATCGTGCATACCTTAGCCTTCTTCAAATTCCCGACTGTTCCAACCTCGCGTTCAAACTCGTCGTCCTCCTCATCCAATCCATCCTCGTCCCCAGCCCTAATCCCGCTGGCGGTAGCTGCCGCCGCACTTCCTGTGGCCGCCGCCGCAGCAGCAGCAGCCACCTCAAGGGACTCTCTGTCTCCGACCCTTTCCAACGCGCCCCTCTTGCGCGCAACCGCCTCCATACCAAGCGTAGCCTCCCCCTCGTCCGCAAGCAAAGGCGGCTGCGCGGCCTCCCATTTCCTCCGCCGCGCGCCCTCCGCCCGGAACGGACCCGGCACGAGCTGCGCGATCTGCTGCACGGCGCCTCCGACGTAGCCACCGAGCTCGGACCCCGCCTGCCCGAGCCGGCCACCGATCTCGACGAGCGAGGAGAAGGCCACGGCCGGGAGCTCGACGACCCCGCCTCCGACGTAGCCCCCGAGCTCGAACCCGGCCTGCCCAATCCGGCCGCCTATCTCGACGAGCGAGGAGACGGCCACGGCGGGGAGATCGAAGCCCCGCCCCCCGGAACGGACCCCGCCGATGAAGGGCACGACAGGGAGGTCGATTTCGAAGGGGATGACGAGCTTCGGCGGCACCAGCGGCGGCGGCGACCACGGGGGCAGCTGCGGCGGCTGCACGTGGAGCAGGCCCGAGAAGCCCTGCGCGAGACGGTCCGCCAGGTCCTGCCCGTGCCGCTGCACGCCGACCCACGACGCCTCGAGCGAGATCTCCATGGATTCGTCGGAGCCAGAGCCCCACGAGAGGGAGGCGCCAAGAGAGAATTCGCGACACGAAGCAGGGAGGTTCAGTGGAATCAGTGGTCGTGGTGAGACGGTGGAACGCGATAACGGCACGCTTGTCCGGGTCCGGCACGAGATGACGTCCATGAACGAGTGGACGGCTAGATATTATTCGCATGGCTCATCGCTGGGTGGGGCCAACCCTTCCCGTTCCATTCCCCGCGGTGGCGGGAGCAGTTTGCACAGAAACATCTGGGCCGTGTTTGCAGTTAAGTAACGGATTAGCAAAGATAAGCACATACTAGCTATGTCCAATATTCTCTTGTTGTTGCTGTTAACTTCTAACTTCAACTTTGATCATTCGTCTCGTTTAAAATTTTTTAATAAATATTATATATTTTGTTATAATTTCATTTATCATTAGAGTTATTTAAATTATAATTTAAAATTTTCATATTTAAATTAAAATTTTAAATAATATGAATAGTTAAAGTTGATGTTGAAACAGCAATATCATTTAAAGGACGGAGAGTACCAATCATCTAAATAAGACCATTTAAGATTTTTGGGATGTCGTGGAAATTAAGATAGGAGAGTTACATAGTTCTACACACACAAAAAAAGTAACTCCGCCCTTGCAAAAAAAAAAATTTCTTTGGATTGCTGCAAGATATCCGACGATAATTTGTTCGAAGACAATAAAAAAAAAATAGTTTCCCCTGTGTAACAATTAATTTGTTTGAAGACAGTGATGTGATAGTACTGATTAGTACTTTTATTGAAGTGATGTGATATTCGATTGGATTGTGAGTGTATATTTACAATCTTTTCTTCTCATCGAAATAATGTTGTGACGTGGGCTTCTTAGATATGATACGGCAATTTCGTACTGATGCTTTGGAAATAAATAAACAAAAAATGGTTAACGAGAGGCCCTTTTAGGTTGGAGGAAACTTTTTTATCCTATATTTACACGTAAAATAGAATTATTTTTTATGAAATTTATATACAATTTATGTGAAATTCGCTGCAAAGGAGGCAACGCCCAACATATGCCGATTAGCATAAAACCAGAGAGTAAAAAAAGAAAATTGAGGATAGTGTGAACACGATCATCGAAGCGGCGTGACAACGTGTCCCATTCAGAGTTTTAGAAACCACTACAGTAGCGATTTTTATTTTAAAAAAATAAAGATCCGTCGGTTGATTTGATATAGTGCTCGGTTTCGATTTTTACTGAAAACCAGCCTTATGTAATGGGACTGATTTCATCGGGTTTTTACCGACTTTTCAAACCCTGGTCCCATTGCTAGCGCCTAGCAGTTTTCCATTGCTGAACATTTACATGGTCCAGATTTCACCCTTACCTCCATCAGTCTTCTAGAAGATTCATGATCACTGGCTCGTGTAAACTGAATCCACATTCGGGTTCTAAAATCTAGATGCTCCGTCAGTTACAACCACGCATTCACGGGCGCTACGCGCACCACAAAAAGTTTCCACAGTAATAGCCCCACGCTGTTGAACGACCATCGAGAACACACTGTATTCGACACGCTGCAACACTGTCACCCGGCCCATCCTTTTCTTTCCACACGTGTACAGCGATGATCTGATCTCATCAGCGTCTGATAAATGCACGGTGATTCGCAGAGAGTAGTCAACTCTTCTATCGCAGAGAGTAGTCAACTCTTCTAGAGGGAAAGCAGGGACAGCGATGTAGCTAGCCGGACGGAAGATGGTGCATGAACGCGATGTCGATCCATCATCATCAGACAGGCCACCAGGTTTACTAATTTCCCCAGAGTCCAGAGCAACCACCTCGTGCGTGATCTGCCCATGGTTCACACCACATGGCACGTATCCTTGGACGGGGAGGGAGCGAGCGAGACTGCAAGATCTAGAAGAGACACCCGTGGAAGGTACCACTCGGGAATCATGGGTGCCGAGGCCGAGGTCATCGCGAGTCCGATGCACGCGCGTACCGGGTCATGCCCGCGCCGCCGCGAGGTGACCGCACAGCTGACGCACACACGCATTGGCCGCGGCGGCCCCCCGGTGAAAATTCTCCCGCGGAACGGTCGCCGGCCGGGTTCACACTCTGAGATGACTGGAGGATGCTTGGGTGACTTGACCTGCCAGCCGGATGCCGGATGATGATGGTGCCGGCCTGCTGGGTTGTTCTCGCGCTTGGGGTGTGGCGAGTTCGTTCATCTGGTCCGTAGATTTTTGCGCAGGCTTACAGGGAGTTCCAGTTGACACCTCTCGGCTGGTCTCTTAATTTGTTCAGCCTTGCCGGTGGCGCGCAGGAGAAACGCTGAAGATTCTTGGTTCATGGAGCTCTGACTGTTTCTTGCGATCGGGGATCCATGATTTGTCGCTGCTGGACGACCAAGTCGCCGGTCATTTTTTTTATCACTCTTTTCTTTTGCTATGATAATCGTATATTTTTATTACACGACTCTGCACTCAAACGGTCGCCGGTCGTCGTGCGCCACCGTGGGCAATGGTTGGCGACGCTGCAACCATCTGCTTGCTTCCGAGTCCCGGGCCTCAGACAGCCTCAGCTGCATGTTCGAGTCTGGCATCCCGTTCAAAAACTGTTCGAATCTGGCGCCTTTTCCAAGCTCGGGGACCAGGCGATCGATCGACCGGTCTCGGACCAGACCACCAGCGAACGTGAGCCGGTCCGCTGACTGCACTGTGCCTTGCCTGGGCGCCCGGCTGGCTGGCGGCGAACGTTGACGGCGGCCGGGATTCTAGAAGCAAGCTGAGCGGATGAGACACCGCGCGGCGCATTGGTCTGGTCAATCAAACGACCCATGCAACGACCAGCCAGGATGCGTGCGCGCGCTGGCCCCCGCGTTATCGTTCACGTCCACGTCCGGCCCCGGGCAGTCCCCGCGTTATAAGACCTTCGCGCCGCGCCTGCACCGGCGGCGCCAAACCGCCATCGACCGTAGCCTCCTGGTCTTCCTCCCCGCCGCCGCCGCCGCGCGGAGCTCGAGGGAGCTTGCCGGCTGTGTCAGTTCGGCGAGCACGGCGACGTCGGATTCTGGCACGGATCCGTGTGGAAACGACGAGGAGGGTGATGAGAAATGCCCGGCCAGAATCGGAGCGAGTTGCCGTGACTTGGTGCGAGTTTCTGTGAAGTGGTTCTTCTCCGGCTCTGCTTCTGGTTCATGCGCCGCGTGCTGCTTTCCTCTGCTTAGGTGAGTCGACGCTGCCGGAATTCTCCCTCCGTTTCCTCCTTCAATTGCCGCCGAATTCGCCGAGCGGATAAAAGTTGAATTTGTGCGTGATTTCGTTCGTTCTTGCAGTGCAAGTTGAGCTGGTCGACCAAAAAGGCTACCGCTCATGTTGCTCGGGAAAGAGAGAGAGAGTGAGACGGAGGCTGCCGGCATGGAGGGTTCCCAGTCGCGCAGCGGTGGCGGTGGCGGCGGGTCGAGCTCGCCGCCGCCGTTCTTGATCAAGACCTACGAGATGGTGGAGGACCCGGCGACCAACCACGTCGTGTCGTGGGGCCCCGGCGGCGCCAGCTTCGTCGTGTGGAACCCACCGGACTTCTCGCAGGAACTGCTGCCCAAGTACTTCAAGCACAACAACTTCTCCAGCTTCATCCGGCAGCTCAACACCTATGTGAGTCTCGTAATCTATTCCACCGCTTCGTTCACAATTGTTGGGAAGAGATGCTGTTGTTCTGCTTTCGCATCAATTTTACTATCTTTACAGCAGATGCATTGTTGTTATTTCAATATTTTGCCCGTCGCAAATTTTGCTTGACCAATTGGCAAAAACACATGCATGTTTACGTTTCAATCCTCATCTCGGTGTTCTGATTGCTAAACTTCATCCATTATCTTTCATCAGGGTTTCCGAAAAATCGACCCTGAGAGGTGGGAGTTTGCGAACGAGGACTTCATAAGGGGACACACGCACCTTCTGAAGAACATCCACCGGCGCAAGCCAGTGCACAGCCACTCGGTGCAGAACCAGGTGAACACATTAGCGGAGTCCGAAAGGCGGGAGTATGAGGACGAGATCAAGCGGCTCAAGTACGAGAAGAGCCTGCTCCTGGCAGACCTCCAGAAGCAGGACCAGCAGCGCTGCCTGACCAACTGGCAGATGCAGTCGCTGGAGGACAGGCTGATGCAGATGGAGCAGCGTCAGAAGAACATCGTGGCGTCCCTATGCGACATCCTGCAGAGGAACGGGGCTGTTGCCAGCCCCTTGTCGTTGCAGACAGACCATTTCAATTTCAGCAAGAAGAGGAGGGTGCCAAAGATTGGTTTCTTCGCCGACGACGATGCCGCGGTCGAAGAAGAACGGCAGGCGTCGTTCCTGCAGATGATGGGCGCCGTACCAAAATCGCCGAGCGTGTTTCCGGTGCAGCAGCACCCTGTGAACGCCGAGCCGTTTGACAGGATGGAGACGTCCTTGGTCTCCCTGGAGAAGTTCATCCAGAGGGCAAGCGACGCTGACGCCTCTCCAGAAGACATGTTCGCGATCGCTGATGCACCCAGCCTTGCTGTGGCCCTTGGAGAGGTGCAATCAGCGCCAATGGAGACCGGCATCAATTTGCAGTCATCGACAGGGCAAGTCCATTCGTCTGCTGGATTTGCCGAATCTTCATGTTATGCGAGCAGCCCGATGCTGCCATTGGCAGATCTCCGTGAAGATGCTCCGAGGACTGCTAAAGTAGACATTAACTCTGATACCACCAGCACCGATACTTCACAGGACGAGGCCACCACTGAAACAGGAGGCTCCCTGTCCCAGGAACCAGCTAAGGTGAACGATGTGTTCTGGGAGCGGTTTCTCACCGAAACCCCAAAGTTTGGCCGTGCCGGCGAGGCTGACTCAGGGAGACAGGAGGATGAATGTAAAAGTGAGCCAGCAGAAGTGAAGGAAGACGAGAAGGTGGCTGTGGATTGCAGCAGCCTCCACCGGTACAAGGTGGTTGATCAGATCACCGAGCAGATGGGGCAGCTTGCTTCAGCTGAGTATGCTGTGCCACACCATCTGCGCTGAACAGCTGATTCATAATGCACCTGTCATCAAATTGCTCTGTAAATTAGCATAATAGCATAGGTTAGGAGCCCTGATGATAGTTTACCTAGCTTAGTATTTTATAGCATTTCCCGCTGAAAATTTACCTGCTGAGTTCTGTACATTATTATGTCCCTCTCATCTCCTGGAATCATTTTCGTAAAGCTAGTGCGGCACAGGTTCGATATTTTGTAAATCTTCACTCTTTGTTGCATCATAGAAATACTAAAGCAGCTTGCTTATCTTCTTTCCCTGTGCATTTCCCTTTATTTTCAACACAAACATTCGATGAGGTCACGAGGTTCTAATCCAGATTTCAATTATAAGCCACTCCAAGCAGGAACCGTGCTTTCACCATAATCTCATATAGAGGAGATGGCAGTACCAAACCATGATTACCTTTTTCACCCAGACTTTTTGATAGATGTGTTCATCTATTACAGTAACAAAAATTATTGAAAGACTGCAAGTTCCATTTTAACAAGATCAAGATCGACAGTGAGATTTAAACGAGCAGCTTCCATCTTAATGAGGTTATTCTCAGGCCGGGTAAATGCGCACAATCACCATAACGAGATAACATGTCCAAGGGAATAAAGAAATGGGCTCAAATTTTCACATCTAATCAAAGAGGGCGGCCTCCGTCTTTGCCAGGTACCTCTCCTTCAGAATATTTGGTGATAATTGTCTAGGTAAACCACGACAGCCTCTAACGTCTACATGCTCCAGGAATATAATCTACTGGAGGAATATAGTCAATAATATAATATGTACAACTCAAGTACAACTTAAAACTCCACTGGGTGCCTCAAAGATTGCACTGGGGAAGCCAATCAGGTCGGGATCACAGGACTCTCAGCTGAGTTAGAAAGGCAGAACACAGGTCCAAAAAGAGAAGCTGTGGCCCACTGACCCTTTGCAAGTCGAGAAGGTACTTCTCATCCCTAGTTTTGTAAAGCTGCAGTCAGCAGAAACGTTTTAGCACCAAACACATTTTCCAAGTTGTCCACTTGAACAAAAAAGCAAGAATTTAGTATGAATAATGGGATGTTATACGTGAATATGCCAATAAGGTAACTGCTTGAAAAAAACAATTCCGCACATAAACAAACCTGACAAGTGCACAACCGTAAGGCATAAAGGTGCAAAGGGGAAAGCAATGTTAGCATTGTTCACAGGTATATATGGCATCAGGACTAGATTATAGAGCAACTAACATTAGATGATTCACATTCTGAACGATACTCCCACCAGAAGAGAAAAGAAGAAAGAATATGAATGATACCTGAATCTCAAACTTCACTGTGTCGTTTGATTTTCCAATTAGGTCATCAGTTTCAATTATAGTGGATTCTGGGCCAAAGGTATGGCCATTATGCATCATACTCTCAAGAGAGCTAGGACTCCATCTGCATTTCATGTTATAGTGTCCAATCTTTTTCCAGCAAACATTTAGTTCTTGCAGAGCTTTAAGCACTTCTGTTATTATTTCTCGTGGATGGGCTCGAGACTGTTAAGACAAAATAATAGATGAATTAGATGAATCAGAAGAATTCTGTTATAGCAAAATTACAAGGTGACCTTAAGAACAAAGTTACCTGAAGACCAAGGGCCCATTTCCTTTCAGCTGTAAAATGTTGTCTCAAGCGAAACTCTGGAGATTCCATATGCCCATGCAACCTCAGTTCAGCGGCTGAAGTAGGCGTTTCTGAAGTTACATGAGAGAAAGTAGACTCCTGGAGGTCAAGAAACAAGTCAGCAAAGGAATTCACAGGAAGCAGCGCAAGTATCCAGCAACACAGAATCAACAAATAGTAATGCAAAACAGAAAAGAAGAAAAATTGAAATCACCATGGAATCTTGAAATTCAGCTCCAAGATAACCGCTGGTTGTACGAAGCCTATTGTCCAAGAGTAAGTAATATGCAACTGTCGCCTGTATAGCCAAAATATATCATGATAACAACCAAAGAAAAAAACCTGATAGCCCCCATAAGAGCAACGGGTTAAAGAAAATACCTCATTTTGCAATCTATTCTGCAGCGATTCGATTAGCTGATTTTTATCAAAACCCATCTTGATAACATCATTAAGTGTTTCCTCATCGAACTAAAAATGCAAAATCAAGACAAACCATTCAGAACATCCAAATAAACAGAGGTACACATAAAAATATAAATAAATATGCTGTAAAAGCAAAGATTCCATAACATAGTCTCAAGGTAACTAATCTTGTTGTCAAGATGATTCACCTTTTTAACTTGTTGTGCGGTGTCTGGAGGTGGCACAGCCAAATAGCGTGGCAGTCCAATCTTGAACCATGCATGTTCACGGATTTCACGTATGGTGATCCTTTTCATTGGATCAACAACCAGCATTCTAGGAATCAAATCCCTCGCTGAAGGTGACAAATGACTAGGAAGTGTATATATCCCACCCTACAGTTGCATATAGAGGTTGATGAGTATATATTAAGAGGGAATCAGATAAAAAAATGTTTTAGGTGAATTATGTGGATGCTCACTAACCTTTATTTTCTTGAAAAGGTTTGGAATATTCTCATCATCAAATGGAAGAGTACCACAAAGAAGAGCATAAAGAATAACTCCACAGCTCCAGACATCAACTTCAGGGCCAGCATAAAGTTTACCAGATATGACCTAAAAGATGAAGAAAAAATTGAATGGTCTGTGTGTGTGCATGCAAGTCACCTAGTAGTATCTGAAAATATAAAGAATGCTTAATGATGCTAAAGTATACCTCAGGCGCTGCATAATTCGGGCTACCGCAACTTGTCTTCAGAAAGTGACCGTCACGCATTACATTGCTTAAGCCAAAATCTGCAATCTTGACATTCGATTTAGAATCCAAAAGAAGATTTTCTGGCTTAAGGTCACGGTGAACAACCATGTTTCTATGGCAATATTCAACACCAGATATGATCTGTATACAAGTCAAAACAAAAGAAAAATTATTATACCATCCTCAAGAAACAAAATGGATACACATGATCATGGCCTATGCCAATCATACTTACAGTTCCAATATTACAACATATCACAGGATCTTTGGAACGAAGTCACGAAAAAAGGAATATGTACCAAATCTTACCTGCTGAAAAAAGTGACGTGCTTCTCCTTCTTGCAGTCTTCCTTTCTCAACGATGTAATCAAACAACTCTCCACACTTAACATACTCCATAACAACACAGATATCAGCAGCTGTATCTATCACCTCATAGAGACGAATGATGTGAGGATGCATAAATAATCTCAGTATCTTGATTTCTCTCTTGACTGCAAGTACAAAAACATAAGAGAATCAGATTGTACATTTCATCAATAAAAGAATTACCTTTTACAGAAACAACAAGCAGATGATCATTTGATATTGAAACTTTTACGCCCAATAATCCAAATTCTTCCATGTACAATATTGAAGAATTATTTGGACATGCAAGGTGATACAATTTATGATAACAAGAACATGTCAACCATTCAGTCAGTACTCATACATTTCACAGATTATGACATCCACAATTCTTTATGGAGGAACATGTGATGGAGTCGGAGGATTATTTTGTAAACCTTTGCTGTATAATACGAATATATTTAGCACAAGCTTCAAAGAATAATTGGATTAATCGCAGACCTTTCTCTTCCATTTCCATGCTTCTGATCTTCCGGCGATTGAGGATTTTAATTGCCACCTTATGGCCAGTCAATATATGTTCTGCGATCTTGACTTTACCGAACGACCCAATCCCCAGGGTTTTGCCGATTCGGTAGCCGCTCAAAGGGTTGACATCTCTGCCAGCTCCCTCCATGGTGTACCTAGATCATAACCAAAGCATATCACACTGGTTTAGGGGGTAACACGGAAAGAGCCAAAAGCTATTATGAATTGATTGAACAATATGTGAAACTGCAGATCCATGCACATCATTAGCCGGATCTAGACGGTTTTAACATCAACAATTTCATTTCAATCCAGAGAAATAATCAACCCCTCGCGAAGCGGGCAAAATCGGCTTGCCAATTCCTCAAACTATTTGCGTCCACCTAATTGGCCTCAGGAAAGCGAAGGCAACGCGCCCCCACTCCACCCCACCACAACGCGCGACACGGCACACCCGAATTGCTCGCACGCAATCCCTCCCAGGCTCCCACGGATGGTCGCGAGGACCCAGATCCGGCGGGAGCGAGGGCGGCGCTGGGAACCCCTGTCCCACAGAGGTGGTGGGGCTAGGACAAATCGAAGCTCCGCCAGCTCAAACACCGAAACGCGCGGCGCAATTGGCGGGGTGGTCGAGCGACGCCACGGAGAGTAAGAAACGGTAGCGGAGAGGTAAGAAGACGGGCGTACCTGACCGTAGGCGAGCGGCGGCGCGCTGGATCCCGCCCGGTCGGCCACGTGACGGCGGCTGCAGCGAAGGGGAGGGAGGCGTCGCGGCGGATGCGATGCGAGACCGGTGGAAGAGAGAGATAGAGTCAGGGGGGAGAGAGAGGAAGACAGGCCTGACACACGAGTGACGCGAGAGAGAGAGAGAAGGGCGAAAGGGCTGCTGTGTGCCCCAGGGAGTGGTGGGGACCTCGAGTCCGGCCGCTCGCGCCGCGCGGAGATTCGCGCGCGTCGTTTGGCGCGGGGCGGGGGACGGACGGGGCAAATGGCGTTCCGGGTTGGTGCGAGCGGGTGCGTGGGATCAACAGTCTGCCGTTGGGGAAAAAATGAAGGCTACTGTAGCGATTCAGCAGGCGAACAGTCCTTTCTGCAATAGTACTGTATCATTTCACTGTTTGCATGCGGCTAGTCACTTGTTACTGTTCTATTTTATTATTCACAGTTTATTGTAGCGATAAATTTGAAACATCCATTTTAGATGTGACGAATAAAGCCCTTTACAAATTCCGGGCTACCGTGCTTGTCTGCATTATCTCCTTTACAAGAGAGGATGTGAACGCAGGTGCGTGGGGGCGTCGCATTGGCCGCGGGCGCGGCAATAATTCACCAAGGCGGAATGCCGGAATCCCCGTCGCTCCCATCCTGCGGGGCGCTGCTCAGGTCGGCCTCTGCCTCACCTGATGCGTGCTCCACCGCTGGGCCTGAGAAACAGCCAGGCCGATTGGCGACCATGTTGGCCCAGAGTGCTCCCTCCAGGTGACGCGCGGTTGCCGTGAACCGGAGAATCATCAGCGGGTCACAAAAAGGCCCACACCGCTGTGCTCCCTTTGAAGGCCTCACTGGCCCATAAAATCGCTTCAGTCCTGTGTTGTCCCTGCAGTCCGTGTTTTTTTTTTTTGGGAAACCACTGCAGTCCGTGTTGGTCGGAGAAAGGGAAAGCAAACACCGTAGCTGTTTTGTTGGGGGGAAGGGCAGCACTGTACAGCCGCACGGAAAGAAACAGTGGCAGCCAGCGTACTCCACTCAGGTGCCGTCCACCCATCCGCCTGCAAAAGCCCCATAGGCCAAACCACCACACATCAAAAGGCGCACGAAACAAGGTGGTTGTCACCACCCGCCGAGCCGGTCCGTCCGTCCACTCCGGCCGGCCAATTGTCGCTGCGCTCATTTATCGGACTCGCCGCCGCTGCGCTCCACGTGAGCACAGACCGACGCCAGAGCCTGCTGACTGGACTGAGTCCTCAAGTACCACCGCGCCTTTTGGCGCGCGCCGTACCTGCCGCCTCTCCGCCCGTTTCCACGCCCGTGCGCGCCGCGGCGTCGTATCGCATCGTACCAGCCACCACGTTCTCGCCGTCCTTCCTCGGCGCCGCATGGCCGCGCGTCTGTCCGGTGGCTGTCCCCGGCACCGGCGCACCGCGCGCGTCCTCGCCCCGCGGCCATGCGTCATCGGTTTGAACTCCCGGGGGTCTTGACCGGACCGCCCGTGGCCGCCACGGATGGGGGCAGGCAGGCGGAGCGCCGGGCCAGGCGGCGTGCGGGCCCTTTTCGTCAAAGAAAGGCGATGACGACGTGCTTGCATTGCCTGGTTCATGGACGCTTTTGTTTCTGTGCTCGCTCTCCGTGACAGTAGGATGTTTCGCATGGACTCTGAAACTTGAGTAGAATCCAGCGCCGGCAGCATTCCGGCGACGGTAACGTGGGACCATACCGTCGATACCGACGCGCAGTCCCAGTACTCCTACGTACGCCACCATTTTCTGTTCCTGTGCATATGCCTCGACGGCTTTCACTTCAGGGGTGTTTTTTTTTCTCAACCCTCTACATCAGGGCCATGCCCCTGGAGTGTAGGCTGCGTAGCTTCCCGGACGCCTAGCCAGTAACCAGTACACATACCTTTGTCCGTATCTTATCCTGTCATTTTTCTTGTCCACAGTTGGTGTCCAGCGCGGACGAAGAAAAAGAAGAGCAATTGTGTTTCGAGCATAAACTTCGAGTATAATGGTGATTTATACCCTGTATTCTGTTTTATTTACAATTTTTTCTAACTTTCAAAACTGTGGTCAAGAACTTAACTGTCCCAACTCCCAACAAAGCCCTGTTCGGTTGAAAAAAAATAGAAAAAGATTGAAATAGAGTGAAGGAAAATTGAATCGTCACGTAGAGAGTAATGGACCATTCACTTTTTTTTTTCCAAAACTGGTTGAAAAAAAATATTAAAAAAATTGAAATGAAATAAAGAAAAATCGAATCCTCACCTAGAGAGTAATGCATCATTCGCTTTTTTTTCAAAACCGTGTGATGTGCGTTTCGCATTAAGTGACCATTCTCCTTTTAACCTTCTTGGATTAAGTAACAACGGAACAAAGCTCAAATGGGATGCTTCCCCCATTTTCCACTTGGAAAGTAGACGGGCCCCGTAGACTCGAGTGCAGGACGCTGAAAGCGGGCGCGGGGAACCGAAGATCGACGCAAAAATGCACCCAGATTTACGTCCAAACGCGGCTGCGCGCCTCGTCGCGGACAGAGTGGCAAAAGGAGCACGCCTTGGCGCTTTGGTTGACCGCTGGGTCCCAGGACCGTCTTTACGAGTGAATGAAGTGACGCGACAAAACCCATGTGCTTGCCAATCAAGAACAGCACCATCAGCTAGCACGTACGCCACTCTCACGTCCTCCCCAACTCTTTGAGTTCAGTTACAGTCTTCGCTTGGAATTCTTGTCACGAGTCACAGCTAGCTACATGGATAACTTTCACAATCAACGTCACGAAGTTACAGCGAACGTAATCACGTACGTACAGAGATCAAACAATGCGAGTTCGTGCCCAAACAATTGATCTGCATGCAAGCATGCACAAGGATCAGACTTCAGAAGATCAGAAGGCAACAGCATAGCAACACAGTAGCCGGCCTGAGCAGCAGCCTGCTTGGAGGCCAAAAGAAACCTCTCCTCACCTCTCCCCGGATCACTCTCCCGACGATGGAGATGCCGCCTGCGGCGGTGGATTCTGCGCTCGAGGCATCGGAGCAGACGCCGACGCCCACGTCCGGCACGACGGCCCGGTCCGTGACGCACAGCCCCGGGTTGCCACCCAAGTCGAGGTTCCGGCCGAGCTGCTTCAGAAACGCGACGTCGAAGGGCACGGCACCGTCCAGCCCGTTCTTGCTCAGGTTGAGGTGGTACATCCGCTTGAGCCGGCTCAGCCCCGCCGGGATCTTCCCGGTGAGGTTGTTGTTCTCCAGCGACAGCGTGGTCAGGCTCGACAGCTGGCCGAACGTTTCCGGTATCGAGCCCGAGTAGCCGGAGTTGGCGAGCCGGAGCTCCTGGAGCCGCGCGAGGTTGCCCAGCTCGGACGGCAGCGGGACGCCCATCGGGTTGTTCTCCATGATCAGGTACTGCAGGTCGCGGAGGTTGGAGAGGCCCGTGGGGAGGCTGCCGCGGAGCCCGTTGTTGCTCATTGCCAGGAAGGTCAGGCTCTTGAGCCCGGTGATGGCGCTCGGCACGCCGCCGGTGAGGTTGTTCGAGCTGAGGTCCAGCTTCTGCAGCTGCGTGAGCTCGCCGAGCCGGCTCGGGATGGCGCCGGAGAACGAGTTGTAGCTGAGGTCGAGGCCGACGAGGCCGCGCAGGTCGCCGAGCCGGTTCGGGATTGGCCCAGTGAGCGAGTTGTAGCTGAGGTCGAGGTGCACGAGGTTCTTGAGCTCGCCGATGCTCCGCGGGATCTCGCCTCGGATGAGCGCGTTCTGGGACACGGTGAGCACCTGCAGCGACCTGAGGCTGGCCAGCTGCTGCGGCAGCGTCCCCGACAACGACGGGTTGGTGCGGATACTGAGCTGCTGCAGCCGGGACGACGACAGGTTGGCCGCCGGCGGCAGCGTGAACGCCGTGGTGCCGTCCGGGTTCTTGAAGCAGTCGACGAGGAACAGGCCGCGGAGCTCCGGCAGCGCGAAGGCGCCGACCGGGAACGCCGCCGTGTCCTTGCACGTCGGGTTGGGCG
>BCLF01000027.1:1388104-1403794 GCA_001602275.1 Zoysia japonica | reverse complement strand
CGCCGCTCCCGCCCTGCGCCGGCTTGCACTCCAGCCCCGGCCACGGCGAGCCGCAGGGGTCGGCGCCCGCGGCCGCGCGCCAGTCCCGGTCGGATGAGACGGCCTCCATGACGCGGAGCAGCGTCTCCCGCTCGACCGGGTCCATGGCCGCGGCGGCCAGGGAGACGAGGAGGCCTGCCATGAGTAAGGCCATCGAGGAGGAGCCGCCGGCTGCTGGCGCCATGATGGTCGCCCGCGCCCTGTGCAGACCGCTGTGCGCGCGCGCGTGCGGCTCTGCCCCCCTCTGCCTCTGGCGCGGCTGCGGGAGTGCGGGCTGGTGGCTGGCGGTCTCGGGTTTTGCTTTTTGGGGGCCGTCGATGGTTTGTGACCGGGCCGAGGCAGCGTTTATGTCGAATGCGGAGCCGGTGGGCTCCCCAACCCTGGGCATCTGATGTGACGACTCCGGGACCTACCTGTCCGTACAGAAGGGGACGACACAGTGCGTGCGTGCGTGCGTGCTCGTGTTGGGGCATCGGCTGTTCCAGCCGCGAAATTATTTGAGCCTGCTGATGCTGGGTCGTGCATGGAACAACCACATGTTCTGTTTTACTCGCTCCAAACAAAAATGAAGTACTCCTACAGTACATCTTTCCAACTATTGCGATCATGAACTTCATCTTGAAATCAAATTTAAAAAGTTAATCCAGAGTTATGGTACGTTCCATCATCTAAAAACAAGTTCATCCAGAATTCAAAAGCAATACAGTACTGTATCACTAGACGATCTTCTTTCCCGTCTCGTACCGGGCACGGCGTATGATCTCGTGGTCTCACCACTGAATCTTGCACAGTCCGGAGCCTCTCCCAACGCGCGGGGCCGTAGCACGAGTGTGATCTGAGCTCGTGTGGTCTTTGCATTCGTCGTCGTCTTGTCGTCCTTTTGGCGCTGTGCAGTGTGGAGCCTGATGACATTGTTCAAGCTACGGAGCAGAAACAGTGGTCACTTAGTGGGGTTAATAAGACACCTATCGATCACTGCCGCTTCGATCATTGTCCATGTGGGGAGCAAACGCTAGGGTTGTCTAGTCTTGTAGTAGGGTGTTAGCCCTGCTTGTCGCGGTACTCTCTCTGAGACCGAATTATTGGAGCCGGTCGAGAGGGGCACGACGCGAGCAAGAAGAGGGTTCCTTCTCTTTAGGAGCCTCTCTAGTAGTAGACCGTCGGCTCCACACAAACTTTTTTGGATCCGGAGCCCAGCGGACGGGTGAAAAAAGGTTGAATATTCCGTCCTTTTACCAGAGCCAGGTTCTGCTAACGTTTGCGGAGCAGAAGTGAATTTGATCAACTTGCAAAGACAGCCATGCTTTGCTGGGGGAGAGGTCATTTGAGCCCCAGTAGGTCCGTAGATGTACTGTCATTTTTACTTGCCAATAAGGTTACTAGTTTGCTCAGCAGAATAGAAGTTCATCAGCCTGCCCTGCACTGCGCTTCTGCAAGCGGAAACTTTCTGGTTGCGTCCGTGAAGGAGAGACGAGAGATACATACACCATACTCCTGCACGATGGTAGAATAATACCGACAGCAGCGCAGCACCCCACAGCACAGAAACAGTAGGAGTATGAAGTTTCCGAAAGAAATTACTTGCAGCCAGGCGCGGTACAAGAGGACCCTCTCTTCACAATCAGAAGCGGAGGCATGCATAGAGAGAGAGAGAGAGCAGCGGCGAGTCTTTCAGATCAGCAGCGCACATGCTGTTCCAATCTGCACAGGGAACGCGCACAGCGCAGCGGGCCATCGGTCGGTCAGTATCTGCCTGCCCGGGCGTCGGCCATGTTCAGAGCACAGGAAGGGGTGTCACGGTCACAGGCGCCACCGCCACGCCAGCCAACGAGTGCGGCGACCTCGCTCGCACTCACTCGTGCGAGCGCGAGAGGGCAGGAACGAAGGGGGGCCACAACGGCATCACCATCCCATGCATGGATCCAGGTACTCGGACGAGCGATCAGGCAGCGACACCCCCCCCCCCCCCCCCCCCCCCCCCCCCCTCCTCTCCTCCCAGGTGATGTGACGAAAGATACCTGACACCTACCTGGCCTCGCCTCCCTCCGATACTGATACAGCCGCAGCAGCGCCGCGTGGTGGCTGGGCCGCTGCGCTGGCGGGCGTGGAGCGGAGCGGAGCGGAGTGGAGGGGAGACGCCGGTGGGTGGGTAAAAGTTGACCGGAAAGCAGAGCCGCTGAGGTGACCGGTCATCTCACGCGGCCAAAGAAAGCCCAGCGAACAAACGCCTTGTGCGCCGCGCGCGCGGGGGCGCCGGGAGCCCGGGACACGGCGCAATGGGCGTGTCCCGGCCATCTTTCCTCCATTTGCCAGCAGCGAATCCGTCGTTCACATACCCCACTCTGATCGCCCCCCTTCAGATAACCAAAAGAATGCCCTGCTCTGAATCCTGATCTGAAGTAAGACACGCCTCAGTCTGGTTACCGTGGTCACTGAACAGCGCCGCTCCTCTGCGGCCTCCACGTCCGACGCCTTGAATGGATCAAATGATCCAAGCGCAGTGCAGCGCAGCGCAGCTAGCAATGATCCGAAAGGACCGAAACCGAGTCTCCTAGTCCTGGAATATTTGCTCCGCTCTCTGCCGGAGCAGAAATTGCTGTTGGGCTCCGAGTAGCGGCATCAGCGAGGCGTGTCTCCGATCCGATCGTGACTTGGACAGGAGAGCTGACGCGACGAACAACGCTCCCAGCTCACCTTTTTACACGAAACACCTGGCCTGGCCTGACCTCTGCCGCGGCGATGAACAGTTGCACACATCACCAGGAGATTCAGGACTGGACCACGTAGGCAGGATCAGAATCAGATCAACCAAAGGCCCGGCCGGGTTAGCAGCGGAGGTGAAACACCGGTCCCAACACTCAACAATGACTCGGGCAGGCCGAAAGCGAACGAACAGTCTATATGCACTCACGCACGCACGCACGCGCAGGCACAGCGTTGTATTTGGCGGCGTGTGTGTGAACCCCAGTCTGCACCAAATGCAGATCCGCTTGAACAAACGTTTCCGGAACAGTCTCAGGGCGAAATGAAGTTTCACGAGAGTAGAATGTGAAAGGAGCCTTGCGTCGGGAGAGGAAAGCAACAGTGACAACTCAGTATCTAAGGCTGTAGCAGTCGTATTCAAATATATGACACTGTTCATTTGCACAGGGCGTGCACGGATCATTGAGCACAGTCATTTTAGTGATCGCGCGGAAGCAAGAGTATCTGCTGGAGAGGGAAGAAAGGGCGCGGTTGAAGTCTCACATATTCGAACGCCAGTGGAGACGAGGGGAACGGTATGATTGGTCATGCATCGAAGCGATTAGCCCGGCCCCGGCAACGTACGCGGTTCCTTTCCGACGCGGCAACGCGGCGCGCACCGGTGGTGCCCGTTGGCAAGTTGCATGCGTCACGGGGAAAAGCGTGTGGTCCCGGCGCCGCGTCCGGCATCCGCGGCGGGATGGCGCCGAAGGGATCCACACCTCCCGTCGGCGTGCCTTCCGCGAGCCGGCGTGTGGTGTTCGTCCGACGAGCAGGCGCCCTCGCTAAAGACCTGTCGCCATCCGACACGACAACAGGTTTAATCACGTCCGCTTTGCGGTATAAGTACGTACTTCCTATGGCTCCTGACACTCACACTCGATGCTTGCTCGGCTCTTGACTGCCCACTTGCCGTTCGCCACATCGCTCTGGCAATGGAAGAGCTCGACGAGTTCGAGGTGCTCTGGCCGGACGCCTGCAGCCTCGGCCACCCCGCGCACGAACCGAAGGCTGCGCGCTCGTCACCGCCGTCGGAGGTTCACTGTTTTGACCTGTCTGTTCGCTCTCGGCCCGTCGACGTCCCCAGGCCGCCTGCACGCTCGCACCGCTGGAGATACGGTGGAGATGAGGAGAAAGGCGATGGCGAAAGTGGAAAAGCGATCGTGCCGCCGCACCTGCTGCTGTCCGGCAGGCGGTGGTCGGAGGGGACGGAGACGGCGTGGACGCCCTGCAAGCGGGTGCGCGACCTGCGCCAGCTTCGCGACTTCGTGCTGCGGATGACCGGCTTCATCGAAGGATGACGCGCACGCCGATGGCGATAGATCAGCCCGGTTCATGCTTCTGTTCAGCTTCCCCGTGTCATGGACTCATGGTGGTGTGCTCGTGACGTCTCATATTCGATTTGGAAGCTGGATTTGTACCAGACTTAACCACCGTTTCTCTTGACGGCGCAGACGACGTGGTCAGAGAATTGGATCGAGTAACTGTATCGGGCACGTGGTGGCTGACGAGAGGGTGCACCGCACTCCAGACCAACCCGTGTTCCTTCGTTCGCGGCGCATACCCGCAGAGCGTGCTAACCCACCGTGTTGCCGTACGTCTTGCAAACGAAGCCTACTTGCTCAACAAGACACGCCACCGCCTCCTTAGGCAGCACACCGCCTATATATTCTTCTAGCCATGGACGCCGAGCTCTCCCCGCCCTGGACGGCGAGGCCATGGAGGAGTTCCAGGAGGCCGACATCCTGTGGCCCGGCTCCGGCGAACAGCAGCAAGAAAACAACAGCAGCGTCGACGACGGCGATTCTCCAAGTACCGTACTACCTTCCAAGGTGACCTCGCCGCCGCCGGAGCCGTCCGCGCCGGTTGAGATCTCTCGCCGGAAGCGGCGGTGCCGCCCCTGGGCGTCGGACCAAGCCATGTTCGATGAGATAACCGCCGTCATCCACGACGACGAGGAAGAAGCCACGGACGGCTCGGCGACGAGTACCGTGCCGCCGCACGTTCTCGTCGCGCGGAGGAGAAGGCTCGTCGGAGGCAGGACGGCGGCGTACTCCATGTGCGCCGGGAAAGGGAGGACGCTCAAAGGGCGCGACCTCCGCGACGTCAGGAACCGCGTGCTCAGGATGACCGGATTCATCGAGAAATGAACACCAGGGACGGCTTGTGAATTGTGAATTTGCTGTATATCGGTACGCATCTATCGTTTCAAAAGGAAGTAATGATATGCACGTGTGTAAAAACTGTGAAATTTTCAGCAAGCTGCTGCTGCTAGGGTGTATCAGGGGAAAAAAAGGTGTTGATTGATTGATTCATTGTAACTACCATCTCGAAATGGAATAAATGGAAAATAAAAGGAATAAGAAATAAAAATGGCAGATGGTACTGAAATAAACCGATGTTGTTGATGGTGATTCAACTGAGCTTCGTTGTGCCCTTGCTGCTGAACAGAAAATGGAAGTTATTTATTTGCCTCATCTTGAAAAAAAAACATTTTACATATACCAGCTGGTTTCAGAATGATCGGACCATATAGTACATGGCGAGTACCAAGATCATCTCCAGCATGAAGTAATTAGTTCGGTGGGGAAAAAAAAACAACGATGTAGCACATTCAGCCAATGGTTTCTATAACTCGTCGCAAGGACGTCAGGACATTAGCTGAAGATCACTGCTACGAACTTCGTACCAAATTTAGAACATCAGCTACCATCGCCCGCGCAGGACAAAACGATGCAATTAACATTCAATATAAAAAGATAATATGACATTTGCTTTTTTCGATAAAAAAAATTATAAAGTGATATAAATTCGTTAGGATACAGGTAAGATAACACGGATAATTCTAAAACATATGTCATGAATATAATGATTTTATCAAAGAATTATTCATACAATTCATCAAAAAAATTTGCTTTCCCGTGATACGAGAAAGGTAAGGCCTGATATTTTCTGACAGTTTGAACCAAGAATACCATCTTGTATACATGCAATATAATAATAATTTAAGCAATGAATGCAAAATTAAATATGTACATTCTTATATTCTATTTTAATATTGAAACTCGTAGTTCATTGGGTAATCTGACGCGAAGTTGAATATACAACAACTCGTATTACGGTTTCAAGTTGATATGTATTACCGGTAATCAAATAAGAGTGATTGTCTAACAATGGGATCACTATTTGGTTTGTTGGCAACTCGTAGTAATGAGAGTGATTGTATTATCGATACTAATTGATGATACAAATAGAAACTCGTAGTACCATACTATAAGTCGCCATAATATTACGATTCAAACCTGAAATACGGGCAAAGACAAAATAAAAGTCATCGTACCATAGCAGGAACTCGTAGTTCATCTCCTTCACTGCAATCCTCCATCACAGCTATTACTTGATGTCTTGATGATTGACTACTAAATCATAATAATTTCATAAGTATACATATTTATACTACATATAAAATTTACAACAATAATACAAATAATAAAATTACAAATTTTAGGTACTCGCTTTTGCAAATCTTAGCAAGATGCCTTCTTAGATCGAAAGAAATATACTGGTCATTAGCTTCGACTTGTTACTTAGTACTAAATATAAAAGTAAATCACAATTATTGTCTTATTAGTGTTACCTTTAGTTACATGTCACCGGTCCAAGATTCGCGGCAATCGATTGTATGATTAGTGCAAATATGAGGCCAATCAGAATCACTCAAAAGAGCTAAAGGAAAAAAAGCCAATGATCACCAAAATTGAAGTTTCTTAGACAAACGGCTAGCAAATATTTGGTTCTCCTGACTGATAAAATGTACCTGCGTATCTGTGATTTGCTCCGGCTTGCAGATCCATTTTCACTGTTTCAGTTTGAAAGGAATGTTATAAATGTGTGTTTGCACATATATGTCTGAGAGGGTAAGTGGCACTCATAGTTTCTAAAGTTTGAGGGGCGGACGTCGGAAGATTATCCAAACGAAAAGGGAGACCCGACAGAGATGACGTGGCGGAGATCGAAGATGGCCGAGGTGGCAAGGCCGAGGCGTGGAGGTGGTGGCCGTCCTGTGCGAGAGGGCGAGTCATGGGCCAGGGCGGAGGCGGGGCGACGGGGCTCGGGCCGTGACAGTGGTGGTCAAGGAGTGGGCGGAGCGGTGGCGGCCGAGACGGATGCGGCGACGGTCGCGGCGGCGGGGGCCGAGGCGTGAAGGTGGTGGCCGCTCCGTGTGAGAGAGAGAGAGTTACGGGCTGGAGCGGCAACTAGGTGGCGAGGCTCGGGGCATATCGGTGGTAGACAGTACGTGAGCGGGGCATTGGCAATCAGAGCAACGTCCAGGAGAAACGACTGACGTGAAACACATATTTCTCACGGGAGACGGAGAGAGGAGGTAAAAGGATTGACGACGGTCTAAACATAGCGTGACACAAAAATAATAGATAGAAAAAATGACATAAAAAATAAAAAATAAAAAATGTTACATAAGAAAGTGTGATAAATGACGTTTACAAACGAAAAGACTACAGAAACAAGAGAAAACCACCCAGATACTCTTATTAAACAGCGGCAACAAAGAGGTGGAAATTTTCCATTATATAAAAATACTCTTATTAAACAGTATAAAGATGATTTCAAAACATGAGCTGCGAGCTATTAGTTCGTTCTTCACTGTACAAGGTAATAGATTCGAACACTTGCAGAAATGGAACACTGACAAATCATCAGACATCAGCTACTATTCTGCGTAACCAATAGACATGGTACCCTGACAGCTCAAATTGGAATCGACCGCCATGGTAACGTTTTCATTTTGAAGAAAATTCACGCGCCGGATCGAAGATTTCCTGCACAAACGCGAACACGCGATTCCTTTCCACCAGTTCCGTCTCCGCTTGCGTCGATAGGTTGGCCAATGATTCGGGGGACCGTTAAGCAGCCTGCCCAACCAGCTTGCGTGTACGAGAGACCGTTGGCGATGGATCGAAGGAAAACACTTCCCCGCACCCACACCCAGGAGAAGGTTTTAGAAACCGGTTCCGGTTCGGTTTTTGGTTTGATCAAAAACCGGTCGGTTAACTGGCAAAACCTATCAATTAGCCGAATTTGCTATAGCGTCAGTTTCGGTTTTCGACCGAAAACCGAACTCAACTTTATATCGAACCGGACCAGTTTGGTCGCAAACCGTGAAAACCTATCGGTTTTCACCGGTTTCTAAAACCATCCGCATGGAAGATGGATTGCGTTGCGTAGTTGCGTGGCGACTCTGGGCTCTGTACTCTTAACGGGCTTCAAGGTTAAGCCCACAGTCGACGGAAACGGCCCATTTGGGCGAACGAGGAAGCTCCAAAATAATTCACTCGAGTGAAAAAAAATTGAAAAAAATCGATCGATTAAAAGATCGATAGCTGCTTCGCTGAAAAACAGAAGTGATCAGTGATCCACGGACGCTAGCTTCTTCCGGGCGACCGGCTTGCTTGCCGCGGCAGCAACTGGACGCTCATACCACTGCAGAAATTAATCCGTGCCGTTTGTCCGGATGAGTAACAACAAAGGTCGCCGCTCCGCACGAATCTCCGAGCCGCGCTACAACTTCCTCTCGAGGTTAGTCGCAGGCCATTGTGTTGATCGGATGATGCTGCAAACTATGGCGATGCAGGGTTCCCTAAAGCCCTGGTACTACCTTACTGGAGCAATCGATGATTCAAGTGATGCTGTGACAGTGCCTTCTCTGTTGTAGCCGTTTAAAGCTTGCATGTGAATGATATACAGGCTTACTCCGTTACATGGTGTGGACTTTGGAATTCACTACCCTGCATTTGTTTTAGAAGCCTGCTCGGCGTTCTGACCACCGACACAGTAAATATACGATCGTGGGAAAGGTGTGCCTTCAGATTCGATGTGGCATAGTCTAAATAAGACTCAAGAAAATTTTTATCTGGTTCGAGCCACCTCGAACGGTATAATACTCTACGTCCAGGGGACAGATTATCTCGATGATAATATTATAAAGGCGGAGGCCTCTCTTCGCGGGAGGATCCGGAATGTGGGCGAGTGGAGGTGCTTGCTCAGAAGGATGCAAAGACCCTGGGCTCTAATGGAGCTCGTAATTTTGTCTTTCGTGTGTTTGTGACTGTTGCTGCTTCGTGGTGATGTAGGGTTGCTTGTGTTCGTGCCGTGTTCGATCCCTCTCTCTATCGCTCCTTATGCCTCTTTTTATATAGGAGGGGTCATGGGGTTACAAACGGTGAGTCCTACACGATCTTGCCGTCTCGCTGACAGGTGGGCACTTTCGTTGTTGTCGCCATCATTTCGCTTCTTCCAGGCGTGGTTGTGACTCGTCGCGTCGTACGCAGCGGCGGGCACTGTGATGCTCGCCTGGCGCTATTGTGCTGACTACAGTGCTGTCATGTCTTGTCTAGCAGCCGCCGCAGCTTTCTGCTGGAGTCTCGCCGTGGTGAATCTCGTCCCGTCCCGTCAAGACGGATGGCAGTTGGCCATCAGAGTAAATGTACCATAACGCGGTACCTACCCTCCAGGGGTCGCTCTCCGAGGGTCGGCCTTCGGAGGCCGGGGTCTTCGCGTGCCCGCGCGGCTAAGGCGTGACCGCCGTAGATCACCGTTGGGGGGTCGAAACCCGTGATCACCCGACCTTGCGCATTCGAGTACGATCTGTTAGATACCGGATACGTGATTCCGACAAACCTAACCACGCGCTATTATGGAAAGTATACGTATGCAGGACAAAAACCATTAACTGCATTCGGAATCTCATTTGACCGCTACCTTGTTCTGTTGTTTGATCACGAAGCAAACCAGTCAGAAACCCCGGCTCGTCCCCTCTATAAATCACAACGCCGTGAAACTACAACGACTCGCCCAAAGTCGATCATCACATTCCAAATTCGGTGCTAGTCAGCAGAGCAAGGATGGGTTCCATGAAGATCCATGCAGCCGTTGCGGCGCTGTTCGTCCTCCTTGCTACCCTTCCTTGTAACGCGTCGCCGGCGGTGGATGAGTATGAGCCAGCCATGTACACCCGTCCCGCGTCCGCTCCGGCGGCGTACCCCTCGCCGCCGCCGGTGGTGGTTGTCGAAGGCGTCATCTACTGCAAGTCGTGCAAGCTCAGAGGATACAACCGCAACATGGACGCGTCTCCTCTCCCTAGTCAGTACTCTTTAACTTTTCTCTCCCTCACGTAGCACTGACATTGTTGCTACTTAGTTTCTCGTTGTTTCTGATCACTGCCGGTGCGTGTGTCCATGCGTGCAGACGCGACGGCGAGCCTGGTCTGCTACGGCGGCGCGGCGAGCAAGCACCGGGTGCTGAACCTGACGAGCACGGCCACAGACAAGAACGGCTACTTCATCGTGATGGTGTACGACGTGGCCATGTTCGACACGCGCAGCTGCAGGGTGTACCTCCGCTCGTCGCCGACGCCGCTCTGCGCCGCGCCGGCCGTGCCGGCCAACGCCAAGCTCGGGGTCGCCCTGGTGAAGGAGCCCGGCCACGCGCCGCTGCCCCGGGGCGCGCGCGGCGCGTACCACCCCAAGTCCGCGCTCATGTACGGACCCGGTGCCCGCGGCAGGTGCCCGCCGTACTGAAGTCTGAAGCCCGACGGCTGGATGAGCATTGGGCAGAGTTGATCGTCGTTGTCGCACGTATGGTTGCAGCCGTAACGTTTGGTTAAGATCGAGCGCGTGATCGGAGGCAAGAATAAGTTGGAATGGTTGTCGCGTACCGGCGTACGTGTGTCGTGTCCGTTGTGTGTGTGTGTCCTTGTGTCTGTGTCAACTTTCAAGTACCCTGTATCAGTCGTCATGCAATGCATCCCTGTCTGTCCTAGTTTGAGTGTGCCCGCAAAGAAATTTGGAAGTCTCAAATGTGATTTCAAATCCATTAGATTTATGATTTATTTGTGGTTGAGCAAATCGAATAGTTTCAATAGTTGAACGGGCCCTATAAGTTCTGTAACACATTGCCACAGATGAACCTAGCAAGTGACAACTGTGCAATGTCAAGGCTCAGTTCAAACTACCAAATATATTTCGTATATTAGTATGTGGGTCAAGCAATATTAATCCCACATATTATGTGTAATATCTTCGTACTACTAAATAAACCCACAAATCATGAACAAAACATCTTCAAAGTGGAATGAAAAATTATGGGCCCATCGGCCCATATTCAGACATGCACAACTGAGGTCCGCCGAAGGTTTTCGGCTTTACCCACGTACTGAAAAACGACGAAGAGATTGCCGTCGTTCCATGCAACAATCGAGCTGCTCCCTCAAACTCCGTTCCAGCGAAATTTTTTCTAGTAGTACGGCCTTGGGATCTAACGGCTCTCATTGGAACCCCATTTCAATTTTACTCGATCTTGGGTTTGCAGCAGCTTACTTATGTACATTCCCCGATCGAATTGGATCCTATGCCTTGAACGCTCCGCTACGCTACGCTTGCTGCACTATCGCATCGGTAGACTACCTCTGAATCTCTGATTTGCCGAGACCGATACGCTAAACCATTTCAGGATGACGATGCTATTCTACTGTGGGCAGAACAGAGCCATGGCGCCGGGCATTCCAACTATAATCAGCTCATCAGATATGACGCTGAACTAATTTTTATATATTAAAGCGCAAGATTAAAATATTAACTGTCAGATTAAAATCTAACAGTGAATATTAGAAAGAAGAAAAAATTATTTCTTCGGTCAACGTAGGAGCGTGTTTCTACTCGATGAGAGCAGACATGAACGGTCGTGTCATCGTCTTAGCTTTTTCAGTTTAACATAAATTTTGACTAGGATTATATTTAATTTTTTTTATAAATTTCATATATTAGAATTTGTTTTATAATTAAAGTTATTTGAATCATAATAAGTTAGTCAAAAAATGATATTAAAAATCAACAGTAAACAAAAATTTAGGAATAGAAAGAGTATGTGGTAGACAATGGTATAGATATAAGAAATTAACTGTAACTGTTTTGTTAAATCGAATTTACTTTTGTTATAGATTCAATAGAACTGTTTGAAAAGATATAGTAAGAGAAGTTCTTATAAATTTATTCTACTTCTATATCTTACAAGTATATGCTATAATTAAAGATCTTTATATGTAATAAAAATGTATATTTAGATAATTTAAATTGTTTTATCTCTTAAAAATGCTCTTTGATTACTATGAAAACTAAGATTCAATCTTTTTTTCGTTTACAACTCTGGTCTAAAAAAATAGTAGTTTTGAACGTAATGTTTTAATAAAACATTGCTAATATAAATTAGAAATAATTTCAAATTTATTAAGTTACAGAATTAAAAATAATTTGTTTTAAAAATACTTTTTTAAAAGTGTACCGATGCTATTTTTATTAAATATTTTATAGATAACAAGTGTCACACTGTATAAAGACTATGTCGACCACTTCTTTTTGAGACCGAACTTTTTTAAAAGTTTACCGATGCTACTTTTTATTAAATATTTTATAGATAACAAATGGTACACTTATGATTTGAAGATCACGTCGACTACTTTTTTTTAAAGATCGGAATATATATTTATGAAACTTTGTCATTCATATCAAAACAACTATACTTCTATTTATTAAATAATAAATTTAAAATATACTGCTTCAACTAAGAGTACACAATAAAAAGAAATACACGAAAAGTGCTGTAATCACCGAGCAGATTTTCTAAGTTAAACTTGAGTGAGTCGCAAGCACACGATCTAACGTGCATGGAACTCTTAAAAACATGGAAGCAAGTGACAGATTTTTGAAATCAGGCTGCTCCAAACGAAGCAGCGCTCGCTTGCGACGCACTCCATAGCCCACATGCGAGTTCATCATGTTGATTTGGCCCTCGATTCCCCGACGAGCCCTCGTATTTTCCGCGCGCGACTTGATCGTTCTCCGCGGATCCAAATGCCGGAACGGCGATCACGAGCACCTCTTTCAATTCTCACCGTCTCACGCACCTGGGGTCTGGGGAAGGACTTATTCGCATATGCTGCTAGTAGTATCTATAAATTGCAAGCCTCTCGCGTCTTGTCTTCGCAACCGTGTGCAGTACAGACAGTAGCTTAGCAGCTCTGGTTATCAGTACGCAGCTTTTGTAGCTTAGGTAAGGCTACTAGAACGGCCACGATGTCTTTGGTCGTAAAGTGCGTGTTACTGGCCCTCGCCGCCGTGCTCCTCACCCTCACCGGCGGCGGCGGCGGCGATGTCCCCATTGGCGCCGCTGCCAGGGGCCTGCCGCCGCCTCCGCCAATGGTGAACTTCAGCATCGGCGTGCAGGGCGTGGTCTGGTGCAAGTCGTGCAGGTACAAAGGCTACTTCAAGCCCATGGACGCGTCGCCGCTCCCAGGTGATCGATCATTTATCCGACCTTTTACTCGACACGACTGAACATTCGCTGTCCTGTCCATCTCTTTTCGTTCTCCTTAAGACGTTAACAAGATCACTCCGACATGTAAGATGATCAAACAAAACGTGACCGTTAACGAGCCGTGTGCACTGGTGACACGACAACAGGCGCGGAGGTGTTCCTGCGGTGCCGGCACGGCCGCCGGTCGGCGACGTTCCGGGGCGTGACGGGGCGCGGCGGCTACTTCCTGATCCAGACGTCGCTGCAGGTGGCGGCGTTCACGAGCCAGGAGTGCCGGGTGTACGTGCCGCGGTCGCCGGCGCGCGCCTGCTCCGTGCCCGCCTACCCCGCCGGCAACAGGGGCATGCGGCTCAGGTTCCAGGAGTTCGTCAAGCGCGGCAACGGGCTGCAGGGGCTCTACTCCGTCGGCAACCGCCTCTTCCGCCCCAAATACCCCAACCGGTGCTACTGATTGTCGTGGTGTCTCTGGTCGTAGGTAGGGGCGGCTGAAGATTGCGACGTGTTCTCTCGTTCCACGTGTTGTGCCAGGCGCCCGGGGTTTGAATAAATCAGCTTGGGTTCACTGGCTCTTGGAAGTGAATTTGCCGGTGTGGTTGCACAAGCTAGTAGTGTTCGTCAGCTTCTGTTACAAGTTCTCTGCGAGCTGCTCTGCTCGAGTGGACTATGTCGATGTAACAAGATGAATGGAGCACCAGTACAACTTTGTCATCAACCTGTGTAGTACTACTATGTTAAAGCCTTCTTCGGTTAACAAGTTCTGGCAGGACGCAGTGCATTACATTCTGCTCATATGCTTCTACTACGATTTTTGCTCGTCAGAGCTGCAAATTTTCTCCCATTCGACGTAGAGCAAAATTTGGACTGGAGGCGACGACTGGATCTTCACATCGACATATTGATTTTCATTTGCTATTGAAAAAAATATATCCATCCTATACATGTAAAACAATACGATTTTCTTGATATTCTTCTTATCTTACTGATATATAATACTTTTAGAATACATTTTGGCAAGAAAGATAAAATACTGCGGAAAGAAGTAGTGAGTCTGCTCCACTACTGACTCACAAATCAGCGGCACACGTCACTTTGGCCATGGGAAGATGATTTGACTCCAACACCACTACCATAATCCCTGTTCAAGAAGCACATGCTATTTTTTTCAGGTGGTAGTGTCAGTTAATGGAGAACACATCATACCTGATCATTATTTTTTTAAGCTTAATATGAGAACCTACCAGAAAACTGGACTTGATGCGATCTACGAGAAAATAGGAGTAGATAGAACGTCACTTCAGAAAAGCCAAGCAAGCAAATAAAAACCCATTGAAAAGTGACACCCCCCCCCCCCCCCCCGAAAAATAATGTGAGGTTTTCAGTTTTCTCCAAAAAAAAGTGAGGTTCCCGTTCCGTTCCGTTCCCCTTCCACTTTCAACGCTCTTGCTTTTCCATCAACCAACCATCAACGTGGTCTCACTTGTCAAAGACTCGTCGTCCCCGCTCGCTCACTCTGACCTGTCCCAGTTTCACTCCGCCAAATGGCACCGCCGGCCACACACCACCATTAACTTCTCTCCGCGAAAAAAAAATACTCTATCCGTTTTAAAATATAAATATTTTAAAATTTAAGTCAAAATCAAACGTGTATCAATTTATTATTAATAATATATAATTAATAATATTTTATCATATAAAAATTATATTTTTTTACTCATTATTAAAAAAAAATTCATAATTTTTTATATTACAAATTACATAATTTTTTAGATATTATTAATAAAAATTAATAAATTTTAATTTTATTTAAACTTAAAAATAATTATATTTTAGAACTAGTAGAATTAATTTCTTTTCAACCGCGGTGACCCGTTGATTTATCAATCCACCGGCATCCGATCTGACGAGGAAAGGGTCGCTCAGATCCGGGGGCCGTCGGCGTCGTCGTCGTCATCTCGCCGAGGTCCCCGTCACGTCACCTCTCCCTTTCACTGCTCGCATATCCATCCACCACCCCCAGTCACCGCGGACGCGAACGAGGAAACCAGCCGGCCGAGCGCGCGCGCGGGCGCAGTGGGGAGGAAGGAGCCCTGTCTCCGCTCGGCTGGCCCTCGCGACGCGCTAAAATCATCGAGCCGCGTCACATGCTCGCATTCGCATCCGCCGCCCCGCTCGCTCGCTCTAGGCCGGCGCACGCACCTACCCCTCCTCCTCCTCGGCTCCGGTTCCGCACCGCCGCGGCGCCGCGCTTCTAACCCCCACCCACCTCCGCCTCTGCCCGATCCATCGACCCGCGCGTTAAGTAGTAGGTGCGCGTCTCGGCTTCCCTCTCTGATCCGGTTCGCCCCGCCCCACGCGGCCGACGCCGAAATCCCGCGCGGGCGGCGCGGATCTCGGGACACCGGCGCGGCGATCCGGCCGACTGGGATGAGAGGGCGGCGATGAGCGGGTCGGCGGCGTCGCTGGGGCTGCGGTCCGGGAGCCACGGCTCCCTCGCGGCCGCCGTCGCCGGTGGCGCGGGGAGGA
>BCLF01000027.1:1354932-1385644 GCA_001602275.1 Zoysia japonica | reverse complement strand
ACCTTACTTTTTATCAGTTTTGGGAGCTCACTAGTTGAGACCACCTCATCATTTTGTTAGAGGCTGAGAGGTTACGAGTTTGATTTTTATGTTGGTTTTGACAGTTTCTTTAGGAGTCTTCTTCAGATCTATAACTTCAAATACTTCTAAAGAAATTTTAGCTTAATGACTTTATTATGTTAGTTATTAAATTTCATGAGATGCATCTGTTATTGCCATTGGCATTTTTGATCTCTCATCTTGTTTTGATCGTGCTGAATGAACAACTACTATGTGCAGATTCCGAAACTCCTCATCCATAGGCTTTTTCCAAATGTGAGATTTTCAGTTTGGATAGATGCAAAACTTAAGCTCGTTGCAGATCCCTATCTCCTGCTTGAGAGGTAAGCTCTATCGTAAGAGCTAGGATTATCTTATACTATTTCTATATGGCTTTGTTTTCTTGTGGAGAAAAGTCTGACAAATTTATACGATGTGTCAAGCTGGTAAATGACATAGATTTGTGTTCTACCCTGCACTGTGGCATCTTCTTCTATAGTTTGTAACAACCACCACATGTTATAATATGATATAAGTGCTGACATTTTATCTGGAAACGTTGTAGTGAGAATGAAATGCTGAGTTTCACAGTTAATCCCTTTTTACATTTCTCTCTTATTGTTTGCCGCTGTAAGAAAGAAAGACTGTTTTTCCAAGTCCTGCAGTCATAAATTTGCATGAAAATTCGGTAATGAGCTCCTATCCCCTTTAATGTTTAATCTTTCTGCAATTCTACTTATTAGGTTCCTGTGGAGGAAAAATGCTACTTTTGCAATTTCTCGGCATTACACACGTTTTGATGTTTTTGAAGAAGCAGAAGCTAATAAAGCTGCTGGAAAGTACTACAATGCGTCAATTGATTATCAAATCGAGTTCTACAGAAATGAGGGCCTAACACATTATTCACCTGCTAAACTTCCTATCACAAGTGGTCAGTGATTTCATAGGATTATGGTTAATCACACTTCAGTCTCTTCACGGAATCTTTATCTTTTCCCTTTTTCATTGCATGCAGATGTCCCTGAAGGTTGTGTGATTATCAGAGAACACATCCCCATCACGAATCTATTCACATGCCTGTGGTTCAATGAAGTAGACCGGTTCACCTCCAGGGACCAAATAAGCTTCAGCACTGTCCGGGACAAAATAAGGGCTAAAGTTGGCTGGATGCCCGAAATGTTTCAGGATTGTGAAAGACGCAACTTTGTTGTTCAGGTATTGCAACTGATCCATATATTTTTGGTCCCCTAGCGCTGTTTCTGGTGCACAACTACCTGACAACTCAACTATGATCAAGTGGCCTCTATTCTGGATGCTCCACTGTTTCTGTTGCACGTGTTAATCTTACTGGTATATTTGTTGCTGTTGACATTATACCAGGCATACCACAGGGAGCTGCTAGAGCAAATAATTGCTTCTGGTAGGAAGCCCCCTTCAACAGCCGACCAACCATCTCGAAAGCTTAGACCAGGAAGCAGGAAATCTCCCCCATCAAAGAAGCCATCCGTGAAGCGGAAAAAGGAGAAGAAATCAAGTTCGCGGAGACGTGCTCTGAAACCTGCCGCCCTGGAGATGGGTGTTTTATGACATAATCAAAATGGAACCGGGGATTCTCACATATACAGCTGTACTAGAATGAAAATTTATACTCCATTAGGGGCAGAGCCTTGTAATTTCCACCTGCCGGAAATGTTCATAGGCATTCTTCATTGTTGTTGTAAATAACAGCGCAAATCGATATTAAATTCTGTTCATTGAGGGTCCCTTAAGAAGGTAACTGAGTGAAAGTCTCCAGGACTGCCCCTACCTTTCACGTATTTCTTAATTATAGCAGTAACAAAATTTTGTTTAAAAATAGTAAAAAAAATTTGAAACGGCCACCGTGGGGCTCGAACCCACGACCACAAGGTTAAGAGCCTTGCGCTCTACCGACTGAGCTAGACGGGCATCTTGTTGGTGGTGTTTTTACGTTTACAGAACATTTAATGTTCAAAACAATATTGTCGCTCTGATACCAGATAAAAGGAAAATGCAGAGTACCTAGGGGACAAGAAGCTTTTGAAACCATGGTGGATTCGGCTAATGGCAACGAGATCACTTAGGGCATTTGATGGTACTTCCTCCAAAACGATGCGTCTATTTTGATTTTCTAAAAAATGACCTGTAAGCAAAGATTTCCCATATAATATTTTATTAGTTACGAATATGCACGTGCAAGACTTTTTGATGACAAATTCAAGTACATCAATTTTTGGCTCACATAAACTCTGATGATAATTTGTTGTTCAGACTAGCACATGGACGGTCGAATGCACCTTTTTTAAACGGCGGCGGTACCGTATTGTATAGTACTATAAAAGTGAAACCAATATCGTAAGTACGAATAGTTATGCATAAAGAAAACCAAATATATGTTGCAGCTGATCAAACAATTAGGGATTGCACTGCAGATATCGACAACCCTTTTAAGCCATTCCCCATTCAGCCCTGTGCGCGCAAGCCGAACTTGACTATTGCACGCATATGACCCTGGTCCAGCCTTGGACACACCGATGACGCAATTCAGCACTTTGCGGTCTGGCATTAGCCATTCAGGCAAGCTATAACAATATAATAAGGGATAGGATTTCAGTGTTCAATCACAAGTTCACAGCAGATAAATTGCTATGGCTAAAAACCCCCTTAGAATCTTCATTTTAGGATCCAGAAGCCTCTTCAAGCATGTCCAGGAAACGCTTTCCTTCTGTCTTTTGGAAGAGTGACTTATCATAGTGTAGCTCATCAGTTGAGATTGCCTCAAATCTGGTCCATAATTCCTTCTTGAGAGTAGTTTCTCCAGCCCGCCTTCCTTTCAGGTTCGTGCTTTCTAGGCCTTTCCAGGGAGTAAGCAAGGCCTTGCTGTGCAGAGCAGGAGTTTGGACGCTTTTGCCATCTGGAACATTGTGTTGCCCTCTCATGTTATTGGTTGCTGGAGTTGGAATTTGCTTATCAGCATCTGAAGGATCCATTAACACACAGGTCTTGGGTGGTGACAGGAACCACTGAAGGGTATCATCTGTTTCTCTTCTATGGTGTGTATTTTTGGAAAATTGATTGAACCCATACAGGTCATACCTTGATGCTAGATCCTTTGATATTTCATCAGATGATGATAGGTCATCACAGGTTTTGGAACGTTTGTAACCCTGGGTCGCCCAATCACTTGAAATGTCTTCCTTCCTTGAGCTTTCAGGTATTGGGGAAAACATCCCCTTTTTATTTGATAGTTCTGTCTTCAGGCATGAACAGGGTAATGACCTCATGTTCTTCTGAACTGAGGACCTGCGAGGTGATCTGCCTTCTAAGAAGCCCTTGGTTGTTGCAGTAAAATTAGGCGTCATGGTGCCAGTCCTTGCCTCCTTTACTTGCACAACTTGTTCTGGATCAGGATGATCATCATCGGCAATCGTTAGTTTCCAAACAGGTAGACTGGGAAGATCCAACTGATCCATGCTAGAAGCTGGTTTCAACTGAATTTTTGAAGTTGGGCACCTTGATGCGCATTCATTTGTTTTTGGCAATGGTGTCAAAAGAAACAACTGCTTTCCACTCTCAACCATACAAGCCCCAGCACGCCATGAGACAAGTGGTGAAGGTGAGACAATCATGTCGTCCTCAGGTAAGTTGCTGTTACTACACTTCAACAAGTTGCATGAAGGTGTTGCTAGCAGTTCTTCAGCAGGAAAGTTGCTGCTGCTGCTGCAGACCAACTTATCACACCTTTTTACACCAAGATTTGAACTCATTCCAAGAATCTGTTTTGCGACAGTCTCAATTCTTGCTGGACATGTTTCGAATGCTTGTTTCAGTCTTGAAGACCATTGCTGCTCACAAAAAAGAATGCATGTAAGATAGACTACAACACAAAGAACTCATGTCAGGATATTTAATATAAGCAAAGGATTTGATGATAGTGCACACCTTCAAGGAAGCGTTAGTGTTCGACAAGAAGTTACTGAACAATTCTATCTCCTGTTTCCCTCTTGTGGAGATAGTTTCGCGTTGAAGGGTATCGGAAATCAATTCATCAATCTAGTCAACAGAAGACATAGGGAGACATTATAATAACAAATAAAATGATGCATTTATGTCGAAGAAATGAAAGCAGTGACATTTGAAGCAATTTTGTACCTCTAACCGAACAACACAGTGAACTCATAGTTCACAATACCACAACAGATTCAGAGATCAACAACCAAAAATTGACTCATGCACAAGTGGGCCGTTTAATCAATTCAGGAAATAGATTCAGGTTTTATCTTGACTTCATATAGACTGTAGTACCGGAAGGAGATCACAAATCGACCCATTTATACATCAAGAAAATTACGCAAGACACAGCAGCAAAGCAAGCCGCAATGCAAAAAGTAGCACACAAGCACTGTCACTCCGTGCAGAACATCACTAGGAATTCACCACCCCATATCGCCAATAAGATACGAAGTTAACCCATCACTGTACCAACGTAACCTTACAAGATAGCAATCAATAGTTTGTTTTTCTCAAAGGCACCCGCAGGACCCGATACCACTCAATCGCCAAACCGAAAGAAATGGATACAAAGCGCTAGGGTTTCGAGGTGTGTTTCGACCTGAGAGGCCATGCCGGCGAGGTCGGAGCGGGCAAGCAGGAGGCGGTCGAGCGCCGCGTCGGCGGGCTCCGCGGGCGGAAGAGCCTTGCTCCGTAGGGGTTCCTTCTGGTGCGCGGCATCAGGCGGAGGGGGCTTGCAGCAGACGGGTTCCTTCTGGTGCGCGGCAGGAGGAGGAGGAGGAGGAGGGTGTTTGCTGCGGACAGGTTCCGGCGCGCGCGGCGCCTTGTTGCCGGAGAGGACGCGCAGCGGGCGCCGCCGCGCCGTCGACTTGGGTCCGAGGCTCTTCTGCATTGTTGGTGGTGCGCGAAGAGGAATAGGGGCGCAACGGTCGGGAAGGGAAGCCTCTGGAAAAGGTTGGGATTTGAACGCCTGCTCGGCACGGTTTTGAGAAGACCAAGCCAGGCAACGGAGGAGAGGCAGGGCACGACGCACGAGGGCTTTGCTTTACGATTCGTGCGGACCTTCTTTTGAACAGGGGATTTTTAAAACGGGGGTATACTAAAAATCATCAAACTATTCAAATATTTCTTTGCGGCAGCTACATTCATATGACTGTTTTGGGTTTAGGAAATGCACACATAGGGGCGAAAAAAACTGAAGAAAATGAACTAAAGTAATGAAAACGATTAAAATCAGATCAAATTTTTATTTATTTTTAAATTAGAATTTAATAAAAATCAAATTAATTTGTAAAAATATCCGTGAGCCGAGCTATTTTATCGCTCCTAGCCACACATCCTTGCGTATTGCAGGGCACCATCTTTTTAAGATTTGTACAAAAAGTATTAAACATACAGAATACATCTTAGAAACAAATACAAATGTTATATGAACTTTATTAAAAGTTTTACGAGGTGCATATCTCGGGCGTTTGTTCAGAGGGAAATTTTCAGGTCGCAGTAAGAAGCGCACGCATATCTGCTACTGCTGTCAAATGTGGAGGTGAATGTACAAAAACTGTAATCAGAAAGAAATATTCAGGTTCACTTTAACATCCTTGATAATCCAGCTGAGAAAGCCATCTAGCAAGCATCAATAAGCACTGTGAAGTGACAGTACAGTGAGATCAACATGGGCATCAAAATCAAATCAAGCACAGGTACACAAACCACTTTGCAAGGTTGAAAACATCAAAGCAGCAGGGAAAAAAAACCCGACAGTGTTTCAGGTGCTAAAACAGCTCAACCAACATCAGCGTACAAGATGCTCGTCGAAATGGCGCAACCACGCGCGGCACGTTTCAGTCGCGGAGCACGACGGCCAGGTCCTTGGACGCCGCCGCGGGGTCGGCTTCTTGGTGGTCGGCGCCGTCGGAGTCGCGAGACGCGGCGGCCTCGGCGGCGGAGTCGTGGGAGGGCTCCATGGCTTCCTGGGCGCGGTCGAGGTATGGCTTGAAGCCGACGCGGAAGGAGAGGTAGCCGAACGCCACGGCGCCCAGCACCACCACCCCCGACCGCATCGCGTTCTGCCGCGCCCGGCTCCCGCCCGCGCTCATCGCCGCCAACAAGAAAGCAAAAATAAGAACTCCAAAAATAACTCGCGTGAAGTGGAAACCGGTGGATCGAGTGGCGTCGGTGAGCTGAACGCGGCTCGGTGATGCTCTGTGGAGACTGGAGAGAGCGAGAAAGACCGAGACGGACGGTTTCCGGTGCCGCCTGAGGCCAGCAGCAGTTGTTGGCTCGGTGGGACAAAAAAAATTGGTGTTGCTGCCCGGGATCGAACCGGAGACCTTCAGTGTGTAAGACTGACGTGATAACCACTACACCACAGCAACTGGGTTATGCTTATTTTATATTGTCAAAGTATATTATCATCATTCGCTCACTCATTCAAAAAACGCAATTGTTGCTTAGTGTTGCTAATCTTTCTATCAAAAACATGTTGATCGACAAGGTAATATAATTAATAACATAATTTAGTTGTATATCCTTTGCATTTTACAATTCTAGCATGTATCCATCTTCTTACTTAGTGTACAAAGCATGTACAATTTCTATGGAGGCTATGGAGGTAAGATAAATAGATTCCTTTATATAAAAAATGATCTCTTAAGATTACTGTAGCCGTTTCAAATATAAATATTTTTAGATTTGATCAAAATAAATTTATAAATGCTTATATTTTGAAACAGAGAAAGTGTTGTCATCTAAGACTCATTTGTTCGATTTGTTCGGCCAAATTAGCAAATTATAGATCTATCATGAGACAAGAAAACAGCCGCTTAAAAACCAGGGGCTCGTTCGGTTCAGCTTCAATCGACGGATAACAGCTGTGCGACTGCAGCGATTCAATATTTTTACTGTAGCACCAATAACAAACAGTAAAACGCACAACCCGTTACTAGCAGATCGGAACAGGCCCCAGGGCGCTAGGCGCTCCACGAAACCATCTTCACAGGGCACGGCCACGGAGGATCTTTTGAGGGCGACAGGTGAAGCCCGTTTCGGCCGACGGAGAACGACTGGAAATTGGGACCGCCCGATAGAAATCACACGGCCCAAGACGCATCGGCCCACCGGGCCTGCGGGTGCAGCAGAATCAAACCCGCGGACCCACACAGCCCGCGAATCTCGTAACTACCCAGCGCTCGCATTGCCAGAGCGCCGCAATGGCATCTGAACAGCTCACCCGACCGAGGGCACGGTGGTAATCTCGCGTGCCAAATCGTGGCGAAAGGATATGGGCTCACGCTGCAGGAGACCAGTACTAGTAGCTCCCGAGTGAGGCTAGGGTTTGGACATCATCAGTCTTCTCCCATTTCATCTCCGTGCTCCGTCCTCTCCAGCCGCCGCCACCGCCGCCGAAACAGTAGTCTCCCGCCTCCTCCACCTCGGCCGAGCGATGGCGATGCAGTCCGGCAGGCGGGTGTTGTAGTCAGAAGGGTAGTTTCCCAGTCCCGAGTGCCCAGTCCCCCACATACAAGCACACGAGCGCAGCGCGACCTTTGCCTCCGCTGTTGCCATGGCGACCATGAACCCCTTCGAAATCCTGGGTGATGCCGACAACGACGACCCCGCGCAGCTGCTGGCCGCTGCCTCTGTTGCGAAGCAAAAGGCCGAGGCCAAGAAGTCGGCGGCGGCAGCGACCGCCGGAAAGGGCGCGCAGCCAGCCCCCGCCAAGTTGCCAACCAAGCCTGCTCCTCCTGCACAGGCCGGTGAGTTCGGGATTGGGTTACATGAGTACTGGATCTGGGGTTTAAGCGTATGATATTAGTTTACTTGCTATTTTGAGCCGTTGACTGTAAAAAAATTGTTTTTAAGAGTATATATAATTATGAGTTCTGAGCGATTAGTAGTTTATTAGAGCAAATATTTCGATGCCATGTTACGGAAGATTATTTTTGCTGTCTGAAGCTGACAATCCTCTCTTAGCCACTTATGCGATTGAAAAATGCAAATATTTAATTCTCCACATATTTGATATTTCAGTGAGGGAGTCTCGCAGTGGTGGCGCACCCAATCGTGGTGGATTTGGGCGCGGCGGTGAGCGTGGCCGTGGCAGAGGCGGGCGAGGCTATGGTGCAAACCGTGAATTCAGCAGTGAAGAGGCCAATGGATTTCAGGGAGGATATGGCGCCAGAGCTGGAGGTGAAGAAGGTGAGAGGGGTGCTCGCCCTCCCTACCGTGGAGGTGGATTCCGGCGTGGTGGATACCGTGATGGTGAGTTTGGTGATGACTCAGAGAGGCCTCCACGGAGGACATATGAGCGCCATAGCGGTACTGGCCGTGGGTATGAAATGAAACGTGAAGGTGCAGGCCGTGGGAACTGGGGAACTACCACTGATGAAGTTATTGCCCAGTAAGATAGTTGTGCTTTTGTTTGTATGCTTCTGTTTTGCACCTTACTGAAGGCAGAATTAATATGACTTTTTTGTATGACCAGGGAAACTGAGGAAGGCCTGAAGCTAGATGAGAAGGTCCCTGTCCCTGAGAAGCAGGGTGTAACTGAGGATGCTCCACAGGCAGAGAACAAGGATAACAAGGATGCCGCTGCGAATGAGGAAGAAGAGAAGGAAGAGGATAAGGTATACAGTATACTTCTGGCAGGACATGTACTCTGAATATAGGTTTTTTTATGAAGTTGTGGTATATTCCCCACTGCTCTCCTCAACCTCATTATATTGTGATTTGTTAATACGCTCTTTTGATTTGTTTGCACCTGTAGGTTATTATGTGGTTGTTAACTTGCTTTCTTTGTGGATGTTGGTTTTGCTTCTGTGGTTTGTCTATATATTAAATTAGGTACCATAAATTAGGATGCGGAGCTTATGTTAGTTATTTGGATCGATGTTTTCTTCCCAGCAGTGAGATTTATGTCCGAGATACAAACTAGTTTGATTAGTTTTACCTCGGCCGTAGGGGTATCTGCTCACTGAATTAATGGAAAATTGCACTAAGATTATCCAAAAACTTTAGGATCTGTTCCCTTTGGTGACAATGTACTACTTCAGTTAGGAAACATTCATTCTTGAATATTGCTTGTGATGCTAATAGTTAATTTATCTCACTAATTGCAGGTATTTTCAAGACAGTTTCTCATGAAATGCATTGCTGTAACTTCAACCTGACACTTAGTGATTTTTCTCGTATTTCCCTCCTATGCCAGGGCCACATTACACGTGTCTATCATTTGATTCTAAGGAAACACAGGCCCCCTTGTCCTATAAGCTGGCTTCCGTACATGATTTGCCTGTTATTGATGTAGTGGTAGGTATCGACTTTCATAAAGATTATTGGTTGACTGAATTATTTCATGTTATAGGAGATGACTCTTGAGGAGTTTGAGAAAATAAGGGAGGAAAAGAGGAAGGCACTTCTTGCCTTGAAGAACGAAGAGAGGAAGGTTGAAGCTGATAAGGATCTGCAGGCTATGCAGCAGCTTTCAACCAAGAAAGGAAATGATGAAGTTTTCATAAAATTGGTAATTTTGTCATTATGCCTTGTAATCTTTTTCTTGCTTTCATGACTTGTCGAGATGCCAGGTCCTAAACAAATGTTTTCTTATTGTAGGGTTCTGACAAGGATGCTAAGAAGAAAGAAAACGCTGAACGCGAGGAGCGTGCAAAGAAGGTCTTACATCTTTCTCTTATGGTTTAAGTTTTCTTACTTTTCTAGTTTGCCGCTGTCAAGCTGCTGAATTGATGAATAGTTTGTTTCCAGTCTGGTGCAATTGATACTATGATGACTTGATTATGGTATTGCTTATTTTGTGTCTTTTCTGAACTTTATGACACACCGAGTTACCTGTCCACATGGATTCATTGCTATTCCTCTATCATGTAGTTAAAATTCATTTAGCTATTTTGTCTTGATGAATCCAATCATATTCCATCACTTCCTGTAGCAGAAATTAATGGGATCTTTTTTCTTTCTATTTTCAGTCTCTTAACATCAATGAGTTCTTGAAACCTGCTGAAGGAGAAAGGTACTATGGTGGCCGCGGTCGAGGCAGGGGCCGCGGGGAACGTGGTGGTTTCAGAGGAGGATACGGTGGGGGCTACCGAGCTCCACCACCTGCCCCTGCAATTCAAGACAAATCTGAATTCCCAACGCTTGGTGCTTAGCGGTTAAGTGAAATACTACGTTTATTGCCTGAAACCAGCGTGCTGTTTTTTGCCGTCAAACTTCATAGTTTTGTTTATCCGCATACTGTTGTGCAATTGTTAACCAGACAAATAATGGTGTTGCATATGGCATATTTCGCTCTGTTAACATTGTACTCCTATATCAGAGTTGCTTGTCTTGTTAGAATTTTGTAGGCTTTTTACTCCAGCCTTTTCTTCGCCACCTATGCATTTCTTGTTAGTTGCCAATTTTACCCTTTTTTATCCCTATCCTTTGTGGTTGTATTCTATGATGATCCATACCATCATTTTTAGTGTAATTTTCATCTATACCATGAAACTGGTCAATGACAAATAGGATTTGGTTCTACATGTCATTAACTTAAGATGATGGTATAGATGAAAAGTGTAATTAAAGTGATGGTATAGATGGAATTATTTTTTCTATGAAATGTAAGTTTTCCGAGAGCTATTATACTTCATTTCGTTCATGTATTCAACTTCCAACTCCAGTGCTGGTAATTGATGGCTTGCTGCACTCTTAGGTTGGTTTAGCCCGCTGAAATTCGGTATCAGCAGGCTGAATCGAAATGTACTGAACGTTGGAACAATCTGATCCACAATCTCGGTGTCCGATTGTGGCTGGGAGCTGCAGTTACGTTCTGTTTTGATGGAGCAATGGGTCTCCGGTTGGAACTGCCAATGCCAGCCTGCCGGGCACATACTGTTGAATCCATCTGGCGGTAGCACACAAAATAAAACTCGCTTCAAAGCATGAATTCCACAACCTTATTAATCAAATGACATGGCTTAAATATCAAAGATGTCGCATGTACTCATGTAGTCAAAATACGGAGGAATTAGAGATTTCCAAAACATGACCTTATGTTTCCCACGCGGCTGAGTTCTTATTGTAATCTCAAGGTCTTGTTCGGTTTGGAGGGAATGGGAAGGGATTAGAGTAGAATAAGGGAGATTAAATACTCACCTAGAGAGTAATAGATTCATTCTCTCTCTAATCCATTTGGACTGGAAGAAAACCGAACAAGGCCCAAGGGAGCTTCTTAACGGAGCTTCTTTGCCAAAGGTTGTATAGCATGGAGTCTCTCTTTTGACTAGCTCCATATCTACCATTGTAGTAATCTCTGGGAGCTGCTCACTAGATGCTGGCATATATCAGCAGCACAATGAAAAGTGCAAGAAATTCGTACTGTCAAGATGAAAGATTGTTGCAGAAACACCAGTCGAAGACTGCAGGTGATGATTTAAAATAAAAAAAAAAACTACGTCAAGACAGAATGTACACACTTGCTACCAAAGGGGACAGGGGAGGAACCAAAAAGGTTGGTCAGTGTGAACTTAAAACATTGTGAACCAATAATTCTATCCGTACCACTGAGCAGCAGAACAAAATTAGTACTCTACTTCCCTTGATGATAATTGTGCATAGTGAATGTCAAGGACCAACTTGGCACAACTTGCATACCATGGGTACTTGGTGTTCTAGAACACAGCAAGTTTTATGCTTGTTTATAAGCAAGTGTCGTGCAATATAATACACAAGATACAATGTTTCTCTAGAGACAAGCAAACACACAACACTTCTTAGAAAGTTTAAACTAGATAGCAACCTAATTTGAACATTTATATTGTCGCAGTGAGCACGCAGCTCAAAAATCAAAAGCACAAACAGAAATTGTCGCCTCTATAACCAAAATAACAGAAGAGTAAGACACTGGCCAACACAATAGTGACACGGGGTTACACTGAGATGGTTAAGATTGGCAGTGATATATTTGTAAGATTTGCAAGGAATGGTGTCCTTTGGAAAAGGACCTTGTTGTGTCTCTGACATCAGTTGCAGGTATGCTTTCCTAGAGAGATGAATCCAACCCAACCAAAGGGTCTCACTGTAAGATTGGAAGGATGAAATTTGGTTACACCCTAGATAGCAGAAGTAATACCTGTGTGATTCAAAGTATGGCTTTTGGTTCCCACAAGTACAACCCCACTGCCCTCCTGATAATTCAGTACAGCACAACAAACTCAGACAGGCAGAAAATGCAACGAGCTGTGTGTCTAAGAACACTACTGACCTGGGGCTATGTATGTGTCAGGTGAAACGAACCGTTCTTACAGTGCCGAACACAGTATATCTTTCCCAAAATTTGAGTAATCAGAAACTAAGCACAAGAATATCATGGAAGTTCTTCATTAGCTTGCAATTTAATACTTTTTGTTACATTAGACTCCTAATCATACAAAGCTGTGCAAAATTCTGATAAAAAGAAGCGCAGAAGTTTGAACTAACAAAAAAATTGAAACAGGTAGCCAAGAATCAAGAACAATTTAACTGGCCCGCTGAGTTCTACAAAATCGAAGATCAATGTTAGTTTTTACCAAGGAGAACAGAACTACAGTCAGATATGTGATTTCAGTTGCAGTGCCTTACACAATGATAAGTGTTAACACTCAACCTTTATCAGTGAAAGGATTATCTAAACTTGGCGCAGAGACCATCTAAGCAATCGGGTAAAACGGATTGAGCTAACTAATTGCTTGCCACGGACGGACAAAGCATGTGAAGCTCAACGATTGCTGAACGATACCAAATGTCTTCTCATAGATGAATAGACAAGGAATCATGTGAAAAAAAACTGCAATAGGTAAGATTGTGTTCTACACACTCCAACTTGTGACTCCTTCAAGCTAGGTTCATAACGCAAGTGATTTAATCCAGCCGACTACCCAACGGATACATGCAAACTTTATTCATTCATCAACCACATTTATCAGTATCTGAGCTGATACAGTAACTGACAAAAACGATTGAAAACAAACATTGCATTTCTACAATACCAGAACGGCTTACCCCAATTTGCTTGGGACTAAAGGCTTTGTTGTTGTTGTTGTTGTCGTCTACAATACCAGAACACACAATATTACATGAATTGGCACACCAACAACCATTATACAGTGGAAGAGTGATAGACCTTACAAAATCTCTCATATGGTGTAGTCCGACCACTGGCGTATGAACGATGTGTGATCCATGGACTCCCCAGGCATGTCCTCATCCTTCTCGCCTTCGGCCTTCTTCCCACCAATCAGCCTCGCAGGGTTCCCGACCGCGGTGCTCCTGGGTGGGACGTCTATCAGCACAACCGATCCGGCCCCAATCTTAGCCCCGGCGCCAATCTTCACGTTACCAAGAATTGTGGCTCCTGCACCAATCAGCACGCCGTCCCCAATCTTGGGGTGGCGGTCGCCGACAGCCTTCCCAGTTCCACCCAAGGTGACGTGGTGGAGGATCGAAACGTTGTCACCAACGACGGCCGTCTCGCCGATGACGACACCGGTGGCGTGGTCGAGGAGGATTCCCTTCCCCACGACCGCGGCGGGGTGGATATCGACAGCGAAGACGTCAGCGACGCGGGACTGAAGCGCGAGCGCGAGGGGGCGGCGCTGCTGAGCCCAGAGGACGTGCGAGACGCGGTGGGCCTGGATGGCGAGGAACCCCTTGTAGTTGAGGAGGCAGTGGGAGAAGCCGACGCAGGCGGGGTCGCGGGAGCGCGCGGCGATGAGGTCGGCGACGACGGCGGCGCGGAGGACGGGGTGCGCGGTGAGGGTGGCGAGGAAGAGGTCGTAGAGGAGCGTGGAGAGGAGGGTGGAGGAGCAGAGCTTGTTGGCGAGGTGGAACGAGAGGGACCGCGGCAGGGAAGGGTGGGACAGCACGGTTGCGTAGAGGAACGAGGCCAGAGCCGGCTCCGCGTCCGCGTCGCGGCGCGCCTCCGCCTTGATCTGGGTCCACACCCAGGTCTCGTCGTCCTCCGACTCAGGCGGCGGGTACGCCGGCACCACCTCCGCGGGGAGCGCCGGCGGCGAGTGCGCCTGGTGGTTGGAGTGGTTCGCGGCGCCGCCCCCGCTGCCGCCGTTGGCGTCGTGCGCGTGCGGCTGGCCAACCGGCATCGCGGGAGGGGACTGATTCGGGCGAGGCGAGCCGAGGAAGGCTGGCCACTCACGGCCGGTGGTCGATTGCGGCGAACGGCGACGGGGCGGAGGCGTATATATTCGCGCAAGACAAGTGGAGCGTGGGAACGGGGGGAATATCCGGACAGCGCGGTCTCCGCCCTCTGCAGAATGGGCTTTCTGATTGGGCCGGGCCTTGGAAAGTCAGCACGACGATATCTTCTCCGTTGCCGCGCTGCCCGTTGGCGAAGCAAGCGAAGGATAAGACCAGTGTGCGTCAGCATCTTCTGGGCTCAGGTGGAGTCATCTTCAATGTCAACTCATGTTTCCAGAGACGTCGATGACAATGAACCAGCTTATTATGAGTGTCAACTGGTTTTGTTTTGCTCGAAGTACTATGTTTTACATTAGGGCGAAGGCAGCCTCGTGGATCATCGGTGTCAACACCAATTTTTATTAGGATCATTAACCTTATAAATAATAGTATTTGAAGTTTACATTTTATTTGATTTTTAGATCTTGTTTGAAACTTGAAAAAAAATTTCTGTGAATTTGAATTGATTTCTATGAAAATACTATTCCATGCGGTGATTTAAACCCTCATCAATGTGTAGATTCGCCCTGAATGTATATGTCTGGCCTGAACCATGGTTTCAAGGTGGAACATACCGAAGTTGAGTTCCTCTTAATTCCATGTGTAGGGATGAGCCCATATGTTTGTTTGATTTGATGGAGGCACCGACTAAAGTTACTTTCTAAAGCATAAGCAGCACATAAAGGCCACATAATGGTGTTAGAAGAATGTCTAATTTCTTTATGCTATCAATGTCATCTTTTCAAAACTACCAGCTATGAAATTTTAAGTCACTGTAACTTGTAAATGTCAGCTCAGAACTACTTGCTCATATAACTTTTTTAGTGAGAGCAACGTGTTGAAATAAACACTCAAGCTTTTTGAAACATGTAGTGATGCTACGGTTTTGTCCTACCTTTTCTAAGTGTAGTGGCAGCGAATCTATCACTAGAACATGAGACAGGCGTTATCAGTAATCTCTTGGTTTTTAAATGACAACTAATTTTGCCTTTTGTAGATTACGTTGAATCGTGCTTCTAGAATGAGACAGATTTCAAACGTAGATAAAATTAAATTATGATTCATCATCAAGAAATTGGTGGATCAGTTTATTTATAAAGATTTACAAAAAATTACATGATAAACTTCGAGGGTACCTTTACCGCCCATAGAAATAAGTAAGTTGGTGATGGTGATCATGTTCACTTGTGGTCTATCCCTCTTCCTCCAACACTTCACATCGATACGTGGATCAACCTCACCGGCTCACCCCATGACACCGTGGGGGCAACCTAGGTTTACCCTGAACGACACGTGGACTTGAATGAATGACTATTTCAAATTTTGTAAAATTGTTATAACATGAATTAAATTAATTCAGGGTGTTCCGGTGAATTTGAAGGCCCTGTATAAAATAATAAACAAGATCTAAAACTTTATGGTCACTTTTTTTGATTATTTGCATTATTTTAAGCTCCTTTGGAATGTGAGAATTTTTTTTTTGTTTTCTATGTTTTCACGTGGAATTAAATTGATTCTAATAAAATTTCTGTATAATTCTTACAATTTTTTTGCGTTCCAAAAGAGGTTTTATGCTTTTGATTTTTCAATCTATATTTTCTAACTCGATTTATAGAAGACACGTCTTACAAGTTGGAATGATTAAAATCTAGACTAATTTGTATTCATTATAGACTATATATGAGATTTATTAAATAAAACTATTAAAATAAAAATTATAAATATAAATATATATCTAATATAATTAATAAATTTGGGGCCCAATAATTTTGGAGACCCTGTGCGGTCTCTGGAACCCCCCTGATTAATTCAACATTCTATGCTGCTTATTTTTTATATAAAAAATAAATCAAGGATAATTTTAGTGCATTAATGCCATTTTCTGAAACTGCTCCTGGTGAGCAAGCCACAGCTTCGCCAGATCAGGCGATCAGCGTGATTTTTTGCTTGCTTCTCTTCTGACGTGTAGTGGCCTTTGGGATCCTCCACTCCTCGCTGTCTCGCTGCCGCCGTGGCGGCGTGGCCCAATGCTCGTCGCTCCGTGCCAATCGGCCCAAGCCGCGGTGGGACCCAGACGGGCAGGCAGCCCATCGGTGAGTTGTCTTCCTCCTGTCCGCCTTCCCCGCGCGCTGCGCCCGAGCACGAGACGCCAGCCGAGCCGCCCGCGTGCCACGCCACGCGCTCCAACCCGAACCCACTGCTTCCGTCCCACTCCAGCCCCCTACTTTTCCAAGCGCCGCACACGGGGAACCCGGCGCCGCCGTTTCCAACTCCCTGCGGACCCCGCTCCCATCCTCCGCTTCCTATGGCGTGTTCGCCGGCGGCAGGTGCCGAGGCGACCGCTTTCCTGGTCCGCTGCCACCACGCGCCTTCCCCGATCACCAGGCGCTGCCGCCTCGCCATTCCCCGCCGTACTCGCCCCCGAAACCTCAGGTGAGCTGCTTTGGACTGCCTATGATTGCGCGTGTGCGCTCGTGGCCTTTGGAGTTCTGGTATTCTGGAGGTGTTTTGTTTGTGATGTGTTCGGGGTATTGCTTGTGACACGGAGCATTTTTTGGGTGGTCACATGTTAGTAGGTGGATTTCAGTGCTTGTATAGACATTCTCTGCGGTTCCTGCAATCTAATGGAGTCGATTTGCTAATGGCCTGTGCGCTTGTATGTAGGAAATGGCCATTCCTAGTATCCATTAGATTTTAAATTGTGTTCTACAATTCTGATCATTGATACTGACGCTGCTTCAGTTCCTTTTGCGCACACGCTCTGTTGCTGGAAATTACAAAATATGTGACTGGCAAACAAATTCATGTTTTCGGGTTCTACTAGGACTGGAGCGCAACCTCCTCAGAGGAGCACACCTAGTGCCAACAACCATAACAGAGCTAGTGTCCATAGAGATGTAGCAGGAGAATCCATTGATGAAGAACAGCGACAGGTATTGTAGCATATCCTTTAGTACTTACCTTGCACAATATGTTTTCTACTCGGCTATGGTTGAAACCCACCTTTTGTTCTAAACATCATGTACTGTGTGTAATACTCCCTCCATCCAATATTACTTGTCACCCTAGCTTCCTCTAGTTTTCCAAATTACTTGTCATTCTCGCTTCTCAATACACCTTTCTCTATTCCCAATACATATCTGTCTCTCTTCTCCTTGTTCTTTGCGCAATCCACCTTTTTCACCTCTCCTTAGATACTGTGCCCAGACCTAAAACGACAAGTACAGGACAAAGGGAGTACTTTGTGACTTATTGATGGTAGCATCAACAGTATCAGGATATTCTAAAATTTTTGTTTTAATTTTTTGTTTACTTTTAATGCTTTAAGTATTTCTGTGTCCATATCTTTTATCAGAAATTTGGAGACGAAAATGCCCTAACAAACATTAAACTGGAAGATTTGGTAGGAATGATACAGGATACTGAAAAGAGTAAGGATTCCTTCCATCTGAATGTTCATGTAGTTTATGTGCATGATAGACACTGATTTCAAATTTATTTGATTAGATATACTGCTTCTGAATCAAGCTCGCCTTGAGGCCCTGGAACGTGCTGACAAATTTCGCAAAGAGAAGGAGGTTTTGCAGCGGAAGATTGACATTTTAGAAATGAAGTTATCAGAAACAGGTGTGCAACAAAAGCTTTCGAGTGAAGGAGATTCTGATGCAGAGAACAGGGATTCCCAGCTCTTTATGGAGTTTGATACTCTCAAAGAAGAGAATATGTTAATTAAAGATGACATAAATTTCCTCAAAACGCAGCTTGTTGAGATTACTGACACAGAGGAGAGTCTGTTCAAGTTGGAGAAAGAGCGTGCTCTTTTACACGCTTCTCTCAGAGAGTTGGAGTGTGGATTCATAGCTGCCCAATCTGATATGTTGAAACTTGGTCCTCTGCAGCATGATGCCTGGTGGGAGAAAGTAGAAAATTTGGAAGAATTGCTTGAGTCCACAGCAAAACAAGTTGAGCGTGCTGCTATGATTCTAGACCGCTATCAAGATTTCCAGGATAAGATTGAGAAAATAAAAGTGTCGCTGCAAACAAAAAATGTATCAAAGTTCTGTTTTTATTTGGTAGATCTTTTGCAGCAAAGGGTAAAACCAGTAGAAGAACGCTTCAAAGTGTGCAATGATGAAATGCATTCGCAAATTGAACTGTATGAGCACTCAATAGTGGAGTTTCATGATACTCTCAGCAAAATAATAAAAGCAAGTGAGAAACAATCACTTGAGCACTATGCAGATGGCATGCCATCCGAATTCTGGAGTAGAATCTCTCTCCTGATTGATGGGTGGTCACTTGAGAAGAAGATATCCTACAATGATGCGAATATCCTAAGAGAAATGGCTTGGAAAAAGGATAATCGTCTTCGTGAGGCATACCTTTCATCCAGAGGCGTGGAAGAGAGAGAAATGATGGATAGTTTTCTAAAGGTGGCACTGCCAGGAACAAGGTACTGCTTTCGCCTTTTCTAATAAGGAGAAAAAAAATCTTGTTTATAGATATAAGCTGTGCTTCAAAAATTATTTGTTTGTATTCTTTGCTTAAAATGTTTTACTATTTAACGCAGCTCTGGGTTGCACATTGTCCACATAGCGGCAGAGATGGCTCCTGTTGCAAAGGTGATCCGTGTGATTGCTTCAGCCTTTTATCACATGTAGTTGATTGCATAAATGTATCTCATAACAATTCGCTGAATAATGTGCAGTATAATAAATGCATAGAGTGTTCTAAGAGATTGTCTATGTATAGCAATCCTAGGCTGTTAAGTAAGATATACTCGAGCCTCTTCCTATATTATGGACTAAGCAACATTATTATAAGGGGTGAGAGAGGTGGCGACTTGCCTAAATGTCTCAAGGTTATCTGGTTTCGGTTTCAGATATGATGCTGCCACCTCATGGTGCAGCCACTGCTCGTGGGTCTCAAAGATCATGAAATCACACCCTCGTAGCACTATTAGTTTTCAGTCCTATGGCCATCTTTCATCTTGCTTATATGCATAATTGTTTAGGTTGGTGGTCTGGCAGATGTGGTATCTGGTCTTGCTAAGTCACTGCAGAAAAAGGGGCATCTGGTTGAGATTATTCTTCCAAAATATGACTGCATGCAACATGGTCAAATTAACAATCTTAAGGTATACTTATGGGTTAATTTTTAGTGCCTTTTCTTGCATCCTTTACTCGAGTATGAGATTGATATTTAATGATTTTGTAGGTTCTAGATGTCAAAGTACAGTCCTACTTTGAAGGACAGTTGTTTGGCAACAAAATATGGACTGGGACTGTCGATGGTTTGAAACTACCCTCAGCCCAACCAGTTTATAGAACTAAAACCCCATGGGCCTAACCAAAATCCTTACATGCAGGCCTTCCTGTCTATTTTATTGAACCTCAACATCCAGCTAAGTTTTTCTGGAGGACACAGTACTATGGAGAGCATGATGACTTCAAACGTTTCTCCTACTTTAGTCGTGCAGCACTGGAGTTACTGTACCAGTCTGGGAAGAAAATTGACATAATCCACTGCCATGACTGGCAGACTGGATTTGTTGTAAGATTTGACAACCTTTATGGACTGAAAGTGATCCTTCTTTTTCTTCATTCATATATTAGTGGAGGGTGTTAAGTTGTTCTTCTTTCTGTAGGCACCTCTTTATTGGGATGTATATGCAAATATGGGCTTCAACTTTGCTAGGATTTGTTTCACCTGCCATAATTTTGAATATCAAGGAACTGCTCCGCCTCAGGATTTAGCATATTGTGGCCTGGATGTTGAGCGCCTGGACAGACCAGACAGAATGCAAGATAATTCACATGGTAGAATAAATGTTGTTAAGGTGTGATTATGTGAAATACAACAGCGTCATAAATATGAAATTAAAGCTTTGTTTTTTTATTATAGTACTCATGCTTTTATATGATTACTGTATTTAGGGTGCGATTGTTTATTCCAACATTGTCACAACCGTATCACCAACATATTCTCAAGAGGTGCGCTCAGAGGTAATATTTCTTCTACCCTTCAGATTTAATGTGAATGTCTTTTTTTGTGCTACTAATTTGCATTCTCCGTTTTGTCCTGACCTCTTTTTTCTCAAAATGTATAAAATATAGAAAAGGGCTTGAAACAATATTTCAAATGTTACCTATGTTTCTCCATATATTATATACTCCCTCCGTTCACAATTATAAGTCATTCTAGCATTCAAAACGTTCCAAAATATATGTCATTCTCACTTCCCAATACACCTTTCTCTCTTCCCAATAAATCTCTATCTCTATCTCTTTCCTCATTTTCTGCGTACCATACTTTTTCACTTCTTCTTAATTCCCGTGCCCAAGACTAGAATGACTTATATGTGTGAACGGATGGAGTATATATTAGTATAGAAGTTGCACAAGAGGTTAATTAGTTTTAATCCGCTAATTCAGATATACTGCCTTAATTTGGACCCTTGCCTGGTCCTTGTGTTTCTAATTTCTATTGTTTTATTTAGAAGCATAAATTCAATGTGATTTTTGATCTGCCAAAGATGAACACTGACCCCCCTTCCTATTTGGAAATGAAGTATCAGCATTTTATTATTGACATATGTTTGTCTGCTGCCTAGGGTGGGCGTGGACTCCAAGATACACTTAAAATACATTCCAAGAAATTTGTTGGAATACTTAATGGGATTGATACAGACACATGGAATCCTTCTACGGACAGGTTTCTCAAGGTTCAATATAGCGCTAATGATCTACATGGAAAATCAGCGAACAAAGCAGCTCTCAGAAACCAGCTAAAGCTGTCTACTGCTTATGCTTCCCAACCTCTTGTATGTTTTGCTTATCCTCCCAACATTTATAAACCTTCATTTGTACAAGTTGACCTTGTAATTGATCTGAGCATCTTTCGCTCTTCAAGATTGAGTAGTGAAGTTTTCTCGCGCAGGTTGGTTGCATTACAAGGCTAGTTCCTCAAAAGGGTGTACATCTGATCAGGCATGCTATCTACAAAACAGCTGAACTGGGCGGACAATTTGTTCTTCTGGGTTCAAGTCCAGTACCTCATATTCAAGTCTGTATTTTTTATCAAGTGTTTGTACAGTTAATTTGGTCCTACATGAATACTGAAATAAAGAAAATCATCCTTCACGTCTACACAAAAATCTATCAAAATCCATTCCGAAGCTGTTTGCTTGTTGTCATTAACATTTTGCTGTTTCATTCATTTCAGAGGGAATTCGAGGGTATTGCAGACCATTTTCAGAACAATAACAATATCCGGTTGATTCTTAAGTATGATGATACTTTGTCACATATGATTTTTGCAGCATCAGACATGTTCATTGTTCCTTCTATGTTTGAGCCATGTGGTCTCACTCAGGTGCTTTCTTCCTATCTGATCTAACTATATCGTCATACATATTGCATTTAAGTATAAACACAGGCATGTACAAAAAAATTCTTTTTTTTTTTGCTTGGCATTAACGTTTTACTTCAATAATATTGCTCTCTTCCCTCATGCTTGATATATAATTATTCCTGTTTACTGATGTAAAAGTTTCGCCTGCAGATGATAGCCATGCGATATGGTTCAGTGCCAATTGTTCGTAAAACAGGTGGCTTGAATGACAGGTAAACTATAAACCAGCTCTTCAATCAGAAAATAGTCACCTTTAGTAACTGTTAAATAATGCCTTATTGATGTGTCTTTTTATTCTAGTGTTTTTGACTTCGACGATGAAACAATACAAATGGAGCTTCGAAATGGCTTTACATTTGTAAATGCTGATGAGCAGGTGATTGCCATTCCTTTGTATATCTGAACAATTAGTTTTAGATATTTCAATGAAAGAAATCTCACATGTAATGTTCATTTTGATAGAGCTTCAACGGTGCGCTGGAAAGGGCTGTCAACTACTACAATAGAAAACCTGAAGTTTGGAAACAGTTAGTCCAAAAGGACATGCGGATAGATTTCAGCTGGGCTTCTTCAGCTTCACAGTACGAAGAGGTCTATCAAAGAGCAGTAGCTCGAGCAAGGGCAGGAGCATGAACGCAGGCAATTTCCTGATGTTTGTCGAACCTTCCAAGATCATTTGGATCATCTCTAAATTAATCATCCACTGAAGGGGGTTTTGTGCATCTGTGCTCAGTTGTAGAAACGTGAAATGAGCTGTATGCAGTCCCCTACAGAGGAAAGTTAAAAAAGGACAATACAGAACGGATTTGTCAGAATCATATGAGATAAGGATCTTCCAAGGCTGCAGCTACTGCAGGATGGAGGATCACTTCCCCAGATACGACCACAGTCCCGAATCGCCATCCATACGTGATCGTTCATCTCCTATTTGCTGGTCACTGAGATTATATTTTTGAAAGAATGTAACTGAGGTTATACAGTTTATGTAATGTCGCTGGCACAATCTGCTGTAAATTGTATTCTTGTACCGGTACAAAATCAGTGTTATATACATTATTTAAGATGAAAAATACATAAGAAAAGGGAAAAAAGTGACGTTGAATGGAAAGATCTTACACATGTTGGATGCCATATGCAACGATTCATTTCGAATGGAAAGATCTTGATTTATGATGCGGGTCGTAGAGCGGGAAAATTATCGTCCTCCCCAAAATCGTCTGCCTAACGACGGCCCACAGAGTCACGTGGGCTGCAGGAAGCCCAGTTTAACCTGTGCGCGGTGGTTTCGGTACAGTACGCAGCCCACAGCAAATACTCCCTTCACCGAATAGGAGTTTGTACGAACCGGAGGGACCCAAGCATCTCGCGCCGCCACCTCCTCCGATCGCCGCCGGTCCTCCCTCCGATCCGTTACCGCGAGGTAAACCCCGTCCTCCCCGTCGCACTACGCGCTCCCGATTCGTGACCTGTTATCTCCATCCGGCCATCGCGATCCCCTTTTCTCCTGCTTTTTGTCACCTCCGCAGGAGCTGCGAGCTCGGAGCAGATCCATGGCTCTTGCGTCGAAGGCGGCGCAGCTGCAGGCCAAGGCCTGCGAGGCAGCGCGGTTCGCGGCGCGCCACGGGTGTGCGTACCAACGGGCGCTCGTGGAGAAGAACAAGAAGTACGTCGTCGACCCGCCCACCATCGAGCGCTGCCAGGAGCTCTCCAAGCAGCTCTTCTACACCCGCCTTGCCAGGTCCGCAGAATCGATCTCCTCCTTCTCCCTCATCCTATCCGAGAATCTCGTGGTAGATTACGTGTTCCTTGCTCTGTGATCTCAATGCTACATTCTAGCTATTGATCTCGATGACTAGAGTGCCCAAGTGTTGTGTTCGGGATGCGAATTCGATTGAAATATACTGTCAGAAGGATGTATGATGTATATGCTGGTTTGAGTATTTCTCGTAAGCTAAAGAGTAAACATAATAATCGTAGAGAAGTTACGAGTTTAGTGTTTATATATATGCTCGTAGTAAAATAAAGGTAGGAGCATCTTTCAGCAATCGAACAGGCACTATACATCAGGTCATACTGAGAAATGCGGTGACTGAACACAACTCAGGGTTGCCAACTGAGTCGTATGCTAAGCATGGTCAGACTATAAAGGGTTATCTTGTTTTTGAAGATCCATTATCCCTTTGCAATTTTGCATCTACTACGTATTTTTGATGGTCTGATGGCAGTTTATTGCCTTAGCTTTGTCTGCATTACATAGAGCGCAAGTAAAATCTCTGTTTCATCTCTAAATCATTTATTAAAGATTCTTTAGCCATTTGCTTTTCAATATCATGTCCCTTTCCCTTTAAGAGACTGATTGTCCTTATCATTGAACAATGACCTCTGAATGCATAATAGTGAGATCTTTTACAGCCTTCAAACTCAGGTTAGATAGTTCTTCTAGCGTCACAAATGGAAAGACAATCCTCATTTACGTAACTATAGATTGTTTCGCATTGACCTGTTTGTGCCACGATCTGCACCTTGGAAGCTTAACTTCATCTTTCAAGCTGACACATGCTTCTTGCAGCCTTCCTGGCCGTTACGAGGCGTTCTGGAAGGAGCTTGACCAAGTGAAGCACTTGTGGAGAAACCGGAAGGACCTGAACGTTGAGCACGCTGGCGTCGCGGCGCTATTCGGCATTGAGCTGTACGCGTGGTTCTGCGTCGGCGAGATCGTCGGTAGAGGCTTCACTCTCACGGGCTACCATGTCTGAGTGCCGGCTGCCGGCAAAAGACAACATAGTTTCCCCCACTTTGCTGATGAAGACTTTTTAGGCAACCGATTTTTCGTGATTTGATTATGCACACATTGCATGCATCTCACAGAAACAAAGACTTGAGGATGTTAAATAATCTGCTGCATCTCGGTTAAAAATTCTACGGTACAATTTTTTGATTATCCTTGCTGGGCTATCTTTGCTTTGCTGTGATGGCTTTATCCGGTTTCATCATATGATTAATTTTTGGAAAAAATAAAAAATTTGAAAATTTGAAAATTTAGAAACTGATAAAATTGGGTGATAAACTGGTAAAACCGGTACATTGGTGAAATTGGTGAGTTTCAAATTTCCATTTCCCGTGTATCTTTTCCAATAGCCTAGCCGCTTTGAACTAAACTATCCAGGCTTATACAAGCAAAAAAAAAGAGATTAATTTAGCATATGTCGTTGATATATTTTAAATTTTACACGTATCAAAATAGAAAAAAAAAATAACGACGAACCCACGGCTGATCGGGAAACAAACTTCGCCTCCCAGCGGCTGCTCCGGCCAGGCCAGCACGGGCTAGGCCGTCATGTACTCCGCCGCTCGTCGCCTCCTCTCCTCCCGCACCCGCGCCGCGGCGACGTGGGCGCCGCCCTTTTCCTACTCCGCGGCGCGGTCCCCGTCGCGACCTCGGTTCCCGACGCCCAAGGAGATCCGCTGGGGCTTGGACGAGTTCGTTGTCGGCCAGGACGAAGCCAAGAAGGTTGTCTTAATAGCTACTGTACATCACCTGGCTGAAATCCTTCCTCGTTGCTCCAACTCTCGACTGGCTCTGCTTCTGCTTATGTCTTCGCTATGCACCAGAGCATCATGTCAGCTTTGTAGGAAATTTAGCTGCAACTTCTAGGTAATTAAGCTGTCGACTGATCCTGCAGCTACTCTCTGTCGCCGTGCACAACCACTACAAGAGGATCTATGACGAGTCGTCGAACAAGCGGTGAGATTTTGGTGACCAAATTGACGGTTCGTTTTCAATTTGTGTGTTGTTCTAAGTAACTTGAATTCATCTGTGACTGATGTTGAACCTAGTTCCGCGAAAAGCTTGGCGTATGGTGGTGATGAGGAGATTGAGCTTGAAAAGAGCAACATCCTTCTAATAGGGCCAACAGGGTCAGGTTGTTTGGACTATTACATGTTCTATACTCCCTCCATACTCACAATTCAGGTCGTTTTAGACAATGACACGGTCTTCAAAGCATAACTTTGACTTTGATATTTTCTAACAATATTTATCAAAATGTGACATATGTATACTTTTATGAAAGTACTTTTTAAAACAAATCTATTCATATGATTTTCATATTTCTAAACTTAACAACTTAAAAGTTATTTGTAATTTATATTCCCAATGTTTGACTAAAGCAAAGTCCAAAACGACTTGAATTATGAGTATGGAGGGAGTAAGTGGAAGTTTCAAAGCTTCTTGTTAATGTCATCACATTTTTTGCTTTTTATTGCAGGTAAAACGCTGTTAGCAAAAACATTAGCTTGTTTTGTTAATGTGCCGTTCGTAATTGCTGATGCAACTGCTATTACACAGGTAATCATGAAAAGTTTTATTGTTCCATTGTTCCTTCCTATATTTGTTAGTATTATACTTTGAGTAAGAGACAGGGAGCAAACCAGGTTGACTGTTTGTGCTGCTTTCTTCTTTCTGATGTGACAAATAGACTGCTTTTTTCTGGCTGGATATTCTGGTGAAGATGTGGAATCTGTAATCTACAAACTTCTAGTGGTACATATCATCATCTTGACTGTTTACAAGCTCAGTTATCTACTGTGGTGTTACTACTGTATGGCAATTCCACAACTATTACATAGCCTATCCATTTCTTTAGCAATGTTACACTATCTGAACACCTGGTCGGTCAATTTTCTACTAAACTGTTGTGAAAAAATGTTCCGTTATATCTTGAATGGTCCATTTGATCATCACATATATTCCAAGAACTTGTTTATGTGAATATTCACAGTCGTAGTCACAAATAATATTATAGCTCTTAAATGGCAACTGTCATTTCTTAACGATCTCGCGGACCATTTATTTTGTAGCTGACATATACTGCCTCTTAGGCTGCCGACTTCAATGTTGAGGCCGCAGAGCATGGTATTGTGTACATTGATGAAGTGGATAAGCTAATAAAGAAGGTTACTGAACAAGTTACCCCTGATCATTGCTAGTATTGCTGCAACATGTTGTGAAACCAATCTCATTGTACCCATCCCTACCTTCAGGCTGAATGCCATGAGGACTGAAGGGATGTCTCTGGAGAGGGTGTCCAGCAAAGCATTACTAAAAATATTGGAAGGAACAGTAAGTGTATTTACTAGTTTCTTATCTGTCATATTTTTGCATCAGTAGTCAACGAGTTGTACTTGCCGTTTAGAGGAATATAGTATTTGATCAGATTCATGTGACTGACTAACATAATCAATTTGTAAGCACAACAACAAATTGACCATTGTTTGGTATCTGAAGTTAAGGTTTCACTCCATGCTTCCTAGCAGTAGTACTGGACTCTCTGTTTTTCTTTCTTAGGTCATCAGTGTGCCAAGAAAAAGGAGTCAAGATAACATGTCTGATGGTTATGTTGAGGTAATTGATTGCAGAAATTTCTCCTCTGTCACTAAAATAGTACTTAAGCTTGTATGAGTACATACTAATGTCTTGCAGATTGATACAAAGAATATACTTTTTATTTGTGGAGGTGCTTTCTCTGGTTTGGAAAAGATAGTATCAGAAAGGTTATGCAGTTACAAACATATGAAGGTATATTGCACCTTTTAAAATTACCCTTGTCTCAAAGTTATATTGTACTGTGCAAGACATCAGCACTGCCCTTTTGGATTTGGCAAATCAATTCATCATGATTTGCAGGACTGTGTTTGGAAAATTGCTCTACAGAAATCTTCATTTGCTGTGCTGTGGGTTTAGTTGCTGTCTAAACCTTTTTTTAATTGAGTCTAATTTGCCAATGGAAGTAATTATCAATAATTTCTTTCTTAGGTTGAAAATGATGAGCTGATTACCTATGGTCTGATCCCTGAATTCATTGGAAGGCTGCCGATAACGGTTGAGTTGTTAAATCTCAGTGAAGAACAATTGGTCCAGGTACTAAATCTATTTGCAAAGTTTGTAATTCTGAGATACTCTTTCTCACAATCACCTCTCTTGTATCTTCTTGAGTGAATCTTTACCTCAAGGAATGTTTTGCTCACATCTTGATCATGTCTACAAGTTTGGAACATTTTTTTTTCAGGTTCTCAGAGAGCCCAAAAACGCAATAGGAAAGCAGTACAGGAAGTTGTTCAAAATGAACGATGTTAGTTTGTTTGCTCTATCATTAAAATGACTGCAAGCATAGATTTATAATTACGAAACTTATTTATGTTTTTACCTTTGATAAGGTCAAACTGCATTTTACTGAAAATGCTCAACGGCTAATAGCAAAGAAAGCAGCTGCAAGAGGGACAGGGTCCCGAGGGTTGCGATCTATAATGGAGGAAATTCTGACAGAAGCGATGTTTGAGGTGGCTTCTATCTTAATTGGGCCAGTGAGTAACGCGTTATCTGCTTGACTGAAATTACTTTGCTCCTTGGATTTGCAGATTCCTGATGCAAAGGAAGGGAAGGAGAAGGTAATTGCTGTTCTTGTAGACGAGGAGTCTGTAGGGCCGCTGCACCGTCGGGGATGCGGAGCCAAAATTTTCCGAGATGACGGAGCCTTGGAACTGTATATCTGTCAGAACAGTATTAAACTGCCGGGTCTGATTCAGAGCAATCCAAGACGCAGTCGCATTTCCCGTCTCTGCCTTTTGGTAGCATTTTCGGCCACGAAACTTTGGGTTTACCATACCTTTTCTTGTTTTTTCCTCGATGTATGATTGGATTATATTGCTACTGTGTAAGGCAAACATTTTTACACAATAAAATAATATGTAGAGTATTGTCTTGTACGTTGTTGAGATACCATTATACAAATACGGTACCTGGGGACGCACTTTCTGCTTTTTTTTGTATTGATTTTTGTAATAGACAAATCGCCTCTTTTTAGAAACTAAACTGCTACTAAGTAACAAATATAAATATTTGCATCAATACTGAACAGAAAATAATTTCAAACAATAACACATTAAAATTCTGTAACTATTTCACTTTCTACGCAACCATTGCAGTTACATAAGGTTCGGCCAGAGGAATTATTCTACCAAAAGGTGAATTTCTGGCATCTGTTCTTAAAATGTTGTCACCGTTGACTTCAGACATAAACTTTGACCATTCGTTTTATTCAAATTTTTTTTGATGAATATTATATATTTTATTATAATTTGCTATATTATCAAAATAGTACGAATCATGAGTTATAGTTTTAGATATTTAAATTAATTTTTTGAATAGGATGAATGGTCAAAATTGATATTTGAAGTCAACGATGACAACAATTAAAAAACAAAGAGAGTATCAATCAATGTAAAATTGCAGTCTATGGGACTTGGTCTCACGAATAGTTCTGGGCAGGATTCACCTCGTCGCTATCACTACTGTCCCTGCCCATTTTCTTGTTTTGTTTCAGTACTTGCTTGAGTGCCTTGAAGTGCATCATTTCCTGCTGATCTAATGCCTAGCTTACTTAGAAACCCACCATCCAAAGAGTTTGCATCAGGTGCTGGCACTTCTGTTCCGCTCTCTGTCTTCCTTTTATGAGCTAGAATAGCTTCAATAGCAGCGGCACTAGCTCTAGCTGCAGCCGCGTCCTTAGCTGCAATCTCTGCCCTCCTTCTCTCCCTTTCTTCTTTGATAAGAGCCTCCTTCCTTGCTTTCTCTTCTGCAGCTCGAGCTTCTGCTTCAGCCTTTTCCTTCTCCACACTCTCATAAAACTTGGCAATTTCATCTTCCCTTCCATCAACCCGCCATGCTCCTTCCAGGAGCTCCCTCATTTCATCACTGAACACCAAATTCTCATCCAAAAGAATGCCTTTCGCAACCTCAGCAGCATCATCCAGCCGACCAGCACCAACATAAGCCTTCAGCAGTGTTTCATAGCTCGAAACGCTTGGGCTGACTCCCTTCTCCTTCATCTGATCAAAGTAGCCTCGTGCCTTCTCAAGCATACTAAAGCCTACCAGGCCATCAACAAGCTTATGATATACATTTGCATCTGGATTCAACTCAAATGCATACATCTTGTCGAAGTAACAGATGCCATCATCAATGCGATCAGCTTTGAAGCATGCTTCCATGAGCAGAGTAAATGTATCCTCGTTCACAATAATGCCACACTCGGACATTTCATTGTAGATCATCTCTGCCTCACTTAGCAACTGGTTCATCCCTAGATGCCGTATCAAATTATTATAAGCTCGCAAGTCTGGCACAACCTTCCACTCCTCCATCCTTCTGAATACTGCAATAGCATCCTCGAATCTTCCAGCGGCGCAATGAGCATCAACCATCACACTGAAGCTTCTCACATCGACTGCAATCCGCAGTGGAGGGTCATGCTCCTTGAGCATTCTGTCGAACAACTTGAGTGCATCCTCCAACCTCCCATTCTGCCCAAGTGCATCAACCACGTCATTGTAGCTCTCAGCCCCAAATCTTACCTCTGATTCTGCACCAAGAACCTCTTCATAACACTCCATCGCCTTCTCCTCCATTCCCATAAGGAAGTAAGCGTTCATAAGGCTCCCGTACACGATGCCATCAACTGGCTCGCCCCCGACCTTGTCCTTCAGTTCTTCATACAGCTCCACAGCTCTGGCTCCATCCCCAGAGCCAACATAGCCAGCCATGAGGAGGCTGTAGATCTTTGGATCAGGGCCGACGAACCCAGCGGCGAGCATCTCATCCTTGAGCTCCACGGCGTCCGCGAGGCGTCCGTGGTCGACCACGAGGCACTCAACGACGACACGGTATGCCGTCGGGGAGGGCGGCACCGGGGACCCCGGCCGCGCGAGGAGGCGGAGGTGGTGGACCGCGTCGTCGGGGAGGCGGCGCGCGGCGAGCGCGGAGAGGTAGAGCGCGTGCGTGGCGGCGGTGGGCGGGACGGCCGCCTGGAGGGCGAAGCGGTGCAGCGCGAAGAAGTCGTCGAGGCGGCGCGCGCGGAGGACCGCGGCGAGGACCGCGGTGCAGGTGAAGGAGGAGGGGCGGCAGTTGGAGTGGAGCGCGTGGCGGGTTAGGAGCGCCGCCTCCGCG
>BCLF01000027.1:1300763-1349954 GCA_001602275.1 Zoysia japonica | reverse complement strand
CGCACACGGCTCTTTGCACTGCGCTCACCACGTCTGTCGCGCTCTGCCACGGTGTTAGCGACGCCCTCTTCCCCGTGTGCCTTGGGTTTACTCTGATAGTTATGTACGACGCCACGGGCGTCAGGCGCCACGCGGGAATGCAGGCCGAGGTGAGCTTCCTTTGCCTTCTTTATATTGCAGTAAGGAATATGATGCAGGTCTTCGTCTTTGAATTTTACTTTGCTTGAGCTAGTATATTTGAACTGTAGTGATCCACTTTACAAAAGCAGCGAAATGGAATTCTGAAACTACAGTGCAAGGATCTGCAATACTTGTTGGCAGTGATAATTAGTCGATTTGAACATTTCATTGTCTGTAACTGAGAGGCTACTTGTTGGCCGTGATAATTGTGATAACTTTATGTCGTCATAGTTTGGTATAGTTGGTATAAAAAGTATGGCTATGTATTTTGCTCTTTTAAGCTAGTACTATGGAGTCTTTATTTCTTTTTTCTTATTGCCATAGATTCATACTCCTTAAAACTAGAGTTGCCGACTGTTTCGCTAGCCAGCAACTCAGGTTAAAGTTTTGTCATTTGGTTGTTTCACTTTGCATCGTAGCTCCCATCTAATCAATTGTCTGCCTAAGGCCATATTTTGACCAGTTTCTAGTAACTTTTAAGAAACGGGTTTTTCTTTACTCCCTCCATTTGGATTTTCTCGCCATTACTGACAAGGATTTTGTACTGCTGAGGCAAAATATGATGGTTGGAACGATATCAAACAGAAAATGGAAGGAGTAGTTTTTAAGCCTAACAGTCATAACTAGCTAACGTTTTTTATTATTTACTTCATAATGGTTATTTGGTTTCAACTTGAGAATGCAGGCTTACAACACCTTTTACTATAATTTTAGATTTAGGTATCACATCAATACAGTAAGCAATGGTTTGTTTCGAAATGGTGATGATTAGATACTTGTACTCCCTCCGTTCCTAAATTATTGACACCATTGACTTCAGACATCAACTTTGACCATTCGTCTTATTAAAAAAAATGATTATATATTTTATTATAATTTGCTTTATTATCACAGTAGTTAGAATTATAAATTATGATTTTACATATTTGAATTAATTTTTTGAATAACACGAATGGTCAAAGTTGATGTTTGAAGTCAACGGTGTCAATAATTTAGGAATGGAGGGAGTATTTACATTAGCCATTGTGGATTATGATATGATGTGTTTCCTTATAATGCCATACATTCTTTTAGGAATTTGGGTTCTTGAATTCAGGCTCAATACACATATTTTTATTGTTACCTGATATGTTCTGTATGATTGATGCAGGTACTCAATAAGATCGTTGAGGACCTGTTTCAAGGCCATCCAATTAGTGAAAGAAAACTCAAGGAGTTGTTAGGTCATACTCCATCACAGGTTTTTGCTGGAGCAATTTTAGGCATTGTGGTTGCCTGGTATTGCTGCCAGGGTTATATTGTTCCTATCTGAAGTTATTGTATGACTGCCTCAGAAATGAACTCATTCTTACACGAAGATTTTGCACGTAGTAACTGTTGTTCCTGCCCTCATTTGATCTCCCTCTTGGGCATTGCCTCTTGTATATAATATGTAACACAATAGAACAATTCTCAATCAAAAGTTGAGGATCAAGTTATATCTGATCTGAATTTTGATCTCCATTCACCTATGAATAAACAGGTCTTTTTTTTTTGTTTCCATACATGTACTTTGACATACAGTGTTTTTCATCAAGAGTGATATGGCGCAAGTGGCTGTTGCAGATGTTGTAGATTGTTAAATTTTGTACGGTGTTGGATACACATACTTCTTAGCTTGTCAGTTTGATATTGCGATTGGTATAAAAAAAAGTTTGATATTGCTATTCGGGGTCCTGACGTGATCAGTTACCGATCCTTGATGAGTTTTCACGCTCTGCAGAACTGTAAGATTTGCACCTCCATCATGCTCTCCTTGGGCCGTGGCACGCGGACCGGGACCGGATTGCACAAGCAAATGCTTTGTTCTCCTATGATTTCCACGGGCCGCATACGGAATACGGGCCTCCACCAGAATCCAGATCCCATCAGGCTCGCCCGAGGCCGGAAGAGCTTTTCGGATTTTTATCAGTAAAAACAATATGTTTCAGAATTTGTTATTAAATTTATAAATTATAAACATATATAGTTTTATATATTATTTATATAGATAATAAAATTATCAATGTTTCAAGTTTCAAATCATTCGGGCCGGAAGGAAGGGAGAAAGGCAAACCGGTCGTCGGTCTCGCGGCAGCCGGTGTCGCGAACGAATAGGGGATCACGCCGGCCATCACAGGGATATCGATGGCTCTGCGGGCGGCTGCCGCCGCAAGGAGGCTGGCATCACGTACGACCCACCAGGGACGCCTTGTCCTGCGCGCGCAGGCGGAGGCGGCGCCTCTTCTCGCTTCCGGCACGCCCACCGGCATCCCCTGGGTGGCGGCGGCCTACCTCCACTCCCATGCCACCAGCTTCGGTACAGATCCCTCCTCTCTTCTCTCGCCAATCGATCCGACCATTAGCCGTGAGGGGAGTAGGAGCGCTAACGTCTCGTCGCTCGCCAGGTTACAAACAGGTACGTGAAGAGGAAAAGAGCAAATTGGTTGGCAACGTTTTCAGCAGCGTCGCTTCCAGCTACGATCTCATGAACGATCTTATGAGCGCCGGCCTGCATAGGTTATGGAAGGACAGGTCGTTGCTACTGCTGCTGCTTACAATTGCCTTGCGCATATCAATCAATCAACTCTTTCCCACTCAAAATCGTTGTGTTATGTTCTTTCAGGCTTGTCTCCAAGCTGAATCCTTTTCCAGGGATGAAGCATCTCGATGTCGCTGGTGGAACAGGTAATGCTCTCTAGCCTCTCTACCTATTCTCGTCACTCATTATTTTCATAATTCAGGAGTACCATTACCATACCTTTTACATTGAAATCAGGATTCTATTTGAATTTTCCATTGCCTGCATCCGTTTATCTATATGTTAGCATTTTGGTTAAGCGTTGCTAGTTACTGCTTGGCAGCTGCCAGCATTTTGTTTCCAGAACAATTATTGTGAGTAATTATTGTGACCAAATATCTCTATCGTTTCTGTTATGCGAGGCCACTCTAAAGCTCTTCTCCTCTGCCTCATTGTGTAAATATAAGATTCAATATTCACCGTGACTTGCAACTGTATATTTCTTGTGATTCTTGTCTGCTTTGTTCTGTTCAAAGGTTATATTGCGACAAAACTCCTGTGTGAATCTTATTTTCGGCTTCTCACTCAATTTGGGAATTTAACAAACAGACCTGACAGTTACTCATTTCATTCTTACTTCAGGAGATGTTGCTTTCCGTGTACTGGATAGTATTAAGAGCGTGAGCAGCCGAGCTATGCGGGGCACTCTTAGTGACAATGAAGAAGACACTTGCATATATGTTTGTGACATTAATCCAAATATGCTAAATGTTGGGAAGAAGCGTGCTGCAGAAAGAGGTCTCAAGTCATTTATTTTGATTTATTTTCCCATCTCTAATTACTAGGTTCTCTTGTTCAACAATTGCTTTTATTCAGGATACAATGAAGAACACTGTCTTAGATGGATAGAAGGAGATGCAGAAGCTCTGAGTTTTGATGATGGATCTATGGATGGTTATACCATTGCATTTGGAATCAGAAATGTGACACATATTGAGAAAGCTTTAGCAGAGGCTTATAGGTTGGTTATGTTTGTGACTTTCGATTAGTAAAGAATGGTCTCCTGATGTTCCTAATGTTTTGATAATGTCCAAGATAGATGTCTCTGTTATTTTGAATGCTTATACCTGATTATATTTTTTTTCTGAAAGTGTTTGTTTATGGTTCTAAAATTTCTATGCAGCAGTCTTTCTATTGATTTGCATGTTTCATATTGTGCTCTACTACTTTTTTTTTAAAGTTTATATGGTCTAAAACTCATCATTTTCATTGGACTTTCATATTTCAGAGTTCTAAAGAGAGGGGGGAGGTTCTTATGCTTGGAATTGAGTCATGTGGATGTTCCAGTTTTTAAAGAAATGTAAGTATCGTGGGCCAAGTTCTTTTTCTCTGTCTTTGGAGGATAAGATAAAGATGCCTTGAAGATACCTTTTGTGCATGAAAAAGAAAAATAAATAAATGACCAAGTACTCAACAATTGTGCTGTTTGCTTTTAAAAATCAAATTGATGTTAACCGCAGCAACAAGTAAACAATGTTTAAGTGCTAAATATTGCTCAAGTTTATAGACAAGGATTCATCTATTTTATTGGGTGCCATTAGGAAAAAAAATTGCAATAGTGTTAGTATTGTTATCCCCTTCAGAAAAATGAAAAAAAAAATGACAATGAATGCTTTGTGAAAAGTACTGTAGGTTTATTTATTTCTCGAATATAAATGTTGTTTAACACTGATCCTACAGCTTCCTCCTCTTCCTATGCCCTATTACCAAATTCATTGTTTTTTCTTTCAGTTACGATGTTTACTCATTTTCTGTGATTCCGACTGTGGGAGAGCTTGTTGCCGGCGATCGGCAGTCATACCAATACTTGGTTGAGAGTATCCGTCGTTTTCCAAAGCAGGTAATGGTGCAGACTCAGCATTTCTTCTACCGCAAACAGGAATGTACAGCTGTATCTTTTGGCATTTTATACCTCGCGTCATCCACGTCACAACTTTGGAAAATGTGGGGGTTGTTTTTGCTGGTCATGATATTTGACTAAAAGGCTGTGTGGCAAACAAAACAAATATGATTGACAAGTACTCACTCCCTTCTTTAATTGATGTCACCGTTGACTTTTAAATTTAATTTTGACTATTTGTTTTATTCAAATTTTTTTGATAAATTTCATATATTTTGATATAATTTGATTTATCACTAGAGTTATTTGAATCATAACTTCAAATTTTACACATTAGAGCAAATTTTTTAAATAAAACGAATAGTCAAAGTTAAATTTAAAAGTCAACGGCAACATCAATTAAAGAACGGTGAGAGTACTCTTCTTCACCCTTTTTTATCCCTGCTTACCAAACCTCTACATTTTTCAGGAAAAGTTTGCACAGATGATCCAGGAAGCAGGGTTCGAGAGAGTGGAGTACGAAAATCTCGTGGGTGGTGTAGTTGCCATCCACTCAGGGCTGAAATTGTAGAGTAACGAGCTGAACCGCAGCGTCAAAGAGAGAATTTTTGGATGTAACCTTTTCCCCTGTAATAAGGACAGAAGTTAGTGTGATGCGTTGAACAGTGAGTGAACCTCTCGCCTCCATTTTCTGTGCTGATATCTCTTCTAATATAATTAGAACGTTTGTCGTCGTCTATTCCACTTATTTTAGTGTGGTTTTTTCTATCTATATTTTTTTATGTAGCCTTTTTTATCTTTTTTTTTTTGTGACGCTCTGTTTAAACGTCCGTCGCTGCTGCTTCTACGCTTAGCCCCGTCTGGCTCGTGATCCTATTTTCACGACCACGCCCACACCTTGGCCGCCGCCCCGCCCACGCCCATGCCACTGCCGCCCGGCTCCTGGCCGCCTGCTCCGCATTCCTGCGCCGCTCAACGACCTCCGCCTCATGCGCAGGCCACCCGAACCCGACGAACTGCCCCCTCCTCCCGCGCCAACAAATCACCGGCCACCCGAATCCGATGAACTAACTCCGCCCCTGCCACCTTCGGGACGCCGCCCCGCCTCCACCCCTTCCTCCCGTACCTGCTGTCGCCGGCATCCACCACCGTCCCCACCTTCAGCACGTCGGTGTGCTGCTACGGTCCGGTGCCACCGTCTTTCGTGTCACGAGCCTGTGGCCGCCGGCGCCGCCTCCTATGCACCGTGTCCGCCTCCCCAACTCGCCGCCTCCTCGGCACTCGCCTGCCTCCCCGCCTCTCTCTTCTTGCTGTCCCGAGCTTCCTTCCAGATCTACAGTGGCCACCTCCACTTATCGTCTCCTCTCTCAGACGCTACAGCCACAAGAAGGAAGGGGGAATTTGACGCCTTCTTCCTCTCTGTTCTTGCTGTCTCACGCCTCCTCCCAAATCTGTTGTAGGTGCCTCCGCTCTCTTATCTCTTTCCAACTGCGTCTCAGCTATACGTCTATACCTCCGGTTTGTGAGTAATTTTTTTTTCTCTGCAGGTCATCACTCATCGAGTTTATGTGCCTGTCAACCAAGGAAACACGAGTTCATCTCCTTTTGAGGTTGGACTATTCTTCGATTTCTTTCTCCTGTGAATTGAAGTTGACCTACTTGGCTGACTTCACATTTTGTGCCTACGGTGCTGCCAATCCAATTATATCTGTTGCTGAATTTGACAAGTTCAGACTAAGATTAAAAGTTAGCCTTTGCTTCATGGTTACAAAAAAAAAAAAAACATGTGAATTTTTTTTGGTGACTCTGGCATGTCACACTTGCGTGCACCTCAAATACCAGGAATGATAATCAATATCCGATGCTTCTTAGTTTGTGAGTAACCAAAAAAGCACCATCGACATATTCGACACAAATGGACATCAAAGCCTTTAAGTTTCAGCTTTCCAGTCAACTTGGCTCACTTAGATTCTCCTATGCGAAGCACCTCACCTCCAGTTTTAAGCAAGTGTGCAAAGGCATGCCCCAGAAAGCGATTTAAATTTTGTAGCCCAATATGTTCATCCCACATTTCGTCAACAAAACTGTAAAAATAACTTCGCTGCAACAGCCACAAGTTCAGACTTCTAAACAGTGCAAGTCAAAGCTTCTGACGTAAAAAATTTCAGACTTCTAAAGCTTCTTCTCACATTGCTGTGACATACGCAAATCAAATTAGCAGGGAGACAATTGAAATTTTCTTCTCACATTCACTTATCAAAATGCAGAAAGAACAGATGTGGCAGTGAGCTCAGGTAGGTAGCACAACTGATCTTACCATTATGAGTATTAAGTACATTAAGTAAATGCTTGCATTAAGTATTTTTTTTGCCAACTAACAGGACCTGTCAGCTCAACTCTCTTTCCCCTCCCTGTTTGCCGCTCAAAGGTGTTTTTTTAATTTAATCTGGGATTTACAAAGGATTGTTGAGAGCGAAGTTGCCACCCTTGGATCGAAAGATTGTGCAGCTTTTGACTTCAGGGGTCCTGTCGCGGTTGGGGTTCTGGATCTTGGTCAGTTCTCATTTTTTTTATCATCAAATGAGTGCAGCCTTCAACGATCTATAGGTACCCTAGGCTTCCCCCGCGAGGTGCGGGCCCAAACTTATTCTATGGCCATGGAGTAGTTAGTAACATCTGATTTACTATATTTTTTCTTTTTCAAAAGTAATGAACTCTGTTTTGGTGGTTTGCTTTGCTACAAAGGGACAAAGTGGTTTGATGATGGAACAGGGCTAATTTTTTGTTCTTTGATGATGTGGGTTCAGCTTCATTAGAATCAGGGAGATGATTTAGCCCTATGTATTTGATTAAGGAACATGTAAGGAATCCTATTTTATCGCCAAGCATTTTTGCTGGAGGTGTTTGTATTTTCATACTATGCACTTTGCGCTGTGGTGCATACTGTTATTACGTTGGCAGAGCTATATCTAATTATAAGGTCTCACAAATTATATTGACTGTTACTATTTTTGTTTTCCCGAAGTTGTTCCTAATATTTATCTCTCCTATATAATTGTAGACATCATCAGTCAATTTCTTTCATATCATGCTTAAATCTCCGTAACCATCGGTGATGCAACCCCCTGATTCATGAGCCTCTATGAAATCTTTGGATTTGTCAGCAACAACTTGCTGCGGGCTCAGGTGGAGCGCCGGCTCCTTCTCCTTCCCATCCACGCCGGGTAAGCCTTGTGCTGTCCTTCCCCTGTGATTTGTTGCTCTGCATTTTTTTTTTAAGTAGTAGACATGTTACAGTCGATCATTATAAAAATACATCAGTTATCTGATATATTCCTACTCTACATGGGTCAGTAAGTTGCAAACATTTTAGACGGTCCCAATCTATATCAATGGGGATGGATCAATAAAATGCTAACTCTCTTGATAACAATCCGAACATATAGAAGTAAATGTGGCCAGTCAACTTATTCAGACTTTCAGAGTTATGTGATATGGTTTGGCGGTTCCATGCTTGCTTCTAATATTGAATTAAATGAGGTACTTCTATTTTGACTTTTGTAAAGTACTCATAGCATTGCATTCCAAGTTATGTTTTTCTGAAGAAAACCACAGATCACCTGAGTTGCATCTGATCCTGGCTTATCTTTCATTGAACCAGGCTTGCCACACAAAGGCAGAGTAAGATGAGTACGGCATAAGCATCTGTAGATTAAATCCTGCGTTCAAAGCGATGTATTGAATCCATTCAATCAGATCCTATTATCAAGAGGACATATCTGGAGCAGATATCCTTGTGCTTGATGTAAGTATCAACCTCATGCACGTCACCTATGTCTGTACAGCCACCAGGAGATAGAAGTTACCTCTGAACTTGTATTTTACGATTGATCCTGACATGATATTGACATTTAGTTTGTGATTTACCACTATTTTTTGCATGACAGCTTGCTACATGGTCTTTATCTGCATTTATGGTGTTTTATCCAAAGCACTGTCGATGCAATTGTGTATCCTTCGAAACATGTACTAATTTTTTTTTCTTAAACATTATTCAGTAATTGTGTGATACCTTCTTTTGAACATTTTTTTAAACTGAAAATTACAACAGGCCTGAAGAATACAGTCTGCATATCAGATTGTGTAGTTCATGTCCATTAGTGTCATAATTGGAGAAAATGTGTTTGTGATATCTGTAACAGATTGAATGGAACAAAGTATGATGGCATATCTTGTTATTGAGTTGTCATGAACGATTAATACTTGGTTAGCTATGAACTCATCCATGACACTGTCATAGGTGCCAACTTACTATTAATCACATGATTGTTTATTAACAAAGCTTGGTTCATCTCCTTATGTTACATATAATTTTTTTAGCAATATCTGGCTACCTAAAGCAATTGTATATCTAACCCTTCAGGTGACCCTTCCATGGTGTACTCTGAGCCTCATGACCCAATTGTGAATGCATTGAGTCACCAGCTCATTCTTTTGTTTGGATTCGTGCTCATGTTCATATTATTCAGAAAGGTGTTCAGTCTGATTTTCCCAGGTACTGTTAAGAGAATATTTGATGCTACCTTTTCCATATCACAAGAAAACAAATTCTTGAATGAAGTGTACAAATTAATGAAGTATAAGCTGTTTATTACTTCTTCAGGGATTTTATCATGTTGTCATATCATGACTTTATCTTATTAGAATTATGTCACTTTTACCTTCTAGATCGAAATAATGATTTGTTATATTGTCTTCTCATATCGAATTGTGATTGCATCATTTGCCCTGTCTGTAACACTCGGATTAGTGATTTATTTATCTTTAAATGAATTTTGCCAATCAGATACTAGTATGAATAATCAGGCGCTCGCACGACGCACGAGCGGACAGCCTGTCGTTCAATGGGAGAGTGGACTCCACAGGGATACTCCTACTAGGTTTGGACCCGTCCGTGTACGGGACGTCTAGGCGCCTCTCGTTGTGGCCACAGCTCGCACAAATTTCGCTCCCTTTTCACTTTCCTCTACGAACGAGGGTTTGGTTGGAGCCGGGAGGAAGCAACCGAGTGAGCTCGCGCTGTCGTTTTCAGTCCACAACCTACCAAGATGAGGGGACGCGTGCATGCAGAAATCGCTTTTGCACCAGGAACAAAACAAGATGCTCCTACGCGCTATAGCAGACTTAGCTGTCGGCAACCATGCACGTGCCAATGGCATGAACGCGCAGCCAGCCAGCAGTCTTATCTCTGTGTTTGCCTGCTGGCTGTGATTGCGACGAGGGAAGGAAAGAGGCATGGTGTGAAGTCACCTGTGACGGCGTGGAGCCGAGGGTGAAAGTTCCGGCACGTTTTTAGTTTATCTGGCGTGCCGCCCCTCGAGACGGCACCACATACTCCACTCACAACCCAGCACCGGCGTCCCATGGCCGGCCATGGGTGACCGCCCGGCATCCTGATATGGTGCCCGCCCATCCGTTTTACGGTGGAGGGCGCTGCACGAACTGAACACGAAGCAGGCGACATTTTTTACATCACCAAATTAAGGTGGACGCATACGACGCGACGAAACTTCCGGTGATTTCTCGGCATCTCTGTGCCCTTTTTCCTTCTTTTTTTCCCGCACCTTTTACCGCTCGACGGCTTGACGCCGGCGGGAAAGATCGAAGCTGTCGCGTGAGTGCGCCGACGCCGACGCGACGTCAACACCACCGTTCCACCAAATATGTGGGGGCATCAACGCGTCCGCTTTTCACTGTGATCTAGCGTTGGTGAACGAGCGAATCACGCTACCGGGAGGGGCGTTTGCCCATCACGTCTACTGATCGAGTAGTCCTAGCTGGACTCGCCTTCTCGCTTTCCTTTCACCAAAACGGAGAGAGAGAGACATAAGCACAGAAATGGCTGCGCATGTATAGGCCGGTTTTGTTTTCTTCTTGTTAGTATAGAACATAACAAAATTATAAGCACGGCAAGGATTACTCACTGACTCAGAGTGCGTTGAAGCAGGGGCTGCTGATGAGAGACCGACGTGTACCACCACACCAGCGCCCGCGCGCGCGTGGCGTCCCTATCGTTCTGTGCGACAGCGGCAGCGCGCAGCACAGTGCGCGGCACAACACACTGGCAGCCACCGGCGTCGCGGTCTTTCTTATCCATCCACGATTCCTCCTCCTCTTCCCTCCGGCAGTCCGGTCCGACTCTCCGAGCGGACTGACAGCTGACGTTACGGTTTCGTTCCACGGCTAGTCCCGATCGGGCCGGCGAGATTTGACAGAGCGCGGCCAAATCCACGCAAAGCGCCGAGTGCCCTCGCCGTAGAAATCGCGATCGATCGACAAGAACCGGCCGCCGTCGCGGTCTCGTCGTGGCCACTAGAACGAAAATGTCATGGCTCATGAGGTCGAAAGCGCAGAGCACTACTTCACTTTGCACCGAAAAAACGCTTGAATTAGCAAAGCTCAGACACACTATTACGGGTGCCTTGCCTAACACGTGAACGGGTGGTAAAGAGAAGAGGGCTCGAGACCTGCCGAGACGGGGACTGATTGAGCACCTGCGCGGCTGCGCCACGGCTCGCTGCCGTCGCCCGTAGGTAGGCAGGTCGCCGCCGGTGCCCAACCACGGCACCTGGGGGCGTCGGCGACGAGCGTGGACTTTTCACCGGCGACCCGTGAATGTCTCTGTCCCTGTCCTGTTCGGCACTTGCGTTCGCAGTGCAGAGCGGCGCAACCACACTGTTGTGTAAGCTCTCCAGCTAGACGCCGGCGTCGCGTTCCAGCGAATCTTATCCGGCGGCGACGGTAATTTCCCGTCCCGGGCAGCGAGAGAAGATGTGGCTGACAGCGCACGCTGATAGACGAACACAATCGCGGTCCATCGGTATCCAGAAAACCCGCTTCGTTCTACCGCGACGATACTCCAAACCTAACTTTTTTTCAACCGACCCGGCAGACTTCCCGTGAGACCCTCACCCTCGTGGCCCAACCAAAAAAATTCACGGATCCCCGTGACGAGTCGACATCCACGACACACAACCGAACGCCGCGCCTGGAGCCCCGCCCGCGCGGACACCGGGCGGCGCACGGTAACTCCCCCCGCGGACATCGCGAAACCCAACCCAACGCGCCGAGGGGAGTTGGCTGTGGCCTGGGTTGTGATCTGGCTCCAGTCCATGAGGCGCTCGACTGGACTCCCGGGTCGGGACGCCGGTAGTACTCGTATGGTGATGAGTGGATCACACCCGCGGCGCCGTGTCCAGATGCGGCGCACCTGTCGCGCTCCCTGCGCCCGGGGGGGTCCACGTATCGCCAACTGTGTTTTGCGCGCCGCATAGAAAGGGGAAAGGCGTTTCCATTTTTTCTGGGACGGCGCTTTGACTCGGGGGCTCCGTTTCGCCTATAAAAACAGGGGAGGAGAGTGACGCGCGGGGCAGAGTAAGGAGAGGGACGGCGGGAGATTTTCCGTGAGAGGGAGAGCAAAAGCAGGGGCGGAGCAAAGATCGCGAGCCATCAGATCACTTGGATCTTCCTTCCACACGAGAAAGGGAGAGGGTTCTTCTTCTCCTTCCAGCTGCTTCTCGGAGTCAGCGCGCCAGATACCCCGTCACCGGCGTCGTTTCCTTTGCTGCGGCTGGTTGTCTGGGTTAATTCCGCCCGTCTCGATCCATGGGTTGCGCGTCGTCGAAGCAGTTCGGCAAGGCCGCGCAGGGGTACGAGGACCCCGCCGTGCTCGCGTCCGAGACCTCATGTAAGAACGAATCCCCTTCTCTGATCTCTATCCGCTTCTTCTTCTTCTTCTCTTCTTGACGAACGACTCGGCATGCAAGAGACGGTCTCTTGCTCTGTATCTCTGACAAGCGCATTCTGGTTTGATCCGTTTGCAGTTTCCGTGAACGAGGTGGAGGCGCTGTACGAGCTGTACAGGAGGATGAGCTTCTCCATCTTCAAGGACGGGCTCATTCACAAGGTGAGGATGATGGACCGGATCGCGGCCATTCCGGGCCGCATGCACACGATTCGACCGACCGATCGATGCTGTTTCGTTTCTCTTTTCGCTGACGAGTTGGGATTTCTGTGTGTGTCCAGGAGGAGTTCCAGTTCGCCTTGTTCAGGAACAGCAAGAAAGCGAACCTCTTCGCCGACAGGGTGAGTAGTAGCACTAGCACTGCTCGCTCTCTCCTTTTCGTCAGCAGGGTTTTCTTTTTCTGTAACCTGATTCTCTGAGAAGGATCGAGTACCTGACTCAAACCGTTTGTCGCAGGTCTTCGATCTGTTCGACCTCAAGCGGAACGGAGTGGTCGACTTCGGGGAGTTCGTGAGGTCGCTCAGCATTTTCCACCCGAAGGCGCCGGCGTCGGAGAAGACAGCGTGTACGAAACGTCTACCTCACCCGGCTTCTTTCTTTCGTTCGTTTCATTTTTCTTGCCCCCTTGCTATAGTTGAGACTCTACCAGCAAGTAAACTGACATATTTGATTTGACTTTCTCCTCTACGCAGTTGCGTTCAAGCTGTATGATCTAAGGGGGACAGGGTACATCGAAAAGGAAGAGGTGAGTGATTATTCTCTCCTCTTTTCTGTAAATCGTAATTGAATTTTCACTCTTTTCACACTCCACACTGCATTTTAGGGTGATTGTAATCTAATATACGGATTACTTTCTTTGAAACAGCTCAGGGAGATGGTTTTGGCTCTTCTAGACGAGTCGGAGCTCACCCTTTCCGATAGCGCCGTGCAGACAATTGTCGACAATGTATGCAGAGTACCTCTATACAAGTGCTTAATTGACATTGGAATTACGCAGATCTTTTGTTCTAAAAAAATGTCTTTTGGACTGCAGACGTTCAGCCAAGCAGACGCAGACGGAGACGGCAAGATCGATACCAAGGAATGGGAGGATTTTGTGAAGAAGAACCCGTCGGCGCTGAGGAACATGTCGCTTCCCTACTTGCAGTAAGTAGCGTTCATCCTATCCTCTTTTTCGTGCATGTGTCTTTCCTTCATTTCATTACGCTAAGTTTCTGTGTTGTTTCTACTGATGGTTCAGGGACATCTCCATGGCGTTTCCGAGCTTTATCATGCGTTCGGAAGCCAAGGACTGAACTGAAACCAAGCGCGGCTTTTAGCTCTGATTTTGCTGGAGCCTCTCGGCCGGAGGAAGTCTGGTTGCAGTGCAGCCTGACAGGATGATGACGATAAAGAAACATGTAAAGGGATGAGGCCCCTCGGCGTTTGCGCAGTCCATTGCCAAGGGGCCTATCCAATGTAAAGGGTTAAGAAACCAGACAAGCTTGTGCAAGGAAGCAGAGCGAGTCGGGTTCTGAACCTTGAATTGTTTCGTTTTAGAAGTTGTGCATAGCTGTAAGGGGAGGTGGATTGGATTGTTTAGCGAGCAAGTGGAATAAAATGTATGCTTGGTTGGCATTGTTGCGTGTCAAATGTATCTATCTCAGCAAGTTGGTTGATATTTTAAAAAATGCTATGGAATCGTGTATACTTTGCCAGTTTTTTACTCGCGCAGTTTCGTAGCCGAAATGTGCCCTTTTTTTACTATTATTTTTTTCATTGCCGTGTACGTAGTTGCAAAGAAATTGGAGTATGTATATGTCTTAGTGGAACAGGGGATATAGATATCAGAATATCTTTCGACAGGGGCATGTAAGATGATACTAGGTCAAACTGTGTGAAATGTTCACAAACAAACTTTCCAAATGTACACAACCGTCGACAATGGGACCCAAAAAAAATTGCTGAATCTGCATTCATGCCGTGCATCTGCACTGAAATCACGAGAAACCACCATGACTCCATCAAAAGATCTTACCCGGCAGCTATCGATCACCCGTCAGTTTGGAGCCGTCGTCCTCCAGAGCTGCGCGAACTTGGCCACCTGGGAGACGCTCTGCAGCACCTCGAACGGCGTGACGTCGCCCATCACCACCACCTTCTTGCTAGCCAGATCCACCTCGAACGACGTCACGCATGCGGACAAGACACGGTAACGATTACTACATTATTGCCAGTTCCTGCGGTCAAGGCTCGTCGTAGCGAACATTCTTTACATTGCAGTGCAGTAAGATCGACAATGCAGGTCTTCTCATACGAGTACCACGCACCTTCCATCTTGGAGATGTGCTTCTGAACTTTCCTGGCGTAGTCGTTGCGGTGCATGGACACCCTGAGCTCCACCGTCTTCATTCACCGAGCACAGCCCAACAGAAACCCAGAAACAGCAGCGGGAAAACGTAAGGCGCGTCGACTGCACATCGGTCGATCGGCATCTCAAGACGAACAACTAATAATCGGTAAGTTATTGAACACCGTGCAACAATACCTTGGGTTCGAGATGGAAACCGAGGGTCCTGGGTCCGTCCACAAGGTCCCTCAGCCTCAGCACCGGCTCCAGCTGCCGGCGATCGCTCACCGGCAGCGCCTTCCTCTCGACGGCGGCCTCCTCGTCTTCCAACCCGCGAATGCACGCGCAGGTGCTCGTGCACAGGGAGAAGGCGAAGCAGTCCAGGACCTTGCCAATGCGCAGCCTCCTCATCGCCGTTTGCCCTTTCGGTGGTCTCTCTAGCTCAGACACCACCCCCCCCCCCCCCCAAACCCGTCTCTCTCTACTCTCGTGCTGGAAGTTGCAACAAGCACATCTCTAAAAGGAGCAAGACAACAAGAGCAGCCAATGCTATCTTCTCTGCTACCGAGATTGTGGCCCAGATCTAGTTATATCCCTGGTAAATGGAGGGGTGGCACAGCTGCTATATAGGGCGCCCACCTCTTCTCTGCTGCAAGGGATCAGCGAGGCAGCTGCTACACACGCCAGTAGACCGTACTGCTACCAGGTACCAACAGTACCGGCTCATTATATATCAGGGGGCTCATCTTGCTCACCAAACACCATATCCTAACAGCTTAGGATCAAAGGAGGATTAACTATAAATGTTTCTTTTTGTTTAAAGAGAGCCATCTCTTGCAGCTAAAGATGGTGCGGTGCAAACTCCGTGTTTCTGGCTCGGAAAGGGGGGCCAACAAGTTGACGAGCTCGCCACGTGACAATATGCTACCACCAGTGGAATCGCGTGGCTGTTGCTTGATCATAGCCTGTAAATTGAACAAGGAGATGCACTAGATGATAATATCTTGGGAAAGACCTCAATCATTGGTTCTAAAGAGCGATGATGATGCCAATGTAAGACCATGTTGATGTTGCTAATAGGCTGTCTGGCATTGTTAAATATACTCCGAAGTAAAAAAAGTTCAAAACTTAGGATAGTCTAATTAAACGGCAAATCCCCGCGCATACATGTTTCCCAGTATCTAACATTTCTCTTGCTGAACCAATGGATCGTCGAGACTCCACGGAGAAAAGCAAATTACGCATATGGGTGTATCGTGGAAGGCCAATAGGATGGGAGGGACCGAGGGAACGGCCGCTAGACCAGCGGCACAGATCTTGTTCCGACCAATGGCCGCGGCACGTAAACCCAACAGGAAACAGAAAGTACCAGCAAATAAAACATGCTTAATAGTAAAGCAACAGTACTTATTACCGCAGTTACTCAATCAGTCGATCCAAGTACAGCATGATTGCATGAATACAACTTGAAGTTACATGGCCCCGGCAACATCTTATAAACAGTGAATCAGCTGGCCAAACACTACAAGCAAACAAACACCCAGTAACGACACCAAGTCATATGCCATGAGACACGAGCTTAACAGAATGGTGACACCTGACACCTCATAATTTCCATCACAACCTTCACGCTTATGACTACACGCAGTGCGACGCTCATATGGCATAGAAACATGGAGCATCATGTCATTCACCTGGAAATGTAAGGGATCAGAGCAAGAACATTCACTGTACAGAAAGACAAGGATTCAAACACTTGAAATGCTGGTAACTTTACCTAACAATACAATAACACCCGTCCATCAGAATAATCTTAGCAAATGACCATAGTGAGGATTCGAACACCTTCAGCTGTCAATCCTGCAAATGTACAATGTTTTTCAGATTCTGTGGCACAATCAACATAGTGGGCAACAGGACAAGCATTGCCATTAGATTTTGATCTGGCTTTCTGAAGGCTTTTAGACCTCCTTTGGAATGCAAAATTTTTTCCCATTTTCTGCGTTTTTCCTGTGAAATTTCTTGTGAAATTCCTGTGAGATTCCTGCGAAATTCCTACGTTCCAAAGGAGGCCTTAAAGTCTAGGCCACTAAACTAGCCACAGAGTATTCTCCAAACCATGTACTCCTTCAGTTCTCAAATTGTCGGTAGGACAACAAATTTAGTTCATTTTTCAACTAGAATTCTTATGCTAATAACAACCATTTTAAAACGGGACTAATCCACTACTTCACTGAGATTAATAAAACAATAATGAGTGAACAGTATATTAGCAGTACATAACTTTGAAGGGCCTGTTCGCTTCTACATTTTTCAGCTGCGCTGCGCTATGCTGTGGGCATGCAGCTGTTCGGTACAGCAGTTTTAAACCTCCATCTTATTCAACCTATGTTGATTTTCTCATGGCTGCAAACAACAGCGGCTGTTTTGATACTGGCTGCCAACAGCCGCAGCACAGCAAAGCAAAAAAAATCAGAAGCGAACAGGCTCGAAGTGACAATAAGGATAAAAGACAAAAATTCTAAAAGTCCAACATATTGGATACATGCCTATAATGCAAGAAAGAATATATGCACCTGGCATTGTTTGGGCTACAAGTTAACCCAAAGTGCTAGACATCTGACAGTGAAATGTTGCAAGTACTCAGACCCAAAGCTGATAAAGTCCCTGGTAGCTACATCATCACTATGTTCATTGGCCAAAGTTCATCTCCGAGTACCTACAAAAAATAAAAAAGTAAAACAATGTCAAAACATAGTATTCAGCAGAACGCATATGTTCAGCGTATCACATTTTTAACATACCGACGGGGTTTATTTTGGCGTTGACCAAGTTCATCACTTGCAACCTCTGCAAAAGGGAAAAAGGTGTCAAAACATATATAAGGAATAACTAACACAAAAACTACTTTGATATCTTAAAATAAATATTGGTTACACACACAAACGAAGGAACCTAAATGTTTTACCGGTCATTTTTTGGGACTTCAATGAAGAAGACGCATTACTTGCACCAGGTTCTCTGCATACAGCAAAAAACATCATGAAACAGCAATAATATTCCACTCCTCTGTTACTAAATGCAATACAAAATCCAAGTTCTGTGTTGCGCATAGCATACCTAAGAGAAACTGATGAAGATGCTTGTTGAGATGACCCTGAGTAATAGCTCCCATCTAGAGTTATATAAGGGGAACCGTAAGGTCCTCCTAAAGATCCAGAGGCACCAGTCAACATTGGTAGCCTAATTTCATGAAAACATAACAAAATTAGGTATAATCCAATTAGGAAGCTCCAGTGGAATATGTAGGCCTGGTAACAGGCCAAAAACAATGAACTACCTGTGGAGAGGGCCAAATCGGATTAGGATCGGGCTGAATTTATATTCATTGCTGGCCTAATAAGGCTGGTTTAGGTTGCAAAAGGGCCCATGGGCCAAGACCTTTTACCACCCCTAGGTATATGCAACCAGGCCAGTATGTGCAAGTAGTACAAAACTATGCAATAGCAATCAAGATTGCTTTATCATTTGCATAGGACTATATACAGGTTAATAATTCAAAGTGATCAATGGCAATGAATATTTCCCATCAACAAACCAGGAAAATGTGCTAGTTCCTACATGGAGTAAAATTTCAAAAATGCACCAACAAACAAAGCAATGTTTTCACCAAAAGGTTCAGAAAAAATTAACTCCTTACCATGCCATCTCAGAATTGCTGAGACCAAGTTGTTGTTGAGAAACAAATCCTGGTAGAGCCATACCAATCGAAGGAACACCAGGTCCACCTGGACGCTGGCTTCCAAACTGCATAACTGTAATGAAACAAATGAAAGTAAGCAGTATGTGCAGGATTAATTCAATTATCCAAGACTGGAGAGGTGAGAAGCTGAATTCTGTATAATAGTGCTGGTGCAGGCACCCTCCCTAACTACCAGGAGAGTGGTAGCCTTAAATCACTGAGGCGAATCATTCTTTCAGAAAAAGAAAAGATAACAATCTAAAATTAATGCTAGAGGTTTCCTGTAGCTCAGCCCTGAAAATCATTTCAGCCACTTCCCTGGAGCACTACCTTTTCGTTAACTCAATAAGTTGTATTCCCTCTTTTTAAATTGTTGTCGTTAGGACAAGAATTTTAGTTCAAAAATGAACTAGATTTGTTGCCCTAAAAACAATAATTTAAGAATGGAGGGAGTATAATCGTTTGGAACAAATTTGTTTCATATGGTTAGCAGATTCAGAAACCTAGTAAAGATCAACTTTCATCTGTGTTGCTAACTGCCCCTTCTCTCATTTATTGACAAAAACATGTACCTCTTCAGTATCAGTTGACAAGTTAGATACTATTATACTAAGATCCTTCAGATGGCATTAATATTCCACTGACTGACAATACAAACCTGGTAACAGTGCCGGGGTGCCATGAAAGCCTTGTTCACCTGTAAGGCCCAATGCTCCTGTAGCCCCAAGAACATGAGAGCCACCATAGAGAAAAGATGCATGCTCTTCGCCCTGGTCGCCAGGTTGTCCCTTTACTGATAATCGAGTATTAAGTTTGTTTGATCCCCCTGGACAAGAAATTCCTGTGTCCTCACTCAAAATTGTAGATGCAGGTTGAACTGTTGATGGCATTTTATTACTAGCACTAAATCGTGCATTAATCATCTGGGCAGGCACCCTTTGAGCAGATTGCACCGATGATTGAGCTGGACTTGGTTGAACAATTGGATGTGAGGGCTGGACATAGCCTCTATTGACTTGATTAGTTGCTATTGCAAATGGACTGCTCGGAGATGACGCAGATGAATTCACTGCAGGGCTATTGATTCCCTTCGCTGGAGCTTCAGCATGCCCAACTGAAGGTACAAAAGGCTTCCCTCTCAATAAGTTGCCTATGGAGGATGAGTGGGGTCTGCTAGTACTACTAGGCTGTCCACTCCCTACCTGACTAACTTGTTCCTGTTGGAACGACCTAGTGGAAGGGTAAAATGGTGGTGACGCTGAATTCAAGTTTGATGCAATGGTTTGCTTAACTGGAACAACATGTTCAGGTTGTGAATTTGAAGTTTGAGTTTGTGCCAAGTTCGCATCTGACAGGGTATCTTTGTTCTGTGATCTGAAATGTAATCAACAAAATAAAAAACACTTCACTTAGTTCTGCATATCATAAGTACATAAAATAAGTGCTAAGACCACATAAGGAACCTTGCACTCACTCATTATTCTGAACTGAAGAAATCTCAATGTTACCCTTCTGACGTGGTTGGTAGCGTTTTGTGACTCTTCCTCGAACAACACTTGGTGCATTCTTTTGACTTTTAATATCACTGTGGGAAGTGCGAGATTCTTTTCGAACAGCATCATAGTTATTGTCATTATCATAGTGAACCTGAGTGAGTTTTGGAACTCTGTTCTTCCTATTATTGCTTGAAGCACGTTGAGCATTCTTGGGAATATCATGGTAAGAAGCACGTTGAGCATTCTTAGTATTATCATGGTAAGAATTAGGTTCCTTCGGAACATAACGATAGTTCTTGCTACCATCCTGATAGTATGCTTGAAATCTGTTGCCACTGAAATTACCACGGTTAATACCACGAGTTCTACCACCAGGGCGGACACCACGCCCCCTGAAGCGACCCCCTCTATTTCTGTTTGTCTAATGCAATAGAAAATAATAGCTTCATCAGAGAGGTTGCATCAGTGAATATAAAGGTAAAAAAACAGTGCTTATACTATATTTTGACATGAATAAAACTTACATGGTCACCACGAAAGTCATGCAAATTCATCTCGTCGAACCTGTCATGGACCCATGCTTGCTCCTCCTTGGGATTCCACAACTTTCTACCATTCAACAATCTCCTGTTGGACAATATAGACACATTTAGACAGCAAGACAAAACCCAAAATTCACAGTCTATCATGAATGTCACGCTTATGTGATCAAAGCGCAACATCAAATTTCAAGATGCAATAAAGGTTCAGGCCTAACTGAGTCAAGCAGGCTTACTGGTTTGTCATTTTTAAACAGGAAAATTATAATCTATGCAGTGTTATTCTTTGAAAAAGAGTATACTAATACATACTCCCTCCGTTCACTTTTATAGGTCGTTCTAGCTCTGGGCACGGGAATTAAGGAAAAGTGAAAAAGTATGGTACGCAGAAAACGAGATAGAGATTTATTGGGAAGAGAGAAAGGTGTATTGGGAAGTGAGAATGACATATATTGAGGAACAAATTTTGAATGCTAGAATGACTTATATTTGTCAACGGAGGGAGTACAATTTATGTAAGTTTCCAAGCCAATTTATGCTTTTGCTTTAGTTTCATGGTGACTTCATCCTAACTCTTGAAAGAAACATTTTTCTAAATTTCTCACCCGCTAGGCCTCATTCCATTATATCATCACCATTTACTATGCATCTTTACTGTTGTGCTAAGAGCTAGAGTGCATTTGTAGTATGAAAACAGGGAGGTTTAGTAACTCATGTGCAGACCTATATTTTCTAATTGACATCAGAAGAAAAAGATTTCCAAGCTTCAAGGATCTGTTTACCTTGTTTAATAAGTTTCATGTATAGCTTTACCATTCTTTGCCTATGCACAGGATTCTTTAACCGTGTTTCCAAACAGAGCTATGGAGTACTTATTAATTAAGTCTCATATAATGGCTGCACATATAGGTGTTATGGCTGGTGTATGGTAAAAAGCTTCAAACTCATTGCATGGCGTATGTTACAAGCCTCCTAATATTTTTCCACTTCAAGAGAAAATGAGTGCAAAATAGATGAATGAAGTTTATTCAGTGTTTTCAACAATTCTTCTGAAGGAACTTTTTGCAAATATTTATTAAAATAAATCTAGACCCTTTAACATATTCACATAGTTAGTCATTATCAACAAATATAGTAGTCTCTTCTTAGAAACTCAAAACCAACTGGAAACAGAATCCCCTCAGGCTGGAGTTACCTGAAGTTGAACGAGACCAACAATGCAATTACGTAAATAAACAAATTATATATACTCCTATATCCTGAAATCAGTCATGGAAATAACCGAAGGAAAAGCAAGCAAAAGAAATCGAAGATGAGAAGGACTCAGAACCTTTGGCGCCCGCGCCCACGACCACAGCCGCGGGCCTCCTGGAAACGGTCGTCGTGCATGTAGAAGGCGCCAGTCGTCGGCACAGCGTAGGGTTCGCTGCTTTTGTTCTTCTCCTCCTCCTGCTCCCCTGCCGCCGCTACATCTGCTTCCCCAGCATCCCCATCCCCCGCCTCGCCCTCTCCCGCTCCGACCACCACCTGCGGAGCGGCCCCGCGCTCTCCACCGCCTCTTTCCTCAAACTCCTCGTACACCTCCTCGTATTCCTCGTACTCCTCCTCGCCGTCGTCGTACGCACCGTCGTCGTACACCTCGGCGGCGCCCTGCCCGTCGGAATCCACGTCGGATCCGGCCCTCCTGGGCCGCAAGGGCGTCCCCTCGTCGTCTTCCTCCTCCTCCTCGTCATCGCTAGCAGCAGCGCGCCGCAACGCCGGGAGGGGCGCGTCGTCGAGGTCGCTCTCGTACTCCTCCACCGCCTCCGGCTTCTCCCCGTCGGCCATTGGTGGGGAACCGCGAGATCACGGGACGGATCAGGCGAATCCGGCGAGAGATTTAGGGCTTGTTGAAGGATTCGACGGAATTTGGAAGGTTCGAGAGGCTTCTCGGGTTCTCGGGTTCCACGACAGTTTTGCTATCCACGGGAGGCGAAGGTGGACAAGATTAAAAAGAGATCTAAAACCAATTAGACTTCCCCCATACGCGGATTGAAAGGTACTGTATCCGAATATCCGATCGGGAGTCTGGCAAAGCTGGTCCACATCCCTCTGCGGCGGTGGGGCCACCGCACGTTTTGTGTTACCGGCTTGTAATTCGATTTGAGTCCTCCGTTCTGTAATGTAATTTTGAATTTTAGGGGCAGACGAATACTGCTCCTGTACTAAATTTTTGCTATTGATTTTAAACATTATTGTTATCATTTATCTTATTAAAAAATTAGTTTGACTAGATGAATAATCAAAAAAAATATTAGAAGTTGTAACAATTTAGGAATGGAGAGTGTATTGTAACATTTGAATGCAAGGCGCTTTACTAAGTCAATTATAGATAATTATTTTGCAATAGATGAACTAGCATTTTGTAATACTTGAATGCAAGTTCTGGGAAGAATTACAAAACCCTATGGTTAGCAACATAGAAATTTATTTGGATGGATTTTGTGCAGACATTTGGATGTGTTGTCCATGACGAGAATGTTACATGCCTCTTAATTTTTTATATTTAAATAAATTATTTGAATAAAATATATATTTAAAGATGACTTTAAAAGTCAATTGTGACAGTATTTTAAAACCGAGGACCACTAGTACGTTTTAAGTGAGAATGACATGGTATTAAAGATTTATATGGACGTTGGTCTACCTTTGTAAAATTATTTTTTATCATTAACTTGTCTAGTATGTCCGCTCTTTAATTGATGTCGTCGTTGATTTTTAAATTTAAATTTGATCATTCGTTTTATTCAACTTTTTTTGATAAATTTTATATATTTTGATATAATTTGATTTGTTATTAGAGTTATTTGAATCACAACTTAAATTTTTACACATCCGTGCAAATTTTTTTAATAAGACAAATAGTCAAAGTGGATCGTAGAAGTCAACGATAAAATATTATTGCAGATTAGCTTGATTTAAAAATAACAACAATGATATTTGGAATGGAGGACAAGGAGTTGTTTGGTTTTGAGTTTTACCAAAGTTTGAAGTTACCAACTCATAGGGGACACTAAAATGTTGATAAAATAATATTATTTAGATCATGACTTTACCAAATTTCTCACATCACCAATTTATTTGTAAAAAAATTGTTTGGATTGCAACCATATCGATGCTCATCAATTCCATTAGCATGACATGTGAGACTTACATATAAAAAATATTTAAACGTAAAATATTATCAAATGAGATCTCATTTTGTAAATTAAATTATAAAAAATTTAATGGTAAAAACAAATTTAAAATCAGATGTACCCTTTGAGAGATAAAATAGTTTTAATTTAACTGATCAACAAATCTCGTAACTTGTGTAGCCATTGTAGAGTGGACATGTTGCTCCAGCAATTTGGCAAAGGCGTCGCCCAAGTTGACGCGTTTCTTAGACACTGCCAAATTTCATTTGACTTTTCAAACTTTGGCTACTGATCAAATTTTGAAAGTACATCAATATTTGATAAGATAACTAAAAGTTGCAATTCAAACACACCCAAGGTCTTTTGCATCTCCTGGTCACTTGTTACAAAGCTTTTCCGCGAGGCATTTGAGTAAATCTTGACCCTTACCTTATGATTGGACGGCTGGAGGCAGCTCGGCTGGTGCGAATCCGCACCGGTGGCTGCAAGTTGCAAATCTGGCTACAGCGAAGACTCAAAAAAAAAAATATCGGGTACAGCCAGAGATTGGGCCCCCGTCTCAAAGCTCTGAGCTCCGCCGCCGCAGCCGGCGACTATGCCATTGGCGATCCTGCCCTCCTCATCCGCCGTCGCCGTCGCCCATTTCCGGCGACCCACGCACCACCTCGCTTATGTTCAAGCCTCTCTCTTTATTACTCCTTCACTCATCCCTCCGCTACAAGCCGACCCCATCTAGACTCCTCTCTTCCGCCGCCGCCACCGCCACCGCCGTCTCCTCTTCCGGTGCCCTTGGAGGCGGTGGATATGGAACCATTTCGGCAGTGCTGCAGATCGTCGGTCCCATCGAGCTCCTTTTTCCGGCCACCGAGGCGCGCCTTTACGTGCGCCTCGTGCGGCGCTGCTCGCGCGACGCCCTCGCCGCGGGCACCGCCGCCGCCCATGCGCACGTAGTGAAGCGCGGATTTGTGCCCGATGTGTTCGTATCCAACGTCCTGCTGGACTCCTACGCCAAAGGCGGCTTATTGGCGGCCAGCCGCCAATTGTTCGACGAAATGCCTTACAGGGACGTCGTGTCCTGGTGTACTATCATTGCCACACATGCCAGCCGCGGTTTATTCTTTGAGTCATTCGGTCTGTTCAAGGAGCTCTTATCCTCGGATCAGGTGAAGTCTAATCGCTTTGTCATCTCAGCCGTGCTGAACTCTTGTGCCAGGTTTGGTGTCATGGAGCTAGGCCTCCTGGTGCATGGGCTGGTGATCAAGTCTGGCTTGGGTGTTGACAGGTTTGTGGAAGTTGGATTTGTTGATATGTATGCGAAATGTGGTAATGTTGGTGATGCTCTTAGGCTGTTCAATGAAATTCCAATCAAGAGCTCTGTTGCTTGGAATGCCATGATTTCTGGTTTTTCAGAGAATGGTCGTTACATGGAGGCTGCTGAGCTTTGTCAAAATATGCATAGAGTTGGCATGGCAATGGATGTGGTGACATTGAGGGTAGTCGCCGGTGTTGCTTCTATTCTGGGAATGTTTGAGTTTTCTAGAAATATATATGTTTACGCACTCAAAGTTGGCTTGGAAACAGATTGTTTTCTTGTTTCTGAACTGATCAAGTCAGCAGGGAGGATCGGTGAAACTAAGTACATCGGGAAGCTTGTTACTGCAGTTAAAAGGCGTGATACATCTATGTATTCTTTGGCTATTTCAAGCTATCACTCAAATGGTTGTCAGGTTGAAGCAGTGGCACTTGCAGAAGATATTATTTCTTCACGTCTCAGTCTAAGGGAAGGAGACATGGTTACAATAGTAGGTATATGTCACACAAAAGAGGAAGTTCAACAAATACATGCTTTTGCTTTGAAAAAAGGAAGTTTCAATTATACAAATGTATGCAATTCTCTTATATCAGTATATTCTGATCTTGGATCACTGATACACGCAGAATCGATCTTTAAAACTACAGAGTCACCAGATATGGTATCATGGGCTGCAGTCATGGCAGGTTGTGTTAAGAACCTTCAATTTGAAAGAGCATATTGTTACTTCAGAGAACTAAGCAACACTGGAGCACAACCAGATTGGCACTGTGTTGCTACTATCATAAATGCCTGCACAAGACTTCAGGACTTGGACAATGGAAGACACATTCATGCTTTAACTGTTAAACTCGGGATACTGCTTGTAGATTTCATCAGTGCATCCCTAGTAAACATGTACGCTAAATGCCATCACATTGAGGATGCTGCTGAGTTGTTCTCTCAAGCATCATTTCCACATAATCTAGTTGCAATTAATGCCATGCTCTCTGGATATTGCTGGAATTTCCTGCCAGAGAAAGCGCTTCAACTATTTTACAAGGGATATCATTTTGGTCTGCGCCCTGATCATTTTACCTTCTCAACCATTCTTAGTGCATGTGCTGATATAGGAGCAAAGGAGGCTGGTGAGCAGATCCATGGCTACTTAGTAAAGATCGGTTCCGAATATATGGATATCATCGTTGGAAATGCTCTCATAGACCTTTATGTCAAGTGTGGATGCATTGCTAATGCTTGTAGATTTTTTCATAGCATGAGGAGTTGGAACCTAAATTCATATGCCATGTTAATGTTAGGTTATATTCAGAACAGCTGCAATGATGAAGCACTTCAACTTTTCTCCAAGATGCAGCAGAGTGGATTGCGTGCAAACCGTATCACTTTTGCTAGGATCTTACGTGGCTGTGCTGACCTATGTGCTATTGACTTGGGAAGACAACTGCATGCTTCCATTATAAAGATGGGTCTGATTTCTGATGTATATGTTGCAAAAGCACTTGTAGGAATGTATAGAAGGTCTTATGCTCAGGCCGAATCAAGAACAAATTCTCAAGAACCTTTGCTAATAAATGGTTCGGAACAGGATAGCAGAGATAGTTCCTATTCAGAGAAAATGTGCGCAAGCAGCAGTCTTGAAGAAATTGGAGTGTTCACGTTGGATGGAAACAAAGAACATAAAACTTCTGATGCCCAGAAGGTCTACACTAGTGCTAGATTCTATGTTGCTCCAAATCCCATTCATGTGGTTGGACATGAACTTAGGATCAATACTATCAAAGGGAATGGAAGGCATGTGAAGTGCAATGAAAGTAGACTTTTGCTAAACTACAAGAATACAAGCTATCAGGGAAAGGAATGTGGATCTGTTAGACTGTTTAACTTGCTACAGGAAGACAGAACTGGATCCGACCAATTGGTCCTTGTTGTTTTCAGTGATAATAGACACTCAAAGATGAAGAGTCCAGGATTCGTTAATGTGGAGCTAGTTGGAAAGTCTGATGTTTCAGCACTTTGTTTTCCTCCTTAACATATTAGCAGGACACAGTGCAAATCCAACCTGTTGTCAATCAAAACTGTCATGTTAGCACATTAGTGACATATGCAAGAAAAACTAAACATGAACACAGTTCTGATTATTCTATGCATCAGCAGCTCCTCGGAACAGCTAATCAAGTGTATGAACATCCACTCCCTAGGACAATGGAATGATATCCCTGTGCACTCGTACGAGCAATCTTAATACCACTTTTTGAAGAAACCAAATGCTGCTAAAAAGTTTTTCCAGTTACTGCCTTGCTGGATGATTCGCTAGCATGGGAGAGTAAATCAAGAACGTCAGCTGGTTAGTATGAAACACATGGCTAGCATCTAAATTTTGTATTTGTTCTGATAAGTTCAGTTATGACAAAAACTGTGAACAGCGTGATTTTTTTATGCAATTTCTTTCATGCAGGAACACCGTCTTCTCAATCATTTCAAAGAGAAGAGGAAGTAGACTGGGAAAGTATCTTGAGCTTCGAATGCCGATGTAAGTATTTGAAATTTGACTGCCTATAATTTTATTAAACAAAATCTGATAATGTTTGAGTATGTGCCAGCCTCTTTGACTGCTATCCCTCTTATATAGTATTTGAAAAGTCCAAGTTACTCCCCTCAAGTATAGCCGAAGTCTGGATAATTCACTAAACTATTTTTGGTTCAGTTTAGGGGTTATCCGGATTTTGGCTATGCAGTAGGCTACTATTTACCGTTTAAAACTGTTTAGACAGCCGCTTAAAACAGTTTAGGATAACACTGACTTTTAGTGTCTTCGTTAATTTTATGACATTGTCTTTATATTTACCAAGCTATCTTCTGTCTTTTCTAGAACATATGTTAATATCAGAACATTTTATGGAAGATAGGAGCACATGCTAATATTTTCTGTAATTCTTCATCAGGTGTTGAATATACCCACAACATCATCAATAAAACACCAACTCTGTTGCACTGCAGTGCAGATCTCAGAAGCATCCCTTCTCGTCTAACTGACATGAACCTTATTTTTGGCTGGTGCAAGTGGAATGTACTTCGTGCTAGTACTAAGTTGAGGCTGTTAGTTGTCCATAAAGAGCATTGGCTATAGGTATAGTGATACCTGTAAATTAGTTGCCGGATTCTGAAATTGTTTCAAGCATCAACTTCAGGGATCTCCCATGTTTTCATTCACTGATCCTAGTACTGACCAGGTGAGTTTGAAACTTAAGGTAAAATCGAAGTGATACTTTTTGCAAGGCACATTTTCTAAGAATGTTTCTATGCTGATCATTTTGTAGCATATCTGTGTATGGTGGCTGCTGATACAAGACAGCGTGGAGCTGCTCGATGAATATCCGTGAATGGAGGCATCCCAATGGGCAGGACGAGCATTTGACAGTTCGGGCATCTCGCCGAGTTTCATGCTGAAATAGAAGCCGATCAAGACCCGGATGGAGGAGTCTTCGGGCTACCACAATTCAAGTAGAGCCGTTGCCCTTCGGCAGATGTTACCTTCCTCGGTTTTACTGAAGTCGTAACTTTTTTACTGATAGAATGTATACTGCACAAATATGATATACTATAGACGTTTGCAACGTCATGGTTGCTGTTGTGAGTTTACAGAAATGGCCCTCATGGGTAAATCAGGATCCCAGCCAACTTCGAAGTCGTGAAGTCAGGGGATCTCTCAATTCTTCTCCAGACGAGAATCAATGTTGTTGTAGCCTAAATGCTGATATGGTCCAATTGAAAGTTCTTTTAGATCTATCTTTACGGGAATTTTTGGGAGTATGTGAGAAAAATTGATCCTAATATTTTTATTTGCATCAAAAAATATTACGGGTTGTCATGCTTTGACCGGCAGCAGTGCGCCATGCATCAGGGACCTAACGGCCCACGACAACGGTTGCGGCCTTGGGCTCAGGTAGCCCAGTAACGCCATGATCTGCCGCAGGATGCTACGGCCCAACACACGGAGTGAACGCCGTGAACTGAAGTGGAACGCGCGCGTACGCCGCGATCACTACAAGACACGTGGCTGCTCCTGGTAGGCCGTGCTTCAGTGCATGGCAGTGGACCGTGGACGTTCCCCGTGCTCCCATCGACGCTTAGTTCACCTGTCAGCCGGCCACCTTAAACCCATTCCCTTGCTACGGCCCACGACAAGCGGCGAAGAAATCGCCCCACGCCTGCCTCGGCTGTTCGCTTCGCCAAGGCCAGCAGCACACACCACCACCGCCCCAAACACCGCCGCCGTCATCCGCTGCTCCTCTCTCGCAGCCCACCGCCTCCTCCTCCTCCTCCTTGTCCCCATGGCGCTACACCCGGCCGCCGTCTTCGCGGCCGCGGCGGTCTCCGTCGCGATCGCTGCCGCGGCCCTGCTCCCGCACCCCGCGTCTGCGTCGACCGGGCCGTTAGCGGCCGTGGGGGTGAACTGGGGCACGATGATGTCGCACCCCATCAACCCGCCCGCGGTGGTCGAGATGCTGCGCGCCAACGGCGTAGGACGGATCAAGCTGTTCGACGCCGACCCCTGGACGGTCGCCGCGCTCGCCGGGTCGGGCATCCAGGCAATGCTCGCCGCGCCCAACGACCAGCTCGCCTCCCTCGCCCGCGACCCGCGGCGCGCGCGCCAGTGGGTCCGCCGCAACGTCACCGCCAACCTCGACGCCGGCGTCGACGTCAGGTACTCACCAACTTACCGCCACCGCTCCCTACTTCACGAAACCGAGGTCTGATCGATGGATTCGCACGGAGCGATGTCGCGTACCGGCGTACGCATGTGTTCTGTTTCACTGTTTGTGCTAAGAGTGTGCGGTGGAATTCCGAGGAGGGACGAGGTGTCCTGAACGCGTGCAGGTTGCGTGTGTGACTCTTTGTGGAACTGAGAGTGGCGTGGCGCGAATGGGCGTGTTGTTTCTGGTGCGCGGAAAACGTCTGATAGAATGCAGCCACGATAGCACATGCAGTGTCCTGGTGATTGCGTAATGTTTGGTGGGGTGTTGCAGCGTGATGTTCATGTTTTTGTGTTCATGCAGAATGGATGTGATGCGTGGTCTGTTATTTTCAGTTCAGAGTTTGGACATTTAAGCCTTTCATATACGTTTGGAAGTTGGAATATACGGTTGTTACTTGCAGAAAAGCATACTAGTGATAGTGAGCATCCTGTAAACGTACTGTCAGATGTAACAGTTCATAGGTCACTTACTTAAAAAAAAACAGTCTGTGACGTCAGTTATCCTTTGTTCAGGTATGTGGCTGTTGGCAACGAACCTTTTCTGAAGGGCTACAATGGCAGCTTCATCAACATTACGTTTCCTGCACTCAAGAACATGCAAAGAGCTCTCGATGAGGCTGGTTTTGGGCAACGCGTCAAGGCAGTTGTACCACTGAATGCTGATGTCTACAGCTCCCCTGTGAACAAGCCAGTGCCATCTACTGGGAGTTTCCGAAGGGATATCAACGCTCTCATGATTGACATTGTTAATTTCCTCCATATGAATGATGCACCCTTTGTTGTTAATATCTACCCATATCTCAGCCTATACCAGAATCCCAACTTCCCACTGAATTTTTCCTTCTTTGACGGCCATACGAAGCCAGTTTATGACAAAGGATTGGTATACACCAATGTGTTTGATGCCAATTTCGATACTCTTGTTTGGTCATTAAGGAAGGCTGGTGTTCCTGACATGAAGATCATTGTTGGCGAGGTTGGCTGGCCAACAGACGGTGATAAGAATGCTAATGTCAAATACGCACAGAGGTTCTATAATGGTTTTCTGAAGAAGATGGCCAAAAATGTCGGAACACCTCTGAGACCTGGTCACATGGAAGTTTACCTGTTTGCTTTGATTGATGAGAACCAGAAGAGTGTACTGCCTGGACGATTTGAGCGCCACTGGGGACTATTTACCTATGATGGAAAACCAAAGTTCTTTATGGATCTCGGTGGAAATGGCCAACTTGTTGGAGTAAAAGGAGTGCAGTACTTGCCAGCGCAGTGGTGTGTATTCAACAAGAAAGCAAAGGATAAGTACAAAGATCTGCCGGCCTCTGTGAACTATGCGTGCTCAAATGCAGATTGTACACCACTGGAGTATGGGTCCTCATGCAATGGTCTCAGCCATGATGATAACATATCATATGCATTCAACATCTATTTCCAAACAATGGATCAGGATGTCAGGGCTTGTTCTTTTGGAGGATTGGCAGAGATCACAACCTTGAACGCATCACAAGGAGGGTGCTTGTTTCCAGTACAGATTCTGAGTGCTGCAGGACGTGTGATTCCACAGAGTTTTCTCCCTATGTCATTGGTTCTTCTGGTATTTGTGTTCACTCTAATATAGACATGGGGACATGGGTGACAGTTGTGAGCACTGAAATGTTTGGTGAGTGACGATATAATAGATTTGCAAATTACATGAAAGAGCAGAGTATTGCAGTCGCATTTTCCTTTTGTTACCTTGTCTTTTGAATGGCACTCAAAATGAAGCCAGTAAATTATCAAAAAGAATAAGAAAAGATGAAGCCGGTAGGCGAAGACAAGACTTTAGGAACCGAAGATATTCTCTCTTTGGTGCTGGTATGCCTGTACTGATGATGAAACGTCTAAGAACTGCCAGGCAGTAGTATTAGATGTTTTCTTTCAACAATACAGTAGATGGTCATGCACATCAGAAAGTGTAAAGTTATTCTCTTACAACGTTTTGGCCACTGATTTTTTACAGCATGATGTCTTTCATGTTTCATATTGTTGAAAATAATGATGCTACCTGTTTACTGGGCAACATACAACATTCATATATGTAATGAGCAGTTTTTGTTGGTATACCTGTGCGCAGTTGAAGATTTGATCTTGTTTGGATGCATGAACTAAGGAATCTGCACTCTTTTTTGCCACGACTCATGATAGCTAAACTGGTGGAGCAAGAGTGTGATATTTTTGTCCATTCAGTGTGTTCACCTCCTTTTTTTTCTGATATTTTTGTCCATTCAGTTTGTTCACCTCCTTTTTTCTCTTTTCAGAGTATTTAGGAGACCTTAGTGTGCAGCTTATTTATTACTAGTAATCTCTGTTCATACATGATACTGTTGGCGTGATTGATCTGCCATTACTCCAAGAGCATATACATATGCAGTAGAACTAAGATGATTCATGGAATTAAGACAGGGCAACAATAAAATTTCAGATATTAAAAAGAGGCCAATTTCACAATGTATTCATTTTAATTTTGCAGGAATCTGGTCCTAATAGTTGTGATTCACAGCTCCATCAACTAGTTAGTGGAAGGGAATAAGAGGCGCCAAAAACTACGTGTACGGTAAGTTCCATCTCATGTGGCATCTGTAACTACAGTAGTAGTATAACCCGTTCACCTGTGCTCTTTTTACATGATTCTTTCCTACGGAGTATAAACCATAATGTTGATATACATGACACATGAGCCCCCATAATTCGGATTCCCTGGACGTGATGGGTCATGGGTGTTGAGTGATTGATTGCTGTTGCGCATCTTGATCACACCGGGGACCCGCTGCTCCCGCAGATTCCGTTCAAGGATCTAGAGTAGAGTGTGACCCTTATCCTTTTTTTCGTTCACTTATTTCAACGATGTGGTATTTGATATTCTAGCTCTTCAGAGCATTTGCTCAATCAAAATTTGGAACAAGTATTTGAAAAATGTTTTTTTAGAAATATACAGTGGGGGAAATCCCTACTGTGTTAAATATATATCCCTCAGAACCAATTACTTGTTCAGAATATAATACTTTTTCAACAAAAAAAAACAGAGCCCTCACAGAAAATAGGATGGATACTGACTTTCAAATTGTGCTGACTGATTCCTATGCTATAGCCAACGATTTTTTCAACGCGTGCTGTTGAGTTGTTGACCGAGATGGAATACCGTGAGTCGCAAAAAAAAGAAGAAGAGAGAGATGGAATACCGTGCGCAATTGCATAAACTTTGAGGGGTGAATACGCAAATGAGACCAATGCAAAATTGCTCACCGCTCTTTTCTGTATTGCTCTATTTATACCCGCGCACGGCGCACCCGCCCCCTTCCCGGAGAAGGCAGCAACTAAAACACGCGCGCGACCACGGCTCGCGCTCCAACGCCCAGATCCCTCCCATTTCAGGAAAGAAAAGATTCGGGGATGGTGGTGAGCGAGAGCCAGCAGAATCCGGCGGAGGCGGCACCCATGCCGGCACGGAGCATCCCGAAGGAAGCGCGGCTGCTGCTGCACGAGCTGGCGGCGGCGTGGGAGGACGTGGCCGACTGCCGCGCGCTGGAGGTGGTGCCGCTCAAGGGCGCCATGACCAACGAGGTGTATCAGGCGCGATGGGTAACCGAGACCGGCGACGGCGGCGAGACGGGAAGCCGGGAGAGGGAGGCGAGGATGGTGCTCGTGAGGGTGTACGGGGAGGGCGTGGACCTGTTCTTCGATAGGGAGGACGAGGTGCGCACGTTCGAGTGCATGTCGCAGCACGGACACGGCCCACGCCTCCTCGGCCGCTTCCCCAGCGGCCGCATCGAAGAATTCATCCATGCCAGGGTGAGCATTAGCCTCTTATTTCTTTAATTGTTTCTTGTTCAATCCTTTCGTCTGCTTAGTAGCATCGTTCTCTTGTTGCCCTTCTTTTCAGTTAACCTTTCCCGAATTCTCTGTGAAAAAACTAAAAAGAGACTTTCTTTTCCGCTGTTGTTTAGAATCATTGCCAAATTTTGGAAGCGTAACATGGAAATGGGCTCACAAATTTGTTCGTTTACTTTAGAACCTCCACTTGACCACTTAGTTGATCGCTTCTCTAATAACATCAGAAGTGTTTGATTGTCTGCTTCATAAAGAACGACGGCGGTTTCTAAGTTTTAGCGAACATAGTTCATTACTTCTTGGACCAAGCAATTGCTTTCCTTGTTTTATGGACTATTTAAAGATGCAGCACGATATAAGTAAGGTACTGATGTGAAGTTGTTTTTCTTTGAAATGTTCCTCCCCTGATGATGTAAACGTGCACTATAGTATCACAAATTTCAACAGTTTGACCTTTGGAATCTTATTTTATTTTTTGAGAGGTTGGAATCTTATCCGAAAGCGACCATTTAAGACTTAACGCAATAACTTGGTATTAGTACGAGCATTTTTTTCCTTTTCTTCATTAATTTTGAATCATATATTTTAATTTCTTTCTTATTTTACTTTGACAAAAATATAGGAGTATAATAAATACTTGGTCGGTTGGCCCTGATTTGCAAGGCTGATAGGGTGCTGTTACATTTTTGCCATGTTGTCTAGTAGATACCTGGTAGCTGTAACAGTATGGTATGTATTATTATGAATATTTTTTTATAAATGAACATAGCATGTCGACAATTCACATTTTTTATACATGTGTGTTGCTTGCTTACTTGACGAACCAAGATTAGTTAGACTATTCAAGTGTTATGTCTATATTCTGAGGCAGAACTGAGTATAGATTGATTTAAGTATCACTCATTTGTTCCCCACTTCCTCGTAGAGTACTATTTAAAATAAAGCATCACATTCTCTTTTACCGGTTCAAAAGATGGACAAAAGGTACACAGTGTTCATGAGATATGTTAATAGTATGAGGATCCTATCCTCTTAAATGTTAGGCAAGCTGATTTCATATTCCTTCCAGACACTGTCAGCAGCTGACCTACGTGATCCAGAGATTTCAGCTATTATAGCCTCCAAGTTGAGGGAATTTCACAACCTTGACATGCCAGGTTCAAAAGATGTGCTCATTTGGGAAAGATTAAGGTATTGCTGAACTTTTTTTTGCCTAACATTTATTCTGGAGTGGTACTGTAGCATGGTTTTTAAACCAAGCTGATTGCATGCCTACTTCCGTATTCTCTAGGAACTGGCTCAGAAGTGCCAAGAGTTTGTGCTCCTCTGATGAAGCCAAAGAGTTCTGCTTGAATAGCATGGAGAAGGAGATTGATGCATTGGAGAAGGAGATTGATGGGGAATGCCAGTGCATAGGATTTTGTCATAATGATCTTCAGTATGGAAATATCATGATTGAGGAAGACACCAGAGTGCTTACCATCATTGTAAGTTTTTGTTGACAGACATTTTTTTCTTGTTCATTTAATTCTTTTGTTCTACATACATTCTGCATCTCTACATTGGTTTACGACACAAAAACTTGCTGTCATACTGTTGCTCAATGACTGAAGCTTTCTTTCCTTACTAATTTCCACGCTTCGAGTCTGTCGTATCTGTTTCTGAACTTGAAGCTCTGTTTCGGTCTTGCAAGTGACTATCCTATTTTCCTTTACTCTTTGAAATCTAGTACTTTTCTTACTTCAATAAAAACATGGACACATGCTGTTTCGATCTTAAATCGGTCCCTACGCCATTGCAGGACTACGAGTATGCAAGTTTTAACCCAGTCTCCTATGACATTGCAAACCATTTCTGTGAGATGGCAGCAGACTACCATTCAGAAATGCCGCATATACTAGACTATGATAAATATCCAGGTACAAATATGTTTAAAGCTATTGATTTCTGCAATATTACTTTTCTTTTTGCAGTCCTGATGATCCACTGTATTTGTTGATCCTTTTCCATCTATTCCTGCTGCAACAGACATTGATGAGCGTAAGCGGTTTGTACAGACCTACCTAACCTCCTCAGGTGATTATACCTGTTTCATCAACCTCTTTTTACCAGTTTTATTCATTAAAAAAATATCTTTACCATCATAACAAAACGACATTTCTGTGGTTCTACAATTTCTAGCAGGCAGGGAACCTGATACAGAGGAAATAGAAAATTTGATGAACAGCATCGAGAAATACACCCTTGCCAGCCACCTAGCTTGGGGCCTCTGGGGAATAATATCGGTGGGTTTTGCCCGTGCAATTTTTATCGCTTGTTCCCTATCTGTAAGCCTGAATACCGTCCCTGTTATCCATCTGAAACACCTGTATATGTTTGCTGCAGGACCATGTTAATGATATCGACTTCGACTACAAAGAATACGCGAGACAGAGGTTCCAGCAGTACTGGCTGAAGAAACCGGCAGTCCTGACTTCTCGAATTCCTGAATAGTTCCCAAACATGAGGAATCGGCGCTGATACGGGCCCCGCTGCACATAGCTTGTCCAGTGTTGTTGATTGTGAGGGAGGTCAGGGCTTTGCTCGTTTGTCGATTCGGTCGTAGATAGTGTCCAGGTGACAGATGTTAATAAAACTCAGTTGTGTGGTGATATGATCAGTACGTGTATAGTGCTTGTTTAGCTCCTAGTTCGAGTGCTTTTTATGTCTTCAGTAAATGTACACTTGTGTAATTTTGCTTGTTTTCCATATTCAAATGCTCAACACTACATCACGAAAAGGAATGGACTTTGATGAATAATTGGGAAAACCAGATTATGTCAATTTTACATTGTAAAACGCATGCAGCCGTCGTTCATGAAATTACTTCACTGTACTGTACGACCATCAGTGAAGAGACGTTTTGTGGGCCATTCGGGGCTGAAGTGAAACCCAAAACCACTAGACCAAATGGCCCAACCCAAAGGTCCCAAACACAGCCCAACTACTGAACTGCAAGCCCTTTCCGGGCAACTCTTCCGCTGGCTTCTCTCTCCCCACCTCGCCGCCGCGCCACCGCCATTAGTCCATTCGACCGCCCCCACCCCTCTGGCGCTTCGCCGGCGCAGTAGCCCTCCTCCCCAAGCGGGCAGCATAAGTTTGCTGCGCGTCACGCAGCTTCCCACTGACGCCACCGCTGCTCACCCGCGGTATTCGGTCTCCTCAGCGCCGCCTTCGGCCTTCCCCGTGCCTTCCTCCGCAGGGTGCCTTCTCTACGTATAGCTCCAGGACAGGGCGCCTCGTTCTGCACTGGGGGAGGGAGTGATGGCCAACAGCGAGTATGAGTACGTGAAGCGGGAATTCGAGTTCGATCGCCGCCTCCCTCCCTCCAACTGGATCGTCGTCCGCATTGACGGCTGCCACTTCCACAGGTAACAGCTCCGGGAAGAACTAAGAAACGGATTCATGAATTGATTAATACATAGTGATTAAACCGTCTGTAGGTTGTTGATGGATAGTCTATTTCTATCTTTTTTTTTTCTTTTTGCTTTGATTTGCACTCTCTATGCTATGCACTTCTTCACTCAAGCGTGGTTACTACTGTGCAAAAAATTTCATTGGTCAGGTGGCCATGTCAATCAAGTCTCTTGCTTTGCTTAATCCATGTCAATCGACATTGATTAGAACATGGGGCAATTGACCTTTGTCTTTCTATCCACTAATTTAATTTTCTCTCTTTAGATTCTCGAAGATACATGCCTTTGAGAAACCAAACGATGAGAATGCACTGAGATTGATGAATGCCTGTGCCACTGCTATGCTTGAGAAATTCCCTGACATAGTCTTTGCTTATGGTGTTAGTGATGAGTACAGGTATGACATCGTCTCATTAAGATTATATTGAAAAATTTTATTAAATTTCTTGGCATCCATTGTAAAATGAAACACACTGTTTATTGCTTTGGCTAATTAAAAAATGCATATAAGATCTGCAATAGTAGTTTCTCATGTTCATGTTTACTTTGCAGTTTTGTTTTCAGAGAGGAGACTGAATTTTATCACAGAAGAGAGAGGTATCTGACTTTTCTTCTTGGAATGTTTGTGATGTTGATCTGTGCAAAATTGCTTCTCGTTTCTGACCTATGAGTGCCTGTTTGTGGTATATGATATTAACTTAGTTATCAATTACTGCAGCAAAATTCTCTCATTATGTGTTTCCTACTTCACTTCTGTGTACGTAATGAAGTGGAAAGATTTCTTTCCTAACAAAGAATTGAAGGAGCCACCATATTTTGATGCGAGAGCTGTATGTTATCCAAATTTGAAGACCATTCGTGATTATTTGGCATGGAGGCAAGTAGACTGTAAGCTACTAGAACTGCAGTCAGAATTGTTTTGTACAACCAATGCAACTTCCTGTTTTATATTGTTCAGTATTATTGCACTGATATCCTACAAGGAACTCGTTGTTCGCATCATATTCTTAAACAAACTTTTACAAACTATGAAGCTCAAGTGGCATAAAAATATAATGATATTGTATGACTATATATCAAAATTTAAAATAGCACAATTAATGAACTGATATGTTGTCCTTTTTTGTTCGTTTCAGGTCATATAAATAATCAGTACAATACCTGCTTCTGGACGTTGGTCAAATCTGGAAAAAGTGAACAGGAGGCTCAACTATTGTTGAAGGTAGTATAAACTAAGCTTTGGATTCTTTCTTGTGGCATTTATATATGTGCATTGAATCCATCTTTTGTTCTTTTAGGGAACATTTTCAAAGGACAAGAATGATTTGCTTGCCCAGCAATTCCAAATGAACTATGATTATGAACCGGCCATGTTCCGCAAAGGATCCAGTGTTTATCGAGAGAAGGTAACGCTAGAAAATATTCAAACATACAAAGCAGCTTCTTTATTACCCATTTTTTCTGATAAATATAGGTACAAACAATTGTCAAGATTGATGATTATGGGGACCCTGTAAAAAGAATACGACTGATACTTACAGTAGGGCATGTTGATATCATAGGATCCGAGTTTTGGCAGAATCATCAGCACATCCTTCGAGAAGGTTAGTTTCAGTTTTAGCATCCTTTCAACTCAAGGTCGAGCTATTAATATAAACAGGATTGACCTAACTGGTATGTTTGGGAAAAGGAAAATGTAGGCATGAGTTTGTGAAGAAGTCTGAGATCAACCACATGCTTCCACCTTGTAATTGGATTGTTGTGCGCATCAATGCCTGTCAATTTGATCAGTGAGGAACACTTTTTCTTTTGTTTATATTGTAGAAAGAATATTGGATTCTCTGTTGGAGACCTACTCTACTCTGCCTTATTTAACTGGCTGAATTCAATTCTTTCTCCAGATTCTCGACAACTCATTCATTTGACAGGCCAAATGATGCCACTGCTCTAAGGTTGATGAATGCATCTGCTTCTTTAATGATGGAGCAGTACCCTGACATTGTCTTTGGCTATGGTTTTGGCAATGAGTATAGGTATATATTCATTAAATCAGTATACTTGTAGGGAAGAAAACAAAACATGTTATGAATGGCAGTTTCCATTCCCATTCTCATGTGCTGAATTTATCTGAAAGAAATATAGTATTCAGCAAGATAAAGAGAAACAAAAAGTGCTAGTGAACCATACAGCAGAGATGGAACTTTGAATATACATTTAATTCAAACGTTCTTTGTGGACAATCATTCATGTTTTTATTGGTATTCAGTGCAGACAGTCATTCTCATTTTATCGTTATTGCTGCAGCTTTGTATTCCATGAGAAGACTGAATTATATCAGAGACGGGAGAGGTAGTTATCATCATTATGCATTTGCCTGGTATTTGTGCTTTGAAATGGTCGATTTTTTTAATAAAATGATGTTGACTTATTTTGCAGCTTAATCCTTTCTTCCTGTTCGTCATATTTCACTTCTCTTTACATGACGAAATGGAAAGAGTTCTTTCCTCACAAGGAATTAATACAACCACCACGTTTTGGGGCAGAAGCTCTGTGTTATCCAAAGCTAAAAATCCTATGTGAATACTTGTCATGGAGACAAGCAGAGTGTAAGTTATTCTTTCTGCAACATAAGTGTTACTTAACTCAGTTAAATCAAGTATATCATGTCTGCTTCCATTTTGTTCATCTCAACTGGCATGTATTAAGCTTCAAAGTTTGTATGGCTGTTGATATCCATGCCCCTTTTTTTCTTTAACAATAATCCTACTTCAGGACTTGGCTATATATGAATGAGCTTACTCATTACATCTGCTAAATTTCAGGTCACACTGGCAACCAGTACAACACATGTTTTTGGATGTTAGTAAAATCGGGAAAAAGTGAAAATGAAGCTCATGAGACATTGAAGGTTTTTTTTCCTTTCATCATTTGTGCATTAAATATTTTTTTACTTGTCTTGTTTACTTCCATGCTTATCCATGTCCTTTAACACTTCAGTTTTCTCCTCAGGGAACACTATCAAAAGATAAGAACGAGTTGCTTTTTCAGCAGTTTCAAATGAACTACAATAATGAACCTGCAATATTCCGAAAGGGTTCATGTGTTTACCGGCAAAAGGTATTTTCTTGCTGTTTTCTGAGAACCATTTCACCAGAAATATTATGTTCCATATACTGCTGCAGTCGTTCTAATATAGTAACATAGAGCATCAATATAGCTTGATCCATTCAGGAAAAAGTTTTGGGTTTGTGGCAAGTTCATACTTCATAAAGACTTGTAACTGGCAATGTACCACACCTAAACTTGAGACATGTCACTAACAAATAGATTGGCTTTTGTTACTCCAGTCCAACACTGCTCCAGTCAACTGTTTTGGCCCTACTAGAGCTAAAAATGATTTTTCAAAGTGCTTCCATTGCCATCTTCAGTGTCATTTACATGGGCATGTCGCATATATCTGCAGGTCGAAGAACCTGCTAGTGTGGAGAGCAGAGACAATGGCGTGACAATAGAACGGTGGGATGTGAAAGTGGACCACGTTGACATGGGATCTGGGTTCTGGCAAAAGAACCCATGGATTTTGTTGGTGAATGATTATAACTAGGCTCTGGGTTTTAGTGGTTCACTTTTTAGTCCGTTTCTGAAGAGTGTTCCTAACAATATCAATTAAGCAAAAAAAAAAAAAAAACAGAGGGGGTGTCCTTCTAGATTTCCTGGAATAGTCTGTTTATTTTATGTTGTTCAGTCCAGAAAACGCTGTTGCTTCTTCGCCAATCAGTCCTTTTTGGCATCCTCTTTATTTTGTAAACTGCAATCCATTTGCAAATATATCTGTTCTATTCGAAAATGGTAGTTCTGACAAATTGACATCAGAAATTGCCTGCCTCATATTCCAATGGTTATTATTTTAAGAGGGCTGAAAAAAGAAAAATAACTTTCCCCCAAAAAATGCAGCAAAAATGATCGATTAATTCACATAAAAAATTGCCTGCCTCATATGTGAAGCTATGTAAGCTAGTGCTGACAATCCATATCATGCAATTGAAACTCCTCTGACAGAATTGATCTAAGAATTGCCTGCCTCATATTCCAATGGTTTTTATTTCAAGAGTGCTAGAGCTCTTCATTCCTTGAAAAGGTTTAAGAGCTCTCTTCAATTTCCTATGGTGTAAAACTTCAGTCTCCACCATGTAGATGGCGGTCACAGGGCGGTGATCGGAGAATGTAAGTTCTGACCTCTTGTAGGAAAGTAGCTCGATTCCCTTTCCGTATGAGAGAATACGGTCGCACCTACATAAGAAGGTGAAATTGTTTGCTTATTCTTGTATAGTCAGTTCTGAATTTCAAATATCTAGAATGATTGAAGCCAGAGCGGATCATATATATGTGAACAAAATTGGATCTTCAGTAGGAAAAGCATACCATGAAGGTGTTCTTCGACCAGTTTTTGTCTCATCACTTACATACTTTTGTGAGTTGAACTCGTATTTGTATGTTGGGGGAAAGCTGATAAGCCCTTCAGCCCAACCATCAAATGTGCATCCTTTCCCTAGTTCTTTTTTCAGCTGCCAAAGAAGAAGCATGAGCTGGAAATTCTACAAAGATATTAGCAATGGCTGAGTCCTGCTTCCAGATTACCTGATCCTTCTCAAACAATCCATTCCAGTCTTGTTTGGAGATAAGTTCAAGTGTCCTTTCATATGATAAGCTGATCCGATAGTTTAGATCGCCTAACCATACAATCCTTCTGAAAACATTAAGCATGTATTATTAGTAAACATCAGGAAATTGCTGAATATAGGATATAGTGTCATCTTGAATTTGATATTCAGTGCAAGTATTTTTTTTCATTGAAGGAAATTCAGTCAAACTCTGGAGCATAGCAAAAAATATTTGAAGACACTATGCATGAATGAACTCACTCGTGGTCATGTATTCTCTGTGGCAGGCTTTGTCTAGGGACTGGGTTAAACACCGTTCCTTTATGAATTGCTTCAGCATGGGCGTTCCTCTTTAGTTCATCTCCATCTTTTTCACCAGCTGCCAGGTGGCAACATACAAAGCAAAAATAAGTCTGATGTATAGACATGCTGACTGATACTGATCCCTGAAGCGTATTTGATAAACAAATGTCAGTACCTGCTTTATTCCCCATATTACACAACAAGCAATCTAGCCATGATGGATAGAAAAAAAAGGAACTGCTGTAGTATGGTAACAAGTGAAATCACAAGGTCTTAAATTTCAACGAATCATAATCATGCTTTCGTTCAAATAGAGATTGATAAACTCATAAAAAAGGTCATTCTTGTCTTTTCAGCATACTTGAAAGTGTGGTAGTATCAAAGCATGCATTTTTTTTAAAAAAAAAATCCCGTTCTTGTTAGAAGAAATATTTTGGAACAATGCCAGTCGCTATGTGACATGATAGGAAGCGTTCTAATTTGATTATCTGTGTGAAAAATACAAGACAAGAACATATTATTTGGCACTTGCCTTGTTGCCAATATAGGGCGTATTACCAACGCCTAGAATTGATAATCTCAAATTCTGAATGTGCTTCTGTAGGTCTTCGTGAACCCATATTGAAAGATATATTCCCACCATTTGCTTGCTTACTATCTGTACAAAATGCGGTCTTTTGCTTTTAATTCTGTTATCAATGTTATAGTCAGAAGCTAAATCCAAGTACTGAAGATGGCGAGCTGAAACAGATGGTTTTGCACTGTCCTGAAGATGTCGAGTGAATATATCCAATGGCTGTTCAGGCCAAACCATTCCAAGCCGTTCTGAAAGACTGAGCACTTTGGTTGACTTCTTTTGGTTGTTTGACTCAACCAGATTATCTTTCTGTTCATCGGAGGCAGAATTGGTGTTTGTAGATGTGCCTAGCTGTATCAACGGATCAAGTTTCCCGTCCTCGTCATCGTCAGTCTCACTAAGGAATCCATTTTCCACCACGTGAGCATAATCTGATGTGTTATATCTTGATGGTGAAGAAGGAGCACTGCAGTACGTGAACCTTGATTTGTCTGGACATTTCTTGTTCAAAGTTTCACCAATGATATGCTCCCATACAGCAACTGGACTATTGTCTTCAGAGCCAATCATATAGCCAGCTTCTAGCGAAATAATCTCTTGGAACCTGAAAGGTGAGCATAATTTTCATGGTATAAATGAAAATAGTGCGTGCATGTGACAACCATATAAAATTTTAACAGTTAAAATTTTCCATGAGTAGTATTGGTATACTAGATTCTTTTGTATACAGATAGTTCATTGCGCAGCAGTTCCATGTTAAATAGCTTGTTAAACAATAAAAAGAAGGTTCACGTTATTTATTAGTACTTATATTTATATTTTCAGAACTCAAACTATGGGTTTGTATTAAAAGTTAATTCAAGGACGATTTACCCAAGAACGTAAATATCAGCTGGCTCCTTTGTGTCCAGCCATTCCTGAATGTCCAGGTCTGTGGGTGGACATAGCCCGCCAACATTCCATGTTCCCACGCAGATCCTGCATATTGAAACCTGAAGATTAGCGGAAAGATCATTGGCTATGAAAAAAATCAAGTTTCAGATTAATATTTATTGAATATATTTTTGTTCATAATGATATGCAATTTCATACGAAATAACAGTATGAGCAATGAGCAGCAGAAATGCCATTTTTTTTCAGTCCACAGAAATACGTGCGGCGAGGATAGATACTTTCAAAGAACTCTAGAGGGAACCGTATGTATACGGCGATACTGATACCTCAGTTCTTTAACATCCATGTGCTGAGAACGGAGGATTTCTGATGCCTGCCTCATAAGCCTGCGAGACACGGGCTTCGTTTGATTATCTGCAATGCAGAGTTAGATGTGTTAGCAGATATAGGACCGCATGCAAAATTGGAACACGTCTACCATTTCACCATCAACCCAAAGGAAAACAAAGCTCCATTTAGATTGCAGCACGGAGTTGAATTAGAACCCGATTTGCATCAAATTGAACGGGTTTCAAATCCTGACTAAACAACTAACAAGATGCTTCTCAGTAAGGTTCTGCCAAGAGATTCAAGACGAGCCGGCAGAAAAAGAATGCGGGATTCAAGGAGCCAGATCAGCCCAAACAGCTAGCAGACAAGCAGTAGCTTTCGTGCTTTCATGGCAGCACGGCGACAGCCAATCAAGGACCAAGCTAAGCTTTCAGTAAAGAGATCAAACCAAACACCGGCAAATCAAGCAGCCTGCAAGATCGAAGAGCTGGAACTGAGTGAAGATCAGAAGAGTGCCAAGTAGTAACCTTCGTGGTCGGTCGTGTGCGGCGGTGGTTTCTGCGAGGAACCTGGCGGAGCGGCCATTGCTGCCCCCTGGTGATCTTGATGAGCTTGGATCGATGGCAGAAGCGAGGAGGAGAGGGAGGAGGAAGACGACGCCATGTGGGCGACCGCTCTGTCCCCGCCAAAACAAACGACACGACGCACGATGACGGGGTGTGAAAGGTGATGATGGCCGCTTGGGCCGCTTAGCTAGACGAACACCCTCTTATATGAGCAAAATTGGCTCTCTTTTTTTATTAAAAAAAAAGGGTGGAAGCTGCTCAGTTCTTCGCTTAGGTGAAGTGGGTGAGTAAAGCACTGGTAATATAGATCGTTTGGTGTGACACGTTTTTTGGTAGAGAATTGACCGTTTGTTGCATATCTAATGAATTTAGTAGTGTATGATTGTGAATTTCTACAAGAAGCTCCAGTGGCCCCTGTGAGCAAGACAGAACAGGTCATCGATATGGGTGTAAACTAAGACCATAAGTTACCCTCCAGACAGCTTCAAGTTTAAACTTGAAATAAAGAGATTTGGAAGGGAACCTTACGTGTACTTATTTACACCGCTAATCATCAGTACCTCCGTGCTGTTCTTTGCTAATCATCCTCACTAAGCACGCTACCATGATTGCATCACTATCTGCTAATACCAGGACCAAATCACCGAAAGTTGACAGGATTTTAGCACGTCTCCTCTTATTGTCTGTAAGATTACAATATTCATTCCATGAACCGTACTGTAGATTGCAGAACACCGTTTTGGCATGTTTGAGCATACTAATCGTCATCCTGTTTCTAATATTTTCTGTTTGAGTTTTTCGACATAATTATGCAGCCAAAATGCATGTTTCTGTAAGCAAGCACGTGAAAGCTTGAGAGAAAACAGAGTATACGGGAACACCATGTCCAAACGTTGCAGAATGACACAGAAGACGAATGTTAAACATTTGTAGCGCCATGAGATCCAGATTCAGAATCACATTGCACTACATAAAATCATTTTCAGAATCCAAATTCAGGATTTGGGCCTACATGATATGACATGATAAAATTGTCTTGTTTGAAATAACTGCGGAAAATATTTCCCACACCCCAACAGACATAAACGTCCAATAGCATGTGTTTACCTTACGCCAAGAACGCGGATGCGTGCCCCTTGTTCATAGAAAATTGTTGCAACCAACCATCGACGACGATAATGATGCAGTTTTCGCTTTGCAGATGGCCCAGTACTGATGATGATATTGACTGTGATAATTTACAAGATCATAAACTAGAATGCACTGGGATCTTGAAGATATCAGATGCCTCAACGTCACATCTTGTCATCGAGACAATTTCAACCACACATTTATCTTTCATCTCACTCACTGGGAAAAAAAAATTACACACGGCCTAGAAAGAACTTATTTTTCTCCTAACAGAATGAAAATAGGTATACAGAATTTGAGTATGAGAAGTCTCAAATCAGCCCCAAGAAATTCTACTGGATGGTCTGGGCCTTTGGGGTTCGCAGGGTGGTTATGGAAACAGAGCCTCCCCTGGAACTGGATTCAACACACAGCAGTTCAATGCACCAGGATAAAAACCAAAGAAATCCATGTGACAGGACTATTGTATATGCTTTTGACATAAAAACGTGCACAACTTCATAAAACCAATACACTTGGACAATGTGGAAAAAGGCATCAGCATTACTACAGGCAAGCTGGCAGACAATAATGTGATTCACATTGGGCTTTCAGACATTTTGACGATGTTCAGTTTGACTAAGCTGTATGAGTTTCGAAGGGTTTCCTGGGATGAAATGCAAGCAGAAAACAGGTCATATATCTCATCCTCAGACATCTGCAGTTCAAAAGAAGCATCTGTGCAACACAACAAAAATCTGTTCGCTAGATTATTCTGTTGTCAGATAGGCTTCTTGCAGGAAATAGCTCAGGTCAACAAAATAAAGATAAATCATGCACATTCATTCAAGCTCTTTTGTGAACAAGCCTAAGCCTGATTAGATGGTGTCTCCACTTCCGGAGCGGTTTGCTGACCTTCCAAAGCTGTGAGTCTCTTTTCAAGGACTTTGTAGCGAGCATCAGTAGAGTCATGGAGACCTTTTACCTGAGAATATGAAATCTACATGTCAGATGCTTACCTTCAAGATACAAACAGAATTACGTAAAGCGCAGTCGGATTTTAACATATGCAGAAGCATGGTGCAACTGAGCAGGATTTTAACTACACATTTAAAGAACTAAATCTTGCAGATCAGAAAGTATTGTTCTGCTCAAGGCACTCATGCAATGTAAAAACTAAAAAGGCTAGCAGTATTTATGATTTACGATGATCTCCTCAACTGAGCTTTTGGGAAAAATATTGGCACTGGCAAATGGAAACCATCAAGCTCCCTTAACGTAGGCGCACATGTGCACACATACATGGCAACAAAACAAAGCCATGAATATATGGAGAACTACATGATCATATACCCACAATCCCGTTATTGCGTACAGTACATCCAAATGTATTTTAACATGATTTAACTTTTATTCTAGCTGGCACACCCCTGTAATTGCTTACTACAAATCGATTGCAAGGTAGCAAGTTTCCCCATAGATCTAGGCGCGAGAATTTGAGATCTAGGCGAAGCGCGAAGGAAGGAAAGGAGGAGAGAACGCATACCTGGAGGGCCATGGAGTCGTGGGCGAGCTTGTAGTCCTTGTAGAGAAAGTAACCCCCTGCGGCGGCCGCCGCCGCCGCGCCGGTGAAGAAGGAGGCTAGCCTCACCCGCAGCATGAAGGCCATCCCGTTCCAGCCCTGCCGCCGTAACCGCCCAAGCAACCTTCGCCGCTTCCTTTTTCGCTCCTCCGCCTTTCGGGGATGCGAAGGCGTCGTGCTCGTGCCGGCTGCGTCGGACGCTGGTGGGTTGGGTTCTCCTCGACCTCTGGGCCTACGCAGGCCATCAAAGATCATCCAAGGCCAGGGCCAGCCATCAAAAATACTAATGGGCCTGTACATTCCTTGATTAATGGGCTTGCAGTTTGAGTCAGCCCAACTAAAAGAGCGCGAACAGCGAGGGGGGAGGGAAGCATTGCTGCAGATAACGGCTGCCTGCTCACGAGCTCGCGCTGCCCCGCCCGTCATGCCGCCGCCCTCCCTCCTCCCAGCCGCGTCCATCTCCCCGCCGAACCGTCGCTCCAAGCACCACAAGGTCCCTGCCGCGAGGCACCTCCTCTGCTCCCGGAGAGCTGTATCCCCCTCACCGCTTCACGCCTCGCCCACCGCCGACAATGGCAGCGTTGGGACAGGAAACGAAGAGATCCATCTCCTCGAGAAGCCGTACCCGCCCACCTCCGTCGAGGAGGATGACGGGGACGAGTCGGAGCCCGAGCCTGGTCCGGTGCTGTCCGCGGAGGAAGCGGTCGCGCCATTCCTCAAGTTCTTCCAGGTGAAGAGCACCGACGCCGACGACGAAGCGTTTACCATCTACGCCGAGAGGGGCGTGGAGAAGGATGCGGAGGATGCGTCGAGGAGAGATGGATTGTCCTCCGGCGGGCGTGGGGTCAGGTACTACGACCCCAAGGCCGGGGACTTTGTCGTCGGCGTCGTGGTCCGGAGCGACGGGAGGACGATCGACGTCGACATCGGCGCCGGTGGCGAACCAGCCCTGATGCTGGCTAAGGAGGCGGTACTGGTATCTGGGGAGGAGTTCGAGTACCTGGCGTGCGACGTCGCGTCCGAGAGTGCGGGGGAGTTCGCCGTGGACGGCCGGGTGGGTGTTGCTGTCAGGCAGGTCGGAGGCGGCAATGGCGATGATGAACCGACTGGTGGGAAGAACGTGAAGGAGAAAGGAGCGCAGGTGGTGGGCCTCCGCACCATCGTGTTCGCTGAGGTGCTAGGTCGAACTCGTGGCGGGCGGCCGTTGCTGTCCGCGCGCAGGCTCTACCGGCGCGTCGCGTGGCACAGAGTCAGGCAGGTCCTCTAAAGCACTCCTCTCTACTGTTGCTGGAAATAATTGATGTGATAACTTGCCGCTAAATTGATTGTAGTCTGAAACTCAGCCATGACGAGTTAGAGCTGATGATATACCTTGCTCCAACATTGACAAAGTCGCAACAATTCAACAAACAATTTCCTGTTTAGATTCTTACTCCCTTTGTTTGGATTTAAATACCATTTTAACATTACAAATTTGTTCAACAATAGATATCATTCTCACTTTTCAAATACACATTTCTCTCTTGCAAATATCTCTCTCTCTTCTCTCCATGTTTTCTATGCAACACACTTTTTTCATATCTCCTTAATTCATGTGCCCAAAGTTAGAATGAGATTCAAATATGAACGTGTGAGTATGACGATAATTGAAAGAATTGGATAATAAAATTGTAGAAAAAACAATTTATTACTCACAATGAATTCTATGGCTACTATACCTATGTAACATCTGAAATGGCGTAGCGTACTTGCAAGGTTGTCACACCTATTTTTTTCATCTGTACATCGAATTGCATGAATGACATTTCCAAATGGTTTTTTTTTGGAATAAATGTGTGCAAACAATTCTGATTTCATGATTGCATGCTTTGATGACAACTCCAATTACTACTCCTATCTCGATAAGAAATTTTGACCCAAGATTGAGAATCAATGACTGTATTTTCTTTCCTTTTTTATGTTGAAATGTTCATGTATATGACAGTTCCTGTATTCTAATGTCCAGATAAAACAGCTAACTATACCAATCAAGGTTAAAATTTTTGAATGGAATGCTCGTGGCTTGCTCTCTAGAAT
>BCLF01000027.1:1286288-1298841 GCA_001602275.1 Zoysia japonica | reverse complement strand
AGTCGCCGTGTGCCCGCGGCCGACCGAGGGTGGACGCGGTCCACTGGACCGTTGTCCCGCGCCGCCGACCGATGGGGTCTGGACCCACGCGTCAGCCTCACAACAAAACTGCTATGACCACCCACTCCAGTGCACACAGCGAAATCCCCAAATAAATTCTCAAAAATTCCAGAAAAATCCCCATTTTTTTGCAAATACACCCCTAAACAACGAAAACCCATTTAGCAAGCCCTATTTGTCTCCACAAATATTCACATTAGTCCTCCCATTTATAGGAAATTACAAAAAGGCCCCTACACCCTATTTTCACCGCTATTACTACATATCACTAAAACCGAGCCCTGCAATATAGAGCCACCTACCACCCCGAGAACTTTGTTAAATTTGGTGTTTATTCGATCTTCGTTTTATATCTCTTCCGTACTATTTATTTATTTACCTTCTATTGTTTTCTCGTGAAGACGACGAAGCACTTGGAGACGAAGAGATCGACGACCCGAAGTACGAAGAAGAGCCCGAGTACGCTCTCGAAGGCAGGCTCTAACCCCTTGATCATATTAATCCTATATTTTGCTTACGCACCCATATGACCTGAATGCTTGCATATTTATTTCAATATATGTTTAAAAACGTTGTGTAGCTAATACCCTACTTGTTATTATGTATTTATATTCATGTTAGTTACTTGCTCTAATTGAATATGAATGCCACATTGATTACCCGTTGATGACACCCCCCTTGTTAACCATAAGATTTCCTTCGTTAGTCTTTTAACGAACGGAAAGTTGCCTTGATAGTAGACTGCTTAGGATCTCTTATGCGATGCGGTGCATCGCCACACCATACACCAATCATCTTATGAAATGTGTTAAAACGAGTTTGGTGATGTATGTAAAATAAAGTGAGATGGGTGTTGGTGCAACTGGTGCTAAGTGATGGGAAGAGATGATGTTTTTGGTTGTGGGGGGCTCTTGTAGCTGTGTCCGATGTATAGGCTTCGGACTAGTCCACCTGTCGTGGACGAGCGCCGTCCCTGCCATATAAGGACCGGTTCATCGAACCTCAACGTAGTGATTTTGTGCAACCACAGAACCTGTATGTGCTGGACTCACTCGTCCCTCTTGGTCGTCCACTTTGACCCCTAAGGTGGTCGGTTGGTTGGTACACAAGTCGCAGGAGAAGACGTGAGATGCTCACGGTCCGGTCTTCGATTACAGCAATAACCTGCGCCGTGGGATCGTATTGCCTACAGGTATAGCCCTCTGGTTTTCATAATTACCCGTCTGTGTGGGGTCCCAGGGAGTAGACGTGGACGATCTAGACCCACGATCTGGCTACGGAAATATGCTATCACGTCATCGGGGGCAGGCAAAGCCCCTGAGGATGACCCCTGTTAGTATCTTGATGCGAACTTTGTGGATACCTGCGTTGGAGTGAACGTTATGCGACTCTGTTGATCAGGAGGAGCATAGCCTGTGGGTACAGTGTATAACCTCTGCAGAGTGTAAAATTCTTCCGAAATGGCCGTTGTCACGGTATTAACACACTACAGCTTGGGCTCAATTTGATTAGACTCATATTATCCTTCCTGGAGTGAGTGGGTGTAGTTGCCCGTGTTTTCGAAAAGTATCTGGCTGGGATAGTGGAGGCCCAACCAGTTAAAATATTGGGAACTGGCGGGAATGGAGACTACTTTCTCAGGTCCACACTAAAATATTGATAGAACCAGGTCCACACTAAAATATTGATAGAACTAGGAACTCTTTTGTCTCTGTTTTGAAACCTTATCTGTAGAGAAAACCTGCATAAATCTGGCTTTCTGCGAAAAGAAAAACTTAGCCTCTCCTTGTCGACCTTGTAAGCATGAATACAGCTAAATACAGGGTTAGAACTTGCTGAGTACTCGTGGACTCACCCTTGCTTTGTCGATCAGATGGAGAAGAAGATGAAGCCGGCCTCGATGGCGATGAGTAGGAGCGTCCTGCGCGCAGGTTTGCCTGTGGTTTTGCTTTCCGTTTTCCCCTTTTATGTAATGATTGTGCGAGGATGACTGATACTCCTCGCTGGCTTGTAACTTAAGTCTTGAGTGTAAGACTACTATTTGGGATAATATATGTAATATTACTGGTATGAGCTGTGAAACTACGATGTTCGTGCATACCAACTACTGATCCAGAGATTGGTACGGTATTCATGAGTTACCCCAGAAATGGGGTATGACAACTACTGTGCTTTGGTTGCACACTTTGGGTTTTCATCGCTGAGTTACATATCCATCCTCAGGGGCTCCGGGCCTTCCTCCCTAAGTCTGAGATGATGAATAAACCAAGAAATTTCACCGATCTAAAGAATAAAGTAAGTTCTTTCTCTTGTATACTCTGTAATACCAATTGTAATCCATATGGACAATTATACTTCTAATCCCACATACTCTGTGGGACTTGGCATATCATCACGAGCAGTGTTTCAAACTCACTTTGAGCTTGGAAATGTATTGATTATGATATCTGAGTCAAATTATGTTGGATACACAGATTGGTCAGGAAATGCATGTCTACATAACAAGAATTGATGAAGGGACTAATGAACTGATAATTAGTGAGAAAGAAGCATGGGTAAGTTTCCAACAATGACTCTTTCTACCTATTATTTGACTCATTCTACTTGAATGTTTTTTATTAGATCTCTTTGAAAGTACAGAGTAAATTATCTTTATCATTATGCAATGCATTCAGCAAAATTTTAACTTATATGGGTGAACTTATTAGTTATTCGTTTCCAATTTTGTCATATTATTTTAGGCGGTGACATACTTTAGCGAAGGGACTCTCTTGCAAGGGACGGTCCGCAAGTTATTTCCATATGGTGCACAAATTAAGATCAGCGACACTAATAGAGGGTAATTTCACTAAGATCGTCCTTATATTTTACATATATGGAATGTCTTCATGTTTAGCTAAATCTCCATGTACCATTCGTCAGTCTTAATTGGTTGTGCTATAAATGCGGCATTGTTGACATTTCTTTACTGACCTAATTTCTACTGATCAGTTGCATCTCAATGCTGTGGATTCACTAGACAACCTTAATTCATGCATATGTTTTTGACCTTATGTATGCTCAATAGGATATATGCAATCATTTATTAGTTTGTTCATTTATAACATGATGTAGCCCTCACATGCAGGGTTTTAGATATCGTTTAAACCGGTAAAACCGGTCGGGACCGGTTTGACAAAAACCGCGAAAACCGGTCAAAACTGTTTCAAATCAAAAAATCAAAATTTGAACGAATTGCTACAGTAAACCAGCCGGTTTTTTTGGTTTATCGACCGGTTTCTTTGGTATTGTCGGTTTTCAGTTTCAAAATTTGAAACCCACCAGTTTCACGGTTTACCGCTCGATTTTACCGATTTCGGTATTCCGAAAATTTTCAAAATTTCAAATTTTTTTAAAATTTTTAAAACGAAAACCGGTCGTCCAGTGAAACCGTACCGGACTGGTTTTCACCAAAAACTGCGAAAACCAACCGGTTTTGAACGGTTTTGTAAACCTTGCTTATATGTATGTGTTTTATTACATATTACAATGATATGCCGAGCTAACAAAGGCTCTCTGATCTGCTAGGGTTTAGGGGCAACGATTTAGTTGGTTTACCTTATTATAGAGGTATCATAATTTATGTGCCATGTTTGTGTGTTGTGCATAAGTAGTTAGTATTAATATCAGTCATTTTTAGTTGTCATGTGATATGCATGTCTATCAGTTTGCCATCTCCAAGCTGCCAATTCTTTGATGGACTTTCAGTGGCCGGGTTTGAACCATTTTTTGTTTCTGTTATTACAAGTCAAACATTAACTGGGCAGATATAGCCTTAAAAACCATGGATATTGCTCCACTGCATTGGCATTTGACAAGAATCTGACTGTTGTACAAGTCCAAGGATTCTGTACTGCAAATTTACTGTGTCCTTTTGTGCAGCAGTTTGTTGCATATGTCAAACATAGCACATGGAGAATTGAAATCCGCTAGCGACGTGCTAGAAGTTGGCGAGAGAGTGAAGGCTCTTGTCATCAAATCAACGGTTCCAGACAGAATTGCTCTCAGGTCAACAGATTGAACTTCCAATGCCTATATATCACACCATTCATGTATACTAGTACAGCCGTAAAGCATAGCAAGACATATTGCAAAATTAATCACCTGTTGTTTGTTGGGTTGTGCTCATTCTTCAGTGTTTCTGTTTGGATCTATGCAGCATTAAGCATCTGGAGGGCGAGCCCGGACTGTTTACCACTAACAAAGAGGTGAGAAGAGCTCAAAGAGTTCTCCAACGAGCATCAGATTGAACCGCCTTCAGTTATAGACGCGTTCCAGTGCTTGTGTGCGGTTCATCACATGTTCATTGTTTACTTCCGCAGAAAGTGTTTTCTGAGGCAGAGGGTATGGCGCGAAGAGACCGGAAGCAGATGGCAGAGACACCTACCTCCATCAAGCGAGGCCGAAGATCCCTGCGACACTTTTGTTCCATTTGACAACGAAGCTCGCTCGTATGCTAACTGGAAGTGGTTGAAGTTTAGCGAGTCTGATGAAGTACAAACCGGAAAATCTAACCCTGAATCCTGATTGTCTTACAGGAAGTAGTATACTATTTTTTTAGCCAATTCAGTAACCCGTCTTCATCCTGACGAATGCCAGCTCTGATGAAAGTCGAACCTGCTCCGCTACCGCCGCCCCTTTCAGTGCCGCCGGCGAAAGCACCCTCCCAAATTCCCAATATTTTGCAGATCCGTGGGGCACGGGCGCCATTCTCCGATTCTCGCATCACGGCGCGCTTGGTCCAAATGTCTGATGCGATCATGCGAACTGCTCATCTTCTCTGCCAAAAGCTAGGCTTCTCTCCGCGACTCCATCTCCACCCTAGCGGACTCGTCAACCACCTGAGCTGTTACTTGGTTCCGAGCATCGCCGTGCATCTGAAGTTTGTGAACGCGTCATGATTCAAACAAACACAGGGCCCCGTCGCTCAAACTCCAAAGCCGCAACCAAAGTCCATTCGCCATTACAGATGCGCTCCACCAACTCGAAACTACCCGTCGTGTCAACGAACTGTCAACAGCAGACAACATGGCCTCGTGTCTCCCCTTTACTCGATCCTGTCACCGGACGAAGAAAATGATGGCTCAACTCCAAGGAAGCCTAGCACGGCCAATTTGGAGCTCGTCATAGAGTTTTATCGACCTGTCCCTTGTAGATCTATTCGTGTATACGCACCGGATAATATTCTTTGTGGTTAGCTTTAAAAAGCGTCGAAAGTGAGATCCTAACTCATCTTTTGCTGTAGAATGCATGGTAGCCTTTTGTACTAGCTCCACGAGATTCTTCGTCATCCCTCAAATTACATTACCCAAGCTTCACTTCCTTCTTGTACACGACGGATAGACCACGTTCATCGCTCAGAATTCTCAGACGCCGTTTACTGCATCCAGACATTTCTCATCCTGGTGGAGCCAAAAACATGTCACAGGAAAGAGTCGTTTGCTCCGGGCGAACAATGGCGTGGACACTCAGCTTTGGTCCCTTTTCTTCCTTTCAAGCTGGCTACGCCCTCTTTTTCTGTGATAATTGACCTTCTTTCGCGAATGATTCTCCATTGTTCGCCCGTCGGCATGTGCTATTCTCCCTGTACGACTGTAGGATTCGTGATGCATGTGCTATTCCGTCGGCAGGATTGATCTTCTCTGTACGACTGTACTCAGCCACTCGTTCACGGTCCAGATCCCATCGAACGGGGTCTCGAGTCTCGGCACCCCTGCCTACCGTCGGGCTTCGCGACACCCTGATCCGTTTGGAGGGACCGACGCCTGTGGCGGGTGGCCGTCCAGGACATCGCTCGGTGCACGGAAACCTCCAGCGCGGGATCGTGTCCGTTGCAAGAAAGAAAGCGTGAATCCAATCTGAAGCTGTCCGTGTCGTCCTCCTCGTTCGTCCGTGTGCCGTGCCGACGACCGGAACAGGATTCTCTCTCGACGAGCAGGTGACGGACGAAAGTCACGAAACGCTCGCGTATCAGTGCCACATGCCGCGGTGGCGTGCGGGTGCGGGCGCCATGGATGGCATGCCGACAGCCAGATGCGAGCGAGGCGCGCGCGCGACCTGGGCGCGGCGCACGCGCGTGGCGTCGGGCGATTCCGCAAGCTCTGGCAGTTGGCACCACGTCCACGCCCGTCTCCGTGCCGTAGCCGGGACGCAGCCCGTTCCCCGGTGTCGTCGTCCGCGGCTCCGGGCCGCGCTGCCACAGATCACGCGCGCGCGTCCGCCCGCCTCCCGTCAGTCCCCTACCCACACCACGTGATCCACCCAAAAGGCAACCGCGTTCCGGCGAAACCCCAACTCGAGATCAGAGAGGATGCGAACCCTCCACCTCGGTGATGGGAGCGTTACAGCTAGCTTTGGCACGAATTCAGGTTTCTCTTTGGTGAATCGTGATCGATCATTCACAAGTCGCGGACCGCCATCACGTTTGACGGCCTGAGAGAGCACCGGTACCATCTGATGGGCCAGTTGGATTCGATGGAGGCAGGCGTTTGCTTCTGCATGCGTCGAGGGGATCGATCGACACATATAACGATGCAATTAGCGATGCGGCCCGGGTTGGATTCCACGACGCGGAGAGTTTGGTTGAACCGGTTTGGCCTGATTGATTAGGACTTAATTACTTTGCTTGCTTTCCATTAGGGGACAATTTCACCTCAGAGAAGACCAGTTGCAAAATTTTTCTGTTTCTGTATTTTTTTGAAAATTAAATTAATTTTTATAAAATTTTTTGTAAAAATTATGTATCTAAGTATGACAGCTCAAAGAAGACACGGCTTGCCACATCAATGCATTCAATTTGACAAAAAACGCCGCATCAACCTGGGCTGTGTTGTGCTGGTCCTTCCTAGATTGTCCTCTTTCATTCAATCATCCGCACGACAGTATTTGAAATTTTGGATGCAGTTTTGCTAACAGCCGCACATGAGATTGAGCCGAGACGACGCCAATGATTCGCTTTCGCGGTGCCTGCTATGAAAAAAGGAAGACGGGATCATGGACCACAGCCCCGCGGTGGGCGAACCCGGTACCAGTCCATCATTTCAAACTCTCTTTTTTTCCTAAAAAAAAGGAAAACCATTTCAAAATTTGAAACATAACCATTGTCAGAGGAGCCGTTTAAGACGTTAATCACCACATGTCGTGGGCCCGCGCTCCTAATCCTCTTGCGGTTGCGGTTTGGCCACACGAGTACGTGTACCCAACGAACGGTACACGACGACGCGCTCGATGTGGCATCGGACGCTGACGTCTGGTCCACCACCGAATCCAGGACCGGTCCACGCGCCCCTGCGGGTGGGGACGGGTCGACAGCTAGCCGGTAAGAAAAGACGAGGCTGCCAACTTTTCCCACGCAAAAAGTATACACCGCTACAACTGTCCTGCATCTCTCTGACATGGGGGGTCCATTTTAGCCTTGGCCCCGCTCTCCGTAGCGAACTTTTCGGCTTTCCCCCATAAACGTAGCAGTAAATTCTGCACCGCAGCCCCACCGACGTGCGTGCCGCATGACGTATAGCACGGAGGACCCACTTGTCATGCTTATCTCCACCCGAGGCCGTCGTGGATGTGCCCCACGCATCAGTGGCGGTAACGGCACGTCACCTGGGAGCGATGGGTAACCGTACCTCATGCGCGGGCAAGGGAAGCCGGAAGCGGTTCCACTGCGTGGTCGGCCCGGAAAGCCAGTTCAGTCTCACACACTCTCCAGTGAATCCCTTTTTTTCTGTTTCCTTTTCCTCTTGGGCGCTGCTCGTTTCTTCCTTCCCCTCGCCGTCTCCTCCGCTCTCTGAGCGGCGCACTACCAGCCAACGCCACCAGTGGCCTGCTCCCACATTGCCATTCTCTCTCTCTCTCTCCCTCTCTCTGGAATGGATGCGTAGCGGGGAGGGAGGAGAGAGAGGGAGCTAGGGTTTTGCGCCGCCGCCTTCTCCTGCTCGTCTTCCTCCGGTGAGCGACGCTTCTTCAGATCCGGCGACCGCTCCGGCCTAGATCCGTGCCGTTTGATGGTGTCGGTCGCGCTGTTTCGCGCTGGTCTGTGATGGGTCGGGTGTACTGCCGCTTGCTTTGCGCGAGTTCGCGGGGCGGTGCTTGAAGCGCCGGTTTTGTTTTCACTTCAGTTATTTTACGGGGTTTAAACCTGTTGTGAGGATTGTTTTCTCTGGGGGATTAGAAAAAACCCGGCCTTTGGCTGCTTGGTTCACTTCTCTCGTGGTTACAGAAGATGAAGTTTCATTGTGGTGTAGATCTTTGTGCTTATGTCTGCTTCTGTTGCAGGCTCCGGACCCTCCGGTAGGCGGCGGTTAAAGCTCCAATGGGGAAGTCTCCCGCGAAGTGGATCAAGTCGGTGCTTTTTGGGAAGAAGTCATCGTCGAAGTCCGGCTCCACTAGGACCAAGGATTTATCAGTACGTGACTCATCTTTGTATATAATTCAAATTGTTGCTGAGGGTTTAATTATCTCTATGTAGAATCATTAGAAGTGGCAGCAGTGGTGAGATATAGAACTGGAGATCTGTTCTTCAGTTGACGCCTCTAATTCCCATGTGCAGAAGGGCGCGAGTAACAAAGGGTATGCGGCTGTTGGGAAGGATCCTGCATTTTCCGAGAGCTCTCCTGTGATTTCGGAGCCGGTGCTTGTTAGCTCCCACAACAATGAGACCGTGCCTGAGGTGACAAAGGGTGAGAATTCCAATTCGCAAGGTGAAGTTGAAGTGAGGGATGTAAATCATGATCTGGAGAAGCAGGGTACTGCCGGTTCTACTGCATCAAATGAGGCCGAGAGGTTGAGGGAAGAACAAGCAGCTGTGAAGGCACAAGCTGCCTTCCGGGGTTACCTGGTAATGCACTAATGTTTCTGTTTTCTTTTTTATCTTGTTTAGTTTGATTTAAATCTGTGTTGTCTAGTTGTGCCATGTTTATAAGGCTGTGTTATGCAATCTGTTTGTGTCACGTTCCAAGGTTATGTAGTATAGTACAAAGTGTCAGATGGAGTATAGGTTTGATTGTTTGAATATGGTCGAGCAAATGAAAAGTATTGTGTTGCACAACTGTAATACTCATGCTGTCACTGTTACTTACTTATAATGCTGGATATGCACAGAATCATTTTTTTCCTTCACTTTTGTAATAGTATTATCTCTAACTATTCTTTTTATAGAAACTCAATTTATGTTGCTTTAATGTGGTGCCAATTGTATCATGGTGTTGGTACAGGCACGCCGTGCATTCCGCGCTCTGAAAGGAATCATAAGACTTCAGGCGCTCATTCGAGGGCATCTTGTAAGGAGGCAAGCTGTTTCAAGTCTCCATGCAACATGGCTGATTGTCAAGTTTCAAGCCCTGTTACGTGGAAGAATTGTTAGACTTTCTCACGTGTCCATGCAAGCCAATTTGAAACTTGGCCAACAGAACTTTGGGGTACTTTCCTTACTATCCTTGTTTGATCAACACTGAGAGATATAGATGTTTTGCAGGACCATCCATCTTTTTGGCACTTACTTTATGTTGTAAAAATAATTATGAAATTTCTTATAGGGTGCTAAACCGGATGCATGGAAGGAGAAGTTATCTTCGAATGCGTTTGCTCGTAAGGTATAATTATCAGCACATATATTTGTACATAGGGCTTGAATATATGTTTCATACTTACTAATTAAAGCTTTATGCTAATTCCATGTATTTGGTGTGCCTAGCTTCTATCTTCACCAATCTTGGTTGAAGCTCTTCACTTTCAGTACGATGAGATGGATCCTAATTCAGCCTTCAACTGGTTGGAGAGATGGACTATAAGTCGTGTCTGGAAACCCATTTCCCAACCAAAAAGAGCTGGTGTTGATGCTAAACCACATATTAAAAAGGCCAGCTATGCGATGGAAACAGAGTCAGCTAAGTTAAAACGCAATGCTCGGAAGAGCTCTGCTATGCCAGCTGAGCCTTCTCAGACAAACACAGTAACTGAAACTGAAAAGACGGAAAAGACAAAAAGGAATCCAAGGAAATTCACTAGTGCCCCTGCTGATCCTGTGCCTGATGCTCAGTTGACTGAACTTGAGAAGGTTAAACGCACTTTGAGGAAAGTTACTAATTCCATGGCTGAAACCTCGAAGACATCTAGTACGGCAACACAGATCCACGAAACACAAGATGTTCATTGTGAAAGACCATTAAGAAATTCACAGCAAGTTCAAACTCACCTGGAGAGTCAAGAGCCTCAGAATGGCAATCTTTCATATAATGCAAAGCTGGATACTACAGCATCTGATCTCCAGCCTGATGCAGAAATTGTCTCACATCCAGTGACAGATGAAGTTAATGAACCAGCTATTGTTGCTCCAGCAGCTGAAATTATGCCACTTCAAGACATCAACAGTGAAGAAAATACTTTAGTGAATGATATGGAACAGAGATCAAAAGAAGAACCGCTCTCTACTGAAAGCCTTAAAAGCAGCAAGAGGAGGTCATCACTCACAGCTAAGGCAGAATATCCAGAAAATGGCTCCAAAAATTCTCCAGCCCTGCCCAGCTACATGGCGGCAACAAAATCTGCGAAGGCAAAACTGCGAGGGCAGATTTCACCAAGACTTAGCTCTGATTCGGCAGAGAAAAATGGCTTCACTCGCCGTCACTCCCTCCCTTCCTCTGCTAGTGGTAAGATGACCTCGCAGTCTCCACGTCCCCAAAAGCCAATCCATGCTAGTGGCAAAGATGCAGTGAAAAGCGATAAGTCGATGATATCATCTAGAGATGCGAGTGGTAAGTAGTAAAACCGTATCATCTTATACTTTGTTTCTGTTCTCTCTTGAATATCTGCGCACCTTATACTTAATTTCTGTCCTCTTGAATATATGCAGAGAGACCACTGAAAGCTGAGTGGAGACGCTGAAGAGGTCCTATAAAGCCCAAATATTCCATTTGATTAGTGCAGTTTCAGTGGATGGTGTCTGCAGTTTGCCCCGACTGTTTTGTTTGTGATGTAGAAAAATGTTCTCATTTGTGAGGATGGACCCGGCTTTATTATGGTGAATCTGGTGTGAGTTTGACTTATTTATAGGGTTTTATTATATGCTGCCTTTATTATGTATAGCTGAAGTGTCTTCCTGTTTGTTTTTGATCCCCCCACCCAGAGATGAAACACCCTCCCGCTTGTTAAGAGAGCTGATGATGTTAGACAGAACCTGGATTGAGTTGAACAATATTATCCGATTTGGTGACCTGTGACATTTCTGATGCATTCTTTTGTGTTGCCGTTTTCTCATGGCTTGCCTTAATGCCTTGCTCGAGCACGAGTGTGTTGAGTATGGTTTGCATTGTTTGCTCCGTGCTGTGACCCCTGCCGTGGGAACCTGTCCGAATGTCTGTCTGCATCCGCGTGGATAACTAACCAAGCTGTATAAAGTATGCTCAATGTGATTAAGCTATAATCTAAAAGAACTGGATGGGCTTAGAAATGCATGCACCTGCAAGATTCGGACCATTTTGGCAGAGGTTCTCTGACCAGTGTTTCTATGACCGAAAATTATTTCAAGATAATTATTTCATAAAATCAGTTAAGAATTCATTATTCTGAGAATTAGCGTTTGATACAAGTCATACAACTTTCCTAATTTGGCTGAGAAGTGTTTTGAGAAAAAGTTGAGCCAGGAGTGTTTGGAGAAAAAAAGTTGGGCCAGGTTTGCGGACGCGACTGAGCAGTATCAGGTTTGCAGACGCCAGGGCGCACCCGGTGGGCTATACAAGGGCCGAAATGTCACAGTGGGCCGCCTGTTGTGTTTGGCAGGCCCAAAATCTAAGAAACCGTTCGTTCCTACTCCGTCTCTTTGACCAGATTTAGAATTACACCCGTTGTAACGGAAGTTAAAGCCCTCCAAATGGATTTCACGTGAATTATACAGTAATTTCACTGAAAAAAATTAAATTTTATAAAAAAAATATAGAAAACATGTTCCAAACGTTTTTTTTTTGAGTTTCCTTCCTTTGAAATAATCTCAAGCTCTAGTAAAAAGTAAAACTCAGTTCTGAACACCACCGCCAATTTTTTTTTTTGATGTTACCGTGTCTCTTTAGAAGTTACTTTTACCTTTTAAATTAATCTCAGCCGTCAAATTTTAAAAATTAATACCGAGCTCATTATTTTTTATCGGATCTGCTATTTTAATAACTTTGATTAATACCTACTTATTTTCAACCGTGGATCTGATATAGCTGTAATTAATTTCAAGGCATTATACCATCTCTCATTATCTCAATTTTTTTAATCCAACACCACCATCTTTTTACGCAAGAAGAGAAGAGAATGAAACATAGCACCCACCAACCCGGTCTGCTAGAACGCGACCCGCGCCAACAGGACATGAGGAAAGCCGAAAAGAGAATATTTCTCGACGCTTCTTTCTCCTCAAGAAAACGTCGCCGCGCGCCAGCGACGAGGATGAGCACCCCCCCCCCCCCCCCCCCCC
>BCLF01000027.1:1251621-1286273 GCA_001602275.1 Zoysia japonica | reverse complement strand
CCCCCCCCCCCCCCCCCCCGCCCCGGGACCGAATCCGGCCCATCCAAATCGCATCGTGCGGCGCGCGGCACGGCCATCTCCTGGCGCCAATAAATAGCGCCGTCCTCCCGGGCTGTTCCCCCACCCGCCCCAAAATCCCCCTTGGCATTTCCGCCGCCCCTCGCCGCCGGCGCCGTTTCCTCCTTCTCCGCCGCAAGCCATGGCCGCCGCCGCCGCCGCCGCCGCACCCGCTGGTCCTGGGCTCTACTCCGATATCGGGAAGAAGGCCAGAGGTTGGTGCTCCGCCCTCTCGCTTCGGTGGTGGATTCGAGGGCTCGCTTCTGCTGGGTGTGGGGCTCGTTTTCTCTCTGCTGGACTGAGAGCCACTGAGTTGCTAACGCTGCTTCGGCGCTGCTGCCCGTTTTGCAGATCTCCTGTACAAGGACTACCACACGGACCAGAAGTTCACGTTCACCACCTACACTGCCAACGGGACTGTAAGTCCTCGCTTCGTGCCCTTGCCGCGTACCATTGCGAAGTCGCCATGATTGTTTGCGCTGGTTTAAATTGATTTTAGTATGTGCTTGTTGGTGATGTGCTATTGTGCTGGACAGTGGGTTGCGGTTTAGTAGGCCTGTTGGGTCCAGTTGCAACTGTCTGTGTGTTCTCGTTTACTACTTTCCAAGGCTAGATAGATTTATGGGAGCCGTGGAATATGTCGTTATTGTATTTATATTTTGTGCTAGCTGCTAGCTATGTTGACATGGGCGGTTGAATATCCTGGTCTGTGTGAAATATAGGATTAGTGCTTTCTTGGTTTGCTCAGGCTTCTTATACCCCTTTAGTGAATTTGTCCTTCGATTTTCTCACTGGTTCAGAGGTTATGATCTCTATGAATGATGTCGTACTTATAAGTGTTTGTTTTATTCTTATTCCACTCCACTGATTTTGTCCTATGATTTCCTAACCCTTAAGTGTTACGATCTGTACAGAACCCACAAAAAAAAAAAGGTTGCTAGTGCTGAGTAGACTTTTAGAAAGTGATTATGGCACAGCTATTGTCATTTTGATTATGAACGTGCTGTTGGGTGACATTTTTGTTAATTTATGTGGATAGCAATTTGCCCATAGGCATGTGGGGGCATTCTTATCTGAATTCACATTTCACTATCACTGTTTTTTAATTCAATGGACACATTGTGGATCACATGCAAGTGGGCTGTAATTTGTTGATTAAGTCACATAATCAGCAAGTATCTGGTTTCATGGGCACTAATTTCTTATTCTATCTGTCTTTGCTCCCATCACCTGAATATGAGTTTTATGTGCCTTCGCAATGACTTGTTGCATAGATAGCATTACCATCTATATGTATCTGTTGTTTGCTTTCTGTCTGTTTTTACATTTATAGTTATTGTTGGTCATGCGATTCTGGTATGCTTGATGAAAGATATAACTATTAAGTACTCCTATTTCTATCTTATCTTGGAGGGTGTTGTACTGAATATTATTTTGGTTATGGTCTCGTCTGTCTTTTGTAGGCCATTACTGCTGCAGGCACGAGGAAAGATGAGGCTCTCTTTAGTGAAGTACAGACTCAGCTGAAGAAAGAGAACTTGACTGTGGATGTGAAAGCAACTTCAGACTCAAATGCAAGTTCAAACATTGATTAATTTGTCTATTACATTGTCTTGCCCTATTTACACTTCCCGAAACAGTTCCCTCCATTTTTCAGTAACTCATTAATTTGCATTTTTACCAGGTGACAGCTACATTCACAGTTCATGATCTTGGCACACCTGGCTTGAAGGCAATTTTATGCATTCCTTTCCCATACCAGAAATCTGCAAAGGTATGTATTCTCTTTTTCTAGCAACAGCAGATTTAGTTTCTCAAATCCACTCCTTATGAACCCACTCTGTGTTTTCAGGCTGAACTCCAGTACCTGCACCATCATGCTGGTATCACTGCCATTGTTGGCCTGAATGCAAGCCCGGCCATCAACCTTTCAGGTGCATTTGGAACTAAGGTGGTTGCCATTGGTGCTGACGCTGCATATGAGACTTCAACTGGGGAGTTCACCAAGTACAATGCTGGACTGAGTTACAGCAGTGGTGATGACTTCGTTGCTGCCGTGAATCTGTGAGTGGTTCCTACCAACGTGTTTCCCATTTGTAACTGTTAGGGAAGATGTTGTGGCGTATTGTGGACGTCACAACACCCAGCCCAATAGCGGCAGCCGGTTAGTTAGGGTTTGTTAGCTTAAAGATTAGGTTGTTTAGAGTTTGTTAGTTAAAGATTAAGGTGTTTAGGGTTTGTTTTAGTCGGTTTAGGGTTTGTTTTTGCCCTGCTGTTTATATAAGACAGGCAGGAGATCCATTAAGGGGGAAGCAGAAAAGAAGTTGATCTTTCCACGGGGGAAGATTATCTTCAGCTGTAGCCGTGGCCGAGAACGTGTCCCAGCCCGGTGGATCCTTTACCACAACAATTGTTATTCAGAGACCAGCACCGACGCGTCACCTCAATGGTCGGCGCCATCAATCTTGTGGCCACCACCACAACATCTTCAAATCTCGATCTCCTCGTCGCCATGATGGAGAACATCTGTCAGGAGGCGAGTTCCGCACAGGGCGAGTGAGGACATGAACATTACAGCGATAGAGATGGGCCAGATCGTGCTGCCACATGCAGTGCCATCCCCGGCCGACATGGAGGTGCCGGCATCAGACACGAAGACAGAAATCGTCGTGGCTATGGTGTCGCCTCCAATAATCAGCACCATCACCGTCCAGACGTCTCTCCAATCATCAGGGCCGATCTATGCAAATCGATCTTAGATGTCCCCATCAAGACATCAGCGTCATCTGCACCTGCAGTTCTCCCCACACAGGCGATGTCACAAGGCAGCAGATCTGATGCTCTTGTGGCCAGGCAATCATCGTCTTTGTTCTCCAGTGAGTGCTCAGTACCGACCTATGGACTAGGCCAGCCCTCTATAAGCGCTGCTCGGGAGGTTCTGTGGGCTGACAGCTCACCTCTCGGACGTTTACAGCTCTGGCCTGGATAGGTTCCATTGGTTAGGATTAAGTTTTTAAGCCGAGATGTAAAAAGTTTAATTAGTGTCACAGCTCGAGGACGTGCTGTCTTTGGGGGAGGGAAGTAGTGTTGTGGCGTATTGTGGACGCACAACACCCAGTTAGTTTGGCTTTGTTAGCTTAAAGATTAGGTTGTTTAAAGTTTGTTAGTTAAAGATTAGGTTGTTTAGGGTTTGTTTTAGTCGGTTTAGGGTTTGTTTAGCCCTGCTGTCTATGTAAGGTAGGCAGGAGATCCATTGGGGGAGCAGAAAAGAAGTTGATATTTCCACGAAGGAAGATTACCTTTAGCTGTAGCCGTGGCCAGGAACGTGTCTCAGCCCGGTGGATCCTCTACCACAACAGAAGCATAATATTTTTTGAGTTTAAACTTTGAGGTGCATGCCGGGTAGTCTGTGCTAAGATGATTTTGCATATCAGGAGCAACAGGGGGGACTGCCTCACTGCGTCCTACTTCCACAAGGTCAATCCATCCACATCTGTTGGAGGAGAGCTGGCTCACAGCTTCTCAAGCAACGAGAACACCCTCACCTTCGGGACACAGCATTCCCTGGGCCCTCTCACCTCGGTGAAGGCGCGCTTAAACAACCACGGCATGGCAAGTACCCTCGTACAGCATGAGTGGAGGCCGAAGTCATTCGTCACTGTCTCCTCAGAGGTCGACACCAAGGCCATTGAGAAGAGCGCCAAGGTTGGGCTCTCCCTGGTCCTCAAGCCTTGAGTGCGCTAGATTTGTTTTTAGGATGCTAGCTTTTAATTTCATGAGCTGAAGTCCAGTCAGAAAGCTTGGACTAAACTTGTAAGCTCAAGTGCTCAGCATTTGTGACGGGGCATCTCAATCCCCCAAACTTTAAAATGGTTGCCTCTGTTGTAGACAACCTGGGATTTATTTTGCCTGTCAATTCATACTTCCTACCACTTTTGCCATTCTCGTGCTTCTTGATGGGAAATTATGTTCTGAAATCTAGTGCTAAGTTGTTATTCAATTCTCTGATAATTTGACGTGGCAAAGGTAGATTGCTGGCTAGTGACTACCAGAAGTATGGAGCGTGTGGAAACCCGCAGTAGGAAGTTGGAGATTAGTTACAGCCTCCATCAGAATTTTACAATGAACTAAGGCAAAGACGACTCGTCGTTGCCCAAACCATTCCAATTCGCCGCTCTCTCGCCATAGTCGTAGCACGCGATCTCCCTACGAAATGCACTCCGAGCGCCGCCGCAGCCTGACGAGAACAGATCGCACATATCCGGATCCGGACCGTCCGCCTGGAGAAAGTTGTGGTACTCGTATCCTTCTCCTGCATGGACACCAGCCTCCCTCTCCCTGCCACCCCGCGCCGCCTCTTCCGCGTCGGAGTTCTTCTCGACCAGCTGCCGGAACATGGACGACTTCAGCAGGAGGCTGAGCGCCGTCGACGAGCCTCGTTTCCTCATGCGGCCGCCGCCGCCGGGAGAGATCACGGAGGCCTCCTGGCTGCCACTGCTGCTTCCTGGCGGCGCAGCGTGATCTAGTAGGAAATACGGATTGCCTCCTGGCAGCATCTGGGGTTCGGGTGGGAGGAGCTGCTCGGCCGGCGGGGCTGCTTGCATCACGAGAGCTTCGGGGTTGAAGGTGACCGGAGCGCTTGGCTTCAACCATGTGATGTATGATCGCAGGTCGAAGTTGGTGACGGCGTTCACGCCTTTGTACTCTATCGCAGCGATGTCGTACGCGCGCGCAGCCTCCTCTTGGGTGCCTATTTACAAGGTGCCGGTGATGTTCATTAGGATCTGAACTCTGTACCGCCATGACAAATTCGAAGAGAAAAATCGTTGGTGCACTCACTGTACGTTCCCAGATAGAGATACTTGTTTCCGAAAACCCTCCCGATTCTCGCCTCCCATCTTCCATTTTGATGGTGCCTGAAATGTTTGTGCATTGTTTTGAATGTTCAGTATACAACTTTAATACTGTTTGGATTGTTCTTTGAGATTTCGAGGCATTTTCTGCCAAAATATATATACTCCTACCTGGCAACCCCACGATACTTGGACACGCCTCTAGAAAAGCCACTGCTCTTCCTGTCATCGGAATGGACAATTGTTATTTTCATCTTTCGAAAAAAGCAGCTCTTATTTTCTAGAAGTGAGGATAAGACGTGCTGTACCTCCTCAATGATGCAAGGTACTCTTCCTTCGTGAGGTTCTCCATTATCTTCAGCTCGTTTTCATAGTCCGCAACCTGAATCATCCATGTTTGCTGTTTCAGACCGAACCAGCTTGTCATTCAAATAGAGTGCAGTAAAGCTGTTGCAAGGTTGTACCGGGAAGTTCGTGTAGGTGGTCGGTCCCCAGTACTTGAGAGCAGCCAGATCGTAGGCCCTCGCGGCTGCCTCCTCCTCGTCGTATGCTCCCAGATAGACTGTTACGTAGTATGAAACAACATATATCCAGCATTCATCATCTCAAGTTCAGAACTCTATAGTTCAGCTGCGAAAACCATGGTCAGACTCTCAGATCACTTACCCTGCTTGCCCTTCTTCCTCTGTGTCGGATTCCAGGAGTTCTTGTCCCACAGGTGCGCTTCGAAACGGCCTGTCCATCTATGCCTGCATTTCAATTTTCAACATGCGTATCACAAGAATTATGCAGTCAGATTTGAAGAAGAAGCTTATGTATGTTCAGAGATCATGTGACCTGCTAACTCCGCGGAACCTGGAGCTCCTCTTCACGGTGACGCTCGGCACCGGCTTGCCGATGCCGCTGCCGTTGGCACCGCCACCGATCGGCGCGAGCAACGCCGGCTCCCGTCTCCGCCTCCTCACAACGGGGCTCGCCTCCCCGCCTCCCGACGCGGTCATCATCATGGCCGATCCCGAGTAGTTCTCGATCTCGTTCTTGACCATCACCATGTTCTCCAGGGCCGCCCCACACCTCTCTAGCTACTCCAATGGCGCCTTCCAATGCACCAGCAAGCTGCAGCCCTGAACGAACGAACGAACGAAGCAAAAGCTGCGGGTGCGAGATGAGACGCCGCTACCTGCCCGCCCGTGCGCTTATATACGCGTACAAGCAGATGCGGTACTACTTCGCCCGGTGAAAATTTTTGTCTCCTGGTTGTGGAGTAAGACAAGACGTTGATGATTTTCATGGGGTTCGGAGCCGTGCTCCGTCTGTCTTCACTATGCTGGTTTTGTCAGTGTTCATGTTTGGGGACATCGATTTTAACAGCAACGATTCTCGCATGACGGCGGCTGAGGCGTGCCTTTTGGTGGGTGAGATCAGTGGTGTTTTTTACGGTTTCCTTACCAGCATATTTGCGTTTCCAACATGCTCCAACAAGAAGGCCTGGCATCATTCCCAGGCGAGTCCAAAGCAGGGTTTGGCGCCGCGTCATGGGAGAGACAAAATAGCAGCAGCCATCTGAGAATCCTGCGCAGAGGTTTGGCTGGGTTCAGCTTTGTTTGCATTTGCATTCGGAAAAAGAAGGCGTACCATACGTAGTAGTACGTCCTTTAACTACGGCCAGAAGAGAAGAACTTGCTCTTTCGTCGCTGAACATCTCTTTCTTGGAGTTGTCTCCAACCATTCGGACAGTACTCAAACAAGTGTTTCTGCTACCTGTTCATGCAAGTTCGAAACGGCAGATCATTCATAGATGTCAAGATCCATAGGTCGCGGTTTATCTATCAATGTTTCTGGAGGGTACAGAGAATGCTTACACGGGCAAATTATTCAACACAGCTCGCTCTATGTTCCTGATTACTCCGGCCCGGTCAGCTCTCGTCCCTTTTATTCTTATTTTCAACTGGGGAGCCTCCACACATTAAGTCGCAGAAGGAAGCGCCCAGTTCTTTGGCACGGACCGATGTCATATATGATCTCTCTGTGGCAAGACCAGACAAGTTTGATGGCTTCTGGAGTTCCGATGCCTGCACCTCTTGGGTCACCAGCCGGCCCAAACCTGAATCGCAAGGGAATTAAAATGTTATTATGCTGATCATTCGTCCTCAAAGATTTGAAGTCTGCACTGAGTGTTTGCTCACCAGTGATTCTGTGGAGCGCCAGTGGTCCTTGCTCGAATGCCCGCGTATGTTGTACCGTTGACAGATTTCCCAAGTACTTCCTGAGTATCAAGATAATGAAAAATAACTAACCAACGTGAGGACATTCGTTTGAAGTGTTTGATTACTGGTTACATGTTGTGTTCATGTTGCGTTAGAGTACAAGCAAATGAACATGAATGTGAACACCCCAACCGAGAAGAAAAGCACTTGCCTGTAGGAATAATGGGTTGTTTGAGACTACTGCAGCTGTCAGATGTGCATTCATCCTTTCTAAGGCTTCTAATACCAATTCAAGCTTATCCTTGGAGTATTCCGTCACCACCTGGATTATGACTCCAAATGAAACAGTTGCCATAGATGACAACATAAAACCTAGTAACACCAGCAAACTGAACCAAAAATGTTTTGTGGAAACTTTTACAAGCTACATTGATACTAGTGCCACAGGAACACCAAATAATCACCAAAAATAGTTTTGTTATTATGAACTGAATTTTATGCAACTTAAAATGAAAACACGAACTCAACAAAGACACAACGAGCATGTGATCCGATGTCGTCCATAACTCTCCATGGATCCGTCAATGATGTATGCTTCTGCTTTAGGTCAGCAGTACTAAAGACAGAAATACTGCCATCGGGTGTTGTATGCATTTTCTTCATAGTGATAAAATACTGAGGTTGTTGTTACCTGGAATGGACCAAATATCTCCTTTGTCACAAGCTCAAAGTTTCCACTTTTAAGGATTTCCTTTAGAGGAACAAATACAGCTGTTGGCTTCATGGCACCATATACTTTTGGAATAGTGTGGTTCTTCAAGGGTTCACCGCCAAACAAAACCTTGGATCCTGGTATTTTGAGAAGGTTGTTCATATGCTCCATCATAGCTTCGGTAGTAACCTGATATCACAAAATAGTAATGATATGAATTAATTCTATGGAGACTAAAAAATTTTATTGTAATGTGGCTACATTTATGTTTGAATAAACTATTAAACTAATAAATGCTACCAAAACCATATCACAGCATCAAAGTTAGGAATAACTGCATGCGATTACTAGCTACATTCGTCTACTTACAGTAAGGACCGGGCCAATTGTCAAACCTTCGAGCTTCCTTCTTTCAGAAAGTTTCTTCATTTTCTCAAGCAGTCCACTAGATGACCAATTCTGAAAGTGGAACCAAGTTGTACAACAGAATTAGGAACAAAAAATGTATATTCATTTTGGTTCCAATGTGAAATATGCATGTGTCCCAAGGGAATTGCAAGATCAAATATATCTTCCAAAAGTTCATAAATACGAGCCCTTTGCATAGTCATTTAGCCTTTACCTTGTGCATGAACAGAACAGACTGGGCAGAGCACTTCTGACCACTGCAAGCATAAGCGTCCTGATCGCAAACCCATGCAATGTAATCAACCTATTTTGGCACAATAACAAAACATTCAGTGAAGTCGCAATTAGGACTGGGAATATATTTAAAATACTGAACAGCAGTGACTTCAGAGTTCAGACCTCTTGAACATCTGGACCTAACATTTTCCAATCAAAACCAGAATCTTCCAACTTGACTAGGCCTTTCAAATCTGCAGCCAATTTCTCGGCTACCCGTGAGCTCCCAGTGAAAAGGGTCATTTTCGGATTAGCCTAGAGAGAGAGAGAGAGAGTCAAGCATGAGATTGGTTGCCTTTAAGCAGAGTGATTTAGTTGGACACAATTTTTGTAATTGAATCAAAACTAGCAGCTGCATTTTGTTCGGTATTAAATCTTAATCCTTCAATTGCTGAGCATGCTCATGCTTATCTGTGGCATGAACAACTCATATTTTTAAGAAATGTGTTAACAAGAAGAAAAACAGAATTGTTTAAACCTGCAATAGTTTTAGGAGATACTAGGGCATGTTTGGTTTCGGTCTAGGAGAGGTGCCGGGACCAGGCAACTCCATCCCACCCCAGGCCAATGAAGTAGACGCTTGGGATTGCTGCCACGCTTGGGATTGCTGCCTGGCCCAGGCAGCTCTCCCAGGCCTCCAAGCAAACAGGCCCCAGAAAACAAACCAAAATTTGTTTAAAACTTTGAACAATGAAGTGTGCTATAGCAAAGAAATTTCAAAGGCAAAATAGTGACAATATGTTGTGTTAAATGCTTAATCTACTTACTACAGTCGTTATTCTACCAATAAGTTACAGAATAGTCATTCATACCTCTAATAGAAGCTTGTTCATTGTGGGACCGTCAGAGTTTATGAAATTCAGATCCTCTGCCGGCAATCCACAAGCGTGAAGCAACCTGAGCATTTGATCCATCACAATGCTAACCTTGCTGTCAACTTTCAAAACCGGTTTATTTCCCATGTATAGTGCTCCCATTACTTGCAGCAATGGAATCTCTAATGGGAAATTGAATGGTGTGATAATTGCAACCTGCTCAACCCAGTTATTATTTAGCACTAACATGTCATAATTGTGAACTAAAAAGAGTTTAATTAGTTTTACTGCATAAGAGAGCAAAACATTCCCATCTAACATGAACATTTTCATGCAAAACCTTAAAAGGAATGAGCTATGACTTGCAGCAAGGCATACAGCCATGGCAACAGCATAAAGAATAGTGTTAAATAAATACGAAATCAATAAATCCTAATTTTCACAAGAGGCTACTGAGAGTATTTACCGGACCATATGGCCAATGGTAGCCATTACTCATTTGTCCTAGATGGTTGCCAGGTACTGCAAATGACCGAGCCAGAAAGCGTACCTATTAACATCGAAAAGAGAAGATATATGAGAAGATATGTTTGAATTATTAAGATCTGCAAAACATATTTTCTTCCAATCTGTAAACCAGAATATATTGGTAGCTCTCTAAGCACTACATGTACTGAGTTCAAGATCAACACTAATGAACATCCTCGTATAAGGTTTTGCCATCATGCAGTTGAAGAAATCTTATCTACAAAATACCTGATCTCCACCAAAATTTTCTAAGAACTTTTGAGAAACTTGGACTTCTGCGAGAGCTTGTTGATAGCTCTTTGGGGATACCCTCTGGACAAGTTTAGCAAAGAAATCTGAGACCTGCATTCAGCATTTTAAAAAAGAAGTTATGAAGTAAGAAAAAGAATGTGAATCCATTTCATAAGGCAGAAATATCCACGCATACCATTGTCCCCTGTGAAATATTTTAGAATAAACGAAACTTAAATAACTAGTATTAAGACGACCTACTGCAGGTTGACCAAGCATATGTGCAGCTTTTGCAGATATATCTCCATACATGAGATACCTGCAGTTTTCGAAAAGCATGAAGAAAGCTTATGATAAAAAGTTGAAATCTGAGGGGTTTAAAAGTATCAAGCATACGCAAATTTAGTACTCCAATGTATAAGAGTTTGTATTTGGGTCAGTTTTATATTGGAAGGTGGGAGCACACGAAAATGATATCATGACAATTGGCAAGATTATTTTAGCATATCTTAAACATCATTGGCCGGCTATAAGGTAACAAAAAACTTTGAATATATTGATTCCAATGAGGGGGTGAGCGGGTACATAAGTGGAATGGCTTAGAAAAAAATGTTAGCATAGCTCTCTTGGATTAACCCACAAAAAAGGTTATAAAACTTAAAACAAAGACAGACCTCTCCGGAGCTTTAAGTGGGTTGTGAAGTCCATGCTTTGGGCAGCTGGATAAACTGTCCACAAATGGCTGCCATGAAAAAATCGAGCACATTTTATGAGAACATATTTGATATCAAATTCTAGAACAGATAACAGTTCAATCTTCGCAACAAACATGTTACTATGAAACAAGCTTGAACAGCTGACAGCAGTTCCATCATCTGGTCCCATAGTAAGATCAGTGAAGTTTACATATCCTAACAAAAAAACTAATAACATATAGGGGCAATTGTTTTTTTACCCCTACATGACTGACTGTAACATGGAACATATAAGAGAAGCATCCCTAACCATACCTTTATTTCTGTTCCCTGAACTTCAGCAATTTTGATGAATTTTTCACCATTTAATGGATCAACTAGCCAATTCCATTTAGCAGATGTTGTCCACTTTCCCTGCACTGAATCATTGTATTGAAGCACGAGATCAGATTCACATCGTTGGGCATTTAAAAGAACTAAAATAACATATTTCACTTCAGTGAGGAACACAAATAGACAGCTAGTAAAATGAAAAACAGTCATGTCATTCCAATTGCATTTTTCATGTTTTTATTCCAGGATGTCAAAATAATACACAGACAAGCACTTGTTTTAAAGCCGCAAAAACCAGAAACAGAGCCCTCACCAAAATTCTGCACTTCCGCGGGGTTGGAGCCTGAAATCTCCTGCGGCGACACTGTTGCAAATGACGGTGTGTGAAGGCACCTGCGAGTTACGCAAACAGGCAGCCGCGGGTCAAAATGAGAATATCACCCGCAGTTATAGCGATCTCGAGCAGTAGCAACTCAATCGAACAAGCGCAAGCGCGCGCGGCCAAAATCGTGGCTAGCGCGTCGGAACCCTATCACATATTCACATCGCTCCCAAAATCGCAGCCGCACGGTGCGAGATCCCACGATTCGCACTAGATCACCACGCGGACTCTCGATCGCCACACACAACCCACCCGCGCGCGCGCATTCATGATGATGAACCCCGCAACGGATCACCAGGAAGGAAGCAGGGGTTGGGGAGGAGCGGGATCACCTGGAACCGATAGCGAGAGGAGCGGATCGCTGGACGATGGCGGCGGCGAGGTGCCGCCGCGAGAGGACGCGGCTCATCGGCGGCGAGAGGCTAGCTGGCGGCTGCAAGGATGCTGCAGTGGGTGTGTCAATTGGAGTCGACTGCCTCCGCACTCCAGTATCCCACTGTTGCGTCTCGCTTCCGTGTGCGACCCTGCGACAGCCGACAGCGCGGTGCGCTGCTGGTGCTGCTGGCGCATTTTAGCGGCATGGATTTTCAAAATGGTTTGGGATTCTACAAAATATCTACTTCCTCCGTCACAATTTCAATAAATAAGAAATAAAAAAAATAAAAAAAGTAAGAGGTGCTGAAAAAAAATAGAGATAAAAAATATTGAAAAAAAAAAGTGTATTAAAAAACAAAAATGACTTATTATTTAAAAAAACTTACTTATAATTTGAGACAGAGAGAATTTGAGACAAACAGAGCAGTAAACAGTTTTACAATAAGTATTTTTACATTTTTTGCGTACTTTTCTAATTTGTATTAAAAGTCAAAAATATTAAAAATAGTGCTTCTTATAGTTCTCATCTCATTTACATATTAGAACTACAATAAAAAAATTTACCAAACAGTTTAAAAAATACTTTTTTTAAGAATCTATTTTTTTTAAAATTATTTTTATATAAGCTGTTTTCTTAAGACTATAAACAAAGAACGCCTTAACTTCCACGGAAACGTTATCCTCGGCAGGTGGGTCCCGCTTTGCCGCGTCACCATCAGGTTGTGTGCCGCGATGATTGGGGCCCTTTTGAGTTGAGCGGATCCCGAAAGATCCGGCCCACTCTGGACAGATCTACTCCACGGCATAGAATGGCATCACCTGGTTCGATGATTTTGGCCCCATTACAGTACTATCTAGCCCGAGCATGAGCATCAGCATGAGTATACTCCCTCTTTTAACAATTAGTATAAGTCTAGCACTCAAATTTTATTTTCAAATATATGTCATTATTACTTTTCAATACATATTTCTCTCTTTTCAACATACTTTCATTTTTCTCAATAAATTATTATCTCTATCTTTATTTCTTACTTCTTTGTTTTTTATGCACTATACTTTTTTACTTATCTTTAATTTATGTACTCATAATTAGAATGACTTATATTTGTGGGGACGGGAGTCCCATGCTCTGCTTAGTGGGCCACCCATCCGTTTGGGGCATCTCAAGATTTGGTTCCCAATTGTTGGGAAAAAATTTTTCCCTGTGGACAATTACCTCATGGTTGCAAGCTACAGTTAGCTGCATATTTGGGCCGACTTATTTAGTGGGCCCACTTTTCTAACTGCTAAACGGTCAGGTTTCAAATTACTCCGACAACCGGGGGTTGATGGACCCATTCATGAGAATGCAGCCTGCACTGTTTGGAACGGAGAATTCGTTTTATTTTTTTATATATTTTCTGTGAAATTAAATTAATTTTTTTAAATTTTTTGTAAAATTTCTATGATATTCTTGCGTTTCGAACAGACCTAGTTGCTTGCACGGGTTGCAGATTAGGACCGCTAGTTGCATGTCTCTCCGACTGAACATGAGGGCAGGGGCAGAGTACACAACCCCTCGACCTCCAGCTCAATTCACCGTCATACTCCGTTATCAAGAATGGCAGCAAATGAGAAAAGCGTTGCAAATCTTGGCTCAGACTATTCAGATCAGCTGGTCATGCTGACTGACTGAAAGTTCAAGCGCGGTAAACGCTTTGATACTCAGCACTACTCCATCCGATTTTAAATTATTGATACTGTTGATTTTTACATCAATTTTAACTATTCGTCTTATTTAAAAAAATATATTCAATATATAAAATTTTATTATTAAATTAATTTATCATTAGTGAAATTTAAATTACAGTTAATAATTTTATAAATTAAAATAAACATTTTAAATAAAATAAATAGTTAAAATTAATGTTAATAATTAATACCGTCAATAATTTAAAACCAAAATAACGGATAGAGTACTTTTTAAGCACCGTACATGAAACTGGTCAAGATTTGGTACCCAGCCTCCGAGATCCGTGCGGCCCCAACCGCTACAGGACAGTCTCGAAAGTCGAAACCTGACGACGGCACTCTTGTTGTGAACCCACGCATCAAGAGTTTTCTGTCCAGGCCGAGTTACCGACGCGACAACCAGCCAGCCGGGTCGCTGGCACGGCGTTGCCCGTGGTCATCGGGTTCGGCCGCGCGCGGGGCGGACGAAAAGTTGGTGGAGCCGAGCGGGACGGGCGTGACCCCGACCCCGCATCCGGGACCATGCTGTCCTGACCGGCCGCCTTCTCGGATCCTGCCGAGTTGCCGGCGAGAAGCTTCGGAAAGGGGGAGCGACGGACGGAGAGGTCAAACCTTTTGACGCGACGTCGGTCGAGCGGTGGTGGTCGCTGTGTCGATCCCGCATGCATTCGGGAAAGGGGTCGTCGTCTCGCGAGGCCGAGTCACATCAGGCGCCTCCGCCACCAACGCACGGTGATTCGGCTGGCTGACGACGGAAGAGAGCGACCGGCATGCTGCATGCTTTGGCGTGGTTTTATACGGCCTTAGATTAGTGGTGACACTCGACTGTTAGAAATTAATCTTCGCTCGTTTTGATCTAACGGACTAAATGGATGTTTGATCTAATCGCGTTCTGATCGGAGGCGCCCAGCCTATTATAGCTGGTGGGTCTCTGTCACCAGCGCGATGGGGTCAGCCGGTACTGACATCGAGTTCGTCTGTACCGCCACACCTCCCGATAAATCCTAAATCCGATCTGTGAGGGACGCTGTGCCGACGGGAAGCACCACCGCTGTCACCGTCGCGACGACCGCCGTCACCGAGAGATCGACGACGTCGCCGTGACTTCTATGCCACCGCCCTCTCCACCGACCGATGCTGCATTAGCGCAGAAGACTGCATCGACAAAAGGCAAATGGTCGGATCGTCTTCTACGACTCCGACGACCGGATCCGAAGGTATTGACCACCTTTGAATCACAGATTTATTCCTCGACACGAGACTCTCGGATCTACACTCCTAGACACTGGGAAAAGAAAACTACATTGACATCAGAGCCAGGTCTAAGAGTGGATCCCGACGAGTATGGAAAAAACTCGTCGGAACCCTACCCGCGAGCAAAGATCCGCAAAGAAAAATCGTAGCCGTCGACTACACTGTGGCGGAAGCCCTCGGGCTCCGCAAAAGAACCACGCAAAGAAAAAAAAGAAAACCCTAGTCGCAGCCGCCAAATCACAGAGAAAAAAAAATAAAAAAAAAGAGGTCGGCAGCCACTGGCGCGGCCAGCGGCCAGCGCAGTCGCGCGGCCCCACGCTCGAAACGCTGCGTACGGTCGAACAGAATTAAAGTTTCACATGGTGGTTCTATCATCTATATGAAGGACAAAAAAAAAGAATTTTAACAGTCACTCAAAGAACAAGGGAAAAGCCTTTGTTTATTAGCCTCAACAGAATAAATTTGCAATAGACAAAGATCAATGTCTTCACTGCAAGAAGACGAGACACTACAAGAAGAATTGTCCCTCCTATTTAAAGATGATCATGGCAAAGAAAGGTGATAACATTATTACCTTTATAAATGAATTCTTGTATGTGCAATATTTGAAATCTACTTGATAGATTGACTCTGGAACAACTGTTCATGTTGCAAATTTCTTGCAGGGATTTCGTTCGACGAGGACTACGCAAAGAAGAGAAAGATGCATTAAAGTTGCAAATAGAGTTCAAGCAGAAGTTGAAGCCATTAGTGATATTTCATTAGAGCTAGTTGATGGTTTTACTTTTATATTTAAAAATGTTCTCTATGTACTCTCTCTACAGGGGAATTTGATTAGTGTTTTATATTTGGATAATGATGGTTATGAATGTCATTTTGAAAATGACAAGTGTGAAATAATGTTTAATAAAGAATGTGTTGGTCTTGCCATATTACAAAAATGAGCTTTATTTGTTTTCCCTACGTAATGATGTGAATGTCGTATGCGATAATGAGAACGTTGCGTGCGAGATAAACGAATTCTCGTCCATCAATGAAAATAGAAAACGAAAAAGAACTCTAGATGCGTCGTTGAAATTATGGCACTATCATTTAGGCCATATTTCGAGGAGAAGAATAGAAAAACTAGTTAAGAATGATATTCTTTCTCTACTAGAGTTCTCAAACTTAGAATAATGCAGAGAATGCATCAAAAAAAAATATGTAAAGAAAATTAAGAAAGATGCAAAAAGAAGCACAAGAGTTCTACAAATTATTTACACAGATATTTGTGGTCCCTTTTCTGTGAAGAGTATAGATGGTTATGACTCGTTCATAACATTCACGGATGATTACTCCCGATATGGATACATTTATCCAATCAAAGAAAGAAATGAAGCCTTGGATAAATTTTAGATATTTAAAGTTGAAGTTAAAAACCGACACGATTTAAAAATAAAGATAGTCCGATCTGATCGTGAGGGGAGTACTACGGTCGGCATATCTCGTATGGACAAGTTTTTGGATCTTTTGCAAGGTTTCTACAGAAAAATAGAATAGTGGCCCAGTATTCTACACCGGGCGAATCTCAGCAAAATGGAGTAGCTGAAAGACGCAACTGTACACTGATGGATATGGTGCGAAGCATGATGAGTTATTCCACACTGCCATTGAGTTTGTGGATGGAGACGTTAAAAACCGCCATTTATATTCTCAACAGAGTACCAGGTAAGTCGGTGCCCAAAATACTGTACGAATTGTGGACAGAGAGAGTTCCCTTATTAAACCACCTACGAGTGTGGGGGAGCCCAACTGAGGCCAAAGTATTTAACACAAACATTAGAAAGCTTGGTCTCAAAACAGTAAGTTGCCATTTTATTGGTTATCCTGAAAAGTCAAAAGGTTTTCGTTTCTACTATCCAGACAGACATACAAAGTTTGTAAAAATGAGACACGCTGTCTTCTTAGAGGATGAGATTATTAGGGGAGCATGGTAGCTCGAGAGATTGACCTTGAAGAGAAGCGGGCGTATGCGCCCACTCCGATGATTCAAGAGCCATTCTTTACACTACCTGCTGTCGCTGCACCGACAGTGCGAGATATTGTGGTGTAAACACCTGTTATTGTTCTTCTTATGCCAACAATGAATGAGAATGAGGAACTTGTTTTACAGGATCTAATAGAACCCATTGCCACAGGTAAAGAGAGCAACAACAGGCTCAAAAAGAAAATGTACAGAATGAAGAGGCCCCGAGGAGGTCTCAAAAGGTAAGAAGATCAGCTATTCTTAATGACTATGAAGTTTATCAGACAAAAAAATTTCAAATGGAAGATGATCCCATCTCATTTGAAGAAGGCATAAGAAGTGAAAACTCTTTAAAATGGCTTGAGGCCATAGAAAAAGAAATAAAGTCTATGAAAGTTAATAAAATCTGTGACTTATAAGTAATTCCTAAAAGAGTCAAAACAGTAGGCTGTAAATGGGTCTACAAGATAAAACTCGACTCCTAAGAGAATGTGGAAAGATATAAAGCGCGACTTGTGGCAAAAGGCTTTATTCAAAGAGAAGGGATTGATTATAATGAGACATTTTCTCCAGTCTCATGTAAAGACTCCTTCAGAATCATAATAGCACTAGTGGCTCATTATGATTTAGAGTTACATCAGATAGATAAAGACAGCATTTTTCAATGGGGATTTGGTGAAAAATATTTACATGGCACAACCGAAAGATTTTGTCGGGGAAGAAAATGAAAGATTGGGATGCCGTCTAAAGAAGTCGATTTATGAGTTAAAACAAGCTTCAAGACAATAGTACTTGAAGTTTGACAGCATGATAAAGAAATTTGAGTTTAAAACAAAATATAAAGGACAACTATGTTTACTCAAAGTTTAAAGATGAAAAATTTATCTTTCTAATTCTGTATGTGGATGATATCCTACTTACTAGTAGTGACGTCAGTCTGCTATTGAAGACAAAGAAGATCTTGTCCTCAAACTTTCACATGAAAGATTTTGGTGAAGCTTCATTCGTTCTAAGAATCGAAATTCACCAAGATAGAAACAATGGGGTATTAGGACTGTCACAAAAGGCATACATAAAGAAAGTATTAAAGAAATATGGTATGCATAAATGTAGTCCATCACCTGTACCTATAGTTAAAGGCGACAGATATAGAGGTTTTCAATGCCCCAGAAGATCAGATTCACTCCATATAGTGGGGTACACAGATTCTGATTATGCAGGAGGTGATAGAAAGTCTACATTCGGATATGTGTTTACTCTCGCTGGAGGAGCTATTTCGTGGAAAAGCTCAAAGCAAACTGTCACTACATCATCTACAATGTATGCCGAGTTTGTAGCATATTATGAGGTTACGAGGCAGGTGAACTGGCTTAAGAAGTTCATACCCGATCTGAAAGTGGTTGATGACATCTATGGATCACTTAAATTGTACTGCGATAATGAACCCGCAGTAACGTATGCACACAACAATAAATCAAGTGGTGCTGCCAAACACATTGATATAAAGTACTATGTTATGAAAGATAAAGTTCGGGATCAAATCATAAGTCTTAAGCATATAAGTACCGCAAAGATGCTAGCGGATCCGCTTACTAAAGGCTTACCATCCAAAATATTCATTAAACACGTTGCCGGCATGGGTTTAAGGGAAAGCCTGTGATTTCTGAACAAAAAGATGACTCAAATGTATAGTAACTATTTCATAACAGAAAATTGCATTGTAGCTGTTAAATCTATCGGCGATTGATCGTGACGATGAGACAGTTCTATGCATTAATCTGTAATGGAACGAGTGAACTTAAAAAGTATTAAAGATAAAAGTATAAGGTGATATCAAAGGGGAGAATGTTAGAAATTGATCTCTACCCGTTTTGGCCCAACGACCTAAATAAGCCCTTGACCTAATCGCGTCTTGATCGGGGGCGCCCAGCCCATTATGGCTGGTGGGTCTCTGTCGTCAACGCCACAATAAATAGAGGTAGGGGCCGGCCAGTACTAACACCGAGTTCGTCCGTACCGCCACGCCCCACAGATAAACCCTAAACTCGATCTGTGAGGGGGCGCTGTGCCGACAGGAAACACAACCGCCGTCACTGGCACGACGACCGCCGTCACCGAGAGATCGACGATGTCGCCGTGACTTCTACGCTATTGCCCTCTCCAGCGACCGACACTGCCCTAGCGCAGAGAACCGCATCAACAAAGGCCAGATGATCGAATCGTCTTCCACGACTCCGGCGACCGGATCCGAAAGTATTAACCACCTCTGAAACATAGATTTATTCTTCGAGAGGAGACTCTCGGATTTACACTTCTAACACTGAGAAAAGAAAACTACAGCGACATGCGGTCTGATGCGTTGGTATTGCGCTGATATTTATTAAATTGAAGCGTGGTGGATACCGCTTTGGTTGAAGCACACGGTATTTGATAGGAGTAGTCAAAAAGTTGCTTGTTTCGAATTTTCAGAACCCGATATAGGCGTGACATGTGCAAGGAAAATAACTACTACTACTATCTTTCGTATACTTGGTTTGCAATAATGAAATCACCATTTCTCTTGAACACGCCACAATATATAATTCTTTTAATCTTACTCACTAGCTTTGTTGAATACTACCGGGCCCGTTAAAAAATTGGCTATGCAGAGGGTGCAGTTGCTCTTCATGAATCAAGTGCTACTCCTACGTAGGTACTACGAAATTCCGAATACCATCTTTTTACTTGCCCTAAAAACTGTGCTAGTAGTATTTTTGCGAGGCATCATGAGCTGCCTGTGTAGGCTGCAGCTGGATAAGAAATACTCCTGCTCCAATAACCAACCTTTGTGGTTCGAAATGCAAGAGAAAGCGATGGCTTTCAGCTCCAGACAAGCGTGGCTGCGTGGCGCGCGGGGATAAATCATTCATACATGCATGTATTCAACTTAAAAAATATGGTTTGAGAAGGACGCATACGATGCAGATTTCGTTTTCAGAATGTACCGAACAGCTTTACAATTAACAAAGGCATATCTTACGTTTAAAAGAGCTTCGTGGTCCCTTCCCAAACGCGCGTGCTTGATTATCCGAACGAACAGTGTCCGGATGGAGACAAAAAGAGGCACACCACTTAGTGCTCACTGACGAACATCGTACGTGTCCGTCACCAATCAACTCCATCGCCTAATCCAAGCCCTTCTAGGCTCACCAAGAACGAAACTGCGAGCTTGGAAAAGCAGCCCACTTTTGATCATTCTGAATGACCGCACCTTGGTTTTTATTTACTGAAAAAAGTTTAAACTTTCGATATATAGTATAAAAAAACCATAGTTCGTCAAAATTTAATGGCTCCTCAAATTAATTAAGATGCGTCCCTTATCATTATCTTCTAGCTGTACCGATCGCTTTACACTTACAAAAGCATCTGCCCAATTAAGCATACCAACCAATCGGAGCCAGTTCATCTGAAGATCGTGAGAGAGATAGTGGCCCGCTGATGTGCCGTTAGAAGAACTCGTAGCCAACCAATGGTACATGCTGGGGTGCAATCGCTCGCAACAGTGGTGTCCACCGTTTTTTTGCCAACCGATCCGCCTCTGCCCCGCCGGAAAACCGAACAAGTCCGACCGCGTTCGCGGCAGGTTCCGCTCGACCGCGGCGTGATGCCGTGGAGCTGTGGGCGCGCACCCGTCCGACAGGGACGCGCCCCCATCGAAATCACTGGCGTCGTCGTCGTCGTCGCCCGCACGGGTCGCGCGCGCCAGATGCCGGGCGCTTGGGAACGGGACGGGGGACGGGGGACGTGACGCCTACCCGGTGGGGCGCGGCATTCCTGGCCGCGCGGCGTACGTGCGGCTACTAGCCTTTTGTCGTCGCCCCGGGGGAGCGATTGGTCGGCAAGGAACCTTCCAAGAAGAGAGGAGCCGGCCCGGCGATCGGGTCGAATCGCACGGGCCGTTCCGTTATCCGTCGGCCACCCAAGGGAACTACGCGCGCGCGCGGGTGGAAGCTTCTCAAATCGGGAAAGAAAGGGTGGCGCACGGTTGGTGGCTGCAGCGGGACTCTGCTGGGCGCGATGGCTTCTTTCGTCGTTGCTTTCGATTCGATCCGCTCGATCTATGTATCGCCGGTTTGTGTGGACGGACGGGGTTTCGTTGGGAAACGTTGCTTGTATGTATTCTTGATTAGTTTTGTACTGATTGAATAGGACACGAGGAGATGTTGACTCGTATGCGGACGTAAGCATACTTTTCGTCATGAACCAGCGCATGACTTACGATTTGATCGAGTTCATAAACATATCCCTGGCATCATGGATTTTTTTTTTCTGTTATCCCAGTTCATCCATAGAATAATCGTAGAAATCGTCTCATATATTGCCTCGGTCCCTATGTCTGGTAGTGAGATGCAGCACAGCGTGGGATTTGATTTCCGGAATACAACGTCCCGCATCTGCAGATCCTCGGATCGTTCCCTCAACTCTGAGAGCTTGGTTGTTGCGTCTCGTCTCATCGCGTAATCGAAGCTTAGCTGGCGGCGTTCGATTGCGACATGCAAAGAGGCCCGGGGGGAGAAGACCAGCTTCATCAAACAAGTTACAGAGAACACTGTTCGAAAAAGACCCGAGCCTGATCGCCACGGGTTTTGTACCCTTCCGCAAAGGTCGCGCGCCGTTTTTGTCCCACTCGCACAGGTGCACCGCGCGCATCCATCAGCTCAGTTGCGTCCGGCGCCGCGCCACCCCGATAAAAAAACGGCACCAGCTTTCATCGCCGGCGGACAGGAACGTCGATCGACGCGTCACGTGTGCGCCAAGCGCCCCTGACATGACGCCGGCCGGCCGGTACCGATCAGCGCCACGACGACAACGACGGCGACACATGCATCCGTATCCGCACCGCACCGCATCCCGGGTAATCCGCATGTGCCCGCCGCCGAAGCAGCCGGTCACCAGGCTCCAGCGCGCGGCGACCGTACCGGAGACGCATCGAGTCGAGTCGAGTGAGGTCACGCAAAAAAGGACCGAGGCGGCTTGCGACATCGCGGCCACCGCAGGCGAACCGGGAGAGAGGAGACTCGATCGCCGAAGTCAGCCGTGCGCTCCGGTGGCCGCTCGCTAGCCGTTTGGCCGATTCGGCAGCAGCGACAAGGACTCCGCGCCACGACCCTGGATTCGGGGCTGATGTGGATCAGCCCCGGCCGGCGACGCATGTGTGGCCAATGGGTGCGGTGAGGCGAGCCTGGGAATAATTTTACCCAGGAAACTGCGCAGAATCTGAGTGCGTTTGTCCCTTTTGTCCAAGGTTTCTAGATTGCGCTTTGCGCACGTTTTAACCTGGTTGTGCGATCCTGAGTTGGAGGAGACGCCAGAGTTTATAAAACACATACAGCCGCAAAAAAAATGAACTAATAAGAGTATAACACACGGTGGGAACAGCGACCTGGGGCATACGAAAGGGACACCGACGGGTTCGGACGATCAGATTGATATCTAGCCCTCCGCGAATCGTTGTACCTTTTACGTGCTGGAGGAACATTGATGGAGGAAGGCTGCTTACAATTGTTAAGGGTTTAATTCCATTGGTTCGCGCCATTAGTAAACAAGTGAATCCATAGAGCATCGTGCCTATGAAACATCCACAGAAGACAAATAAATTGCCGGAGAGAGAAATCTCATGTCCTATCCTAAGTTCAACTATTTTAGCGTAAGTCCAATGTCTAATGACATTTTCATCCTTGTCCTCTCTATATCAGCCATTAACCGTTGTCACTGTACAAACTACGAATCCGTGCTCCTATTCTTTAGCAGTCTATCATGCACATTTGATAATCTACTGGACCTGGTCATCACTGTACATAGATATTACTAAAGGAAAACAAAAGGTACATGGTGCAGTTCATCCATCGATGTATTACCCCAACGTTTCACCAACGAATTCCACTATTACGCTCGTGGTCCACTGAACCAGCCAGTTCAGCCAGAAGCACCAGCAGAAAAGGAAAAAAGAAAACGGCTTGAACCCAGCAGACCGCTGAGGTTGAAGCCAAGGTGAAAACGGCCCCACCCCCCGGGCACGGCGCTACTACGTGGCGAAGACCTTTCAAGCGTCGCCTCCGCAGACATTTCCGCCAATCCCACTCCTGCTGCACCAATAAGTAGCACGTCGCTGGCGCGCGGCGACACCCGCAGCAGCGCCGAACCTTCTCGTGGCCAGGAAGCTCCCCGCGAAGCCGGCCGGATCCCCGCCAAAACACACACTTCCCCGCCCCCTGCTGCCGCTACAAATCCACCACCCGCCAGCCAGCGCATCGGCATCCCCATGCACACCGGCAGCTCGGTTCTTGAGTTCAGAGTAGCTATAAATACAAAGCTTCGGAACCGGTGGTCGGACGGTCATGGCGGCAGTAGGAGCGCGCCCAGTGCTGTACCACCTCCCGGCGCCGGCGGGCGACGACGCCCTCTCCATGTCGTCGTACTTCTCGCATGGGGGAAGCTCCACCTCCAGCTCGGCGTCCAGCTTCTCCGCCGCCCTCGCCCCCGCTCCGCAGCAGCCGCAGCCGCTCCGCGCCGATCCCGCCGCGCAGTTCGACATATCCGAGTTCTTCGACGACGTCGCGCAGGGCGTGTTCGCCGCACCGCCTGCCGTCGATGCCCCGCCTCCCGTCGTGCCGGCGGACAGCGGCGCTGTTGCCGCTGGTGGCGCAGGCACGCACAACGCTAGGTGAGTGGCGTGCATCACTTGGCAACTGGCCGTTCTGGCTTATCATTGGTGTGTGAAGTTGAACCGGCCGGACTCACTCAACTGGTCATTTCAGGAGCGCGGCCGAGGCGTTGCCGGAGCGGCCGCGGACGGAGCGGATCGCGTTCCGGACGAGGTCGGAGATCGAGATTCTGGACGACGGCTACAAGTGGAGGAAGTACGGTAAGAAGTCCGTCAAGAACAGCCCCAACCCAAGGTAACTAACTGACCAAGGATCAATCAACACCGCAAAATTTTCACCCTGATCATCAATTCATCACACGTGCACACGACAAAAGTAATCACTCAATCAATCATGCAATTTGGCAACAACTACACATTTCGCGATCCAACTGATCCTAGCCGCCATCGATGGACGACCACTGACGAACCTCGCTCGCAATCCAGGAACTACTACCGGTGCTCGACGGAAGGGTGCAACGTGAAGAAGCGGGTGGAGCGGGACAAGGACGACCCGAGCTTCGTGGTGACGACGTACGAGGGGATGCACAACCACGTGAGCCCCAGCACGGTCTACTACGCCAGCCAGGACGCCGCCTCCGGCCGCTTCTTCGTCGCCGGCACGCAGCCGCCGGGCTCCCTAAACTAGCCGCGGCGTGCGTCGTCTAGCCGGCCGGCCGTTCCCGATCATCAGCTAGCTGGTAGGATAGGCGATCGATCGATCGATTGATCCGGGTCGGTTCTTCGAGGTGGATCGTCTTGGAGTGGATCCAGCTCCCCTTTTCCCCCGTCGTTTTCCAGTTTATCCTGCTTCGATCAATCATTTCAGTGAGAGCGCTGGTTGTCAGTGCTCGGGATCGAATGCAGGCAGCAGAATAGCTCAACGGGGTGTCCCCACCTGTGACGGGCGGGTCCCTTGGCTTGATAAACTTAGCTAAAATAGTGATGTGGTTGCAGCCAGTTAGTCTGGGGGTGTAGCGTACATATACGAACTGCTTAACCCTGCAATAAGATGTACAGATGTTTTTCTAAGAGATGATCGCTAAGTTTTCTTTTTTTTATATTAAATACTATTTTTTTCAGTGGAAGATACCCTTTAGAATGTTGAAACCGTTCTCTAAATACTGTGTCTGTTTACCGTAAAATTTTCATATGATTCATATGAAGTTTGTGTGCTACAAGCAGACCTAAATATGTTCCGTGAATTGAAAAATGGCAGCCATCCAAACAAGCCCTTACTGGCAGTTATGTACATGCGGTACACATGTCAAATAGTTCAACCATCTAAATTCAAATGTAAGTAAAACAAACATAGAGTATTATTATTTATTTTGCACGTTTAGAGCAGTGGGCCAAGAGGCCCTCCATCAACGATGTGTAAGATTTGGAATTTAAGAAATTAAAGAAAAGACCCGTTCGTTTTGGAAAGCAATAAACCAAACATGTAATCGAGGACATGATGTAGAATGCTTTACAAATTTTGGAAACGATCGCAGGAAAAAACAAATGATTATCAGAGGATCACTCAGATTAAGAGGAGGAGGATTAATTTGATACATAACATTACAATCTGTTAGAGCCTCAATAATCGCCAACTACCTGCGTGCACCTGACGTTTGTCTCCCACGTTCAGATCACGACGCTAGACGCGTCTGTGCAGGACCAGATCACGGCGCCGCTCACGACTCCACAATACCTGATCTTATCATCTTTGCATGCACGTTAGGAACTCTAGCGTTCTGTTAGCACGAACGCTCATGTACATTGTACACTCGCCTATATGTAAGCACTCATATGATCAATACAAGCCGCCCAATGTGATTATCTCATTCCTATACTCCTACATGGTATCCGAGGATTCATCCGGAGACATGTCTCTTCTTTCGCCATGAGTGACTCCACCAGCGCCGTCGCAGCTGTTGCTGCGGCAGTACGACATCGGCGATCTCTACATCCTCGTCGCCCTCAATCTTTGTCATTTCCTCAGGCCCCTCGTCCTCCAATGCCATTCCTCTGTCTCATGCCATTCACGTAAATATAAAATCGCTGTTCCTTATACACTCGACATGAAGGCCTTCAACTACAGAAAATGGCGCACTCTCTTCCTCATGGTTCTCGGATGATTCAATCTCCGAGATCATGTCACATCGCCTGTTGAGCACCCCGATGATCTTGATTGGATTCAACAAAATCTCACCGTAATCACTTAGATATATAATACTGTCTCTGATCATATTCTTGATCTGCTGCTCAAACTCAAAGAACCCACCGCCTACCTTGTCTGGTGCGAACTGGACAAACACTTTACCAGAAACAAAGCCAGTCGTGCGGTCACTCTGGGAGCGGAGTTTCATGGTTTTGTTCAAGGTGATTTGTCGGCCAATGATTACTGCCATTGTCTCCAGCAGCTGGCCAATGCTCTTGATGACTGCGACCAGCCGGTCACAGATCGTGCCCTCGTTCATCAGATGATTCGAGGCCTCAGTCCAAAGTTTGCGGTGCTCCGCACATTGCTGCCTCTCTTCCCTAAGTTTTCGTCCTTTATCGAGGCTCGTGATCTTCTCATTCGTGATGAGGTGTCACACGCTGAAACCAGCACCAACTCCTCCGAGACGGCCCTCGTCGTGCCCGGTCCGGCTCCACCACCCGCTCCTTCACCACCACAACGCACTGATCCAGCTGCTCGCCCTAAACAGGGCAGCACTAATCATGGTTGTGGCCGCGGTGGGCGTCGTGGACGCGGACGCGGTGGCCGCTCTGGGAACAGTGGCCGTGACGCCACTCATCCCAATGGATGGGGCTTCTTTCCCTCATCCTGGACCGCGCCATGGGGCAATCATTGGCGTGCTCCCTGGAACGGCACAACCTGGAGTTCTTGGCTCTCGTCCTCCCATGCATCAGGGCACTGGTTAGGCGTACCCAATGATGACCCAGCTGGTCACAACTTCGCCCCCCCCCTGTCTCCTCTGACTTGGGACCCGAGCTTCATGCATGCACTTCATGCGGCCTCTACACAGCAGCAGTTTGTCGACGCTGGTGATTGGTACATGGACTTCGACGCTTCTTCACACATGACAGGTGACCAAGGTAACATGCACAAGTATTTTCCTTCATTATTGCATAAACATTCCTCTCGTGTTACGGTTGGCAATGGATCTACTATTCCCATACTCGGTTCTGGCTCTACCACACTTTTCACTCCCAGCTCTACCTTTACTCTAAATAATGTTCTTCACACACCCAACATAGTTCAAAATCTAATCCTTGTTCGCAAATTTACATGTGATAATTTATGTTCTGTTGAATTTGATCTTTTTGGCTTCTCCGTGAAGGATCTTCTCACCAAGACAGAGCTTCCGAGAACTAACAGCACTGGTGATTTGTACCCCTTCGGTGGCCACACACATTTTCCCACTCAGTCGGCTTTGGCGGCATCTACACCTACTGTCAATCTATGGCATCGGCGGCTTGGGCACCCTGCTAATAAATCTTTGTCTCATGTGTTCTCTAGTAACAGTTTTCCTTGTAATAATTCAGGTTCACCATCTGTTTGTGAGGCCTGTCAAAAAGGCAAACATGTTCACCATCCGTATTTCACCTCTGAGTCCCATACATATTTCTCTTTTCAGATTATTCATTGTGATTTGTGGACCTCACCAGTTGAGAGTTTTTCGGGCATGAAATATTATCTCGTGATGCTTGATGATTTCACTTGCTACTTTTGGACATTTCCACTTCGCCACAAGTCAAAGGTTCTTGCAACTCTTCGTGACTTTTATCAACTCATACTCAATCAGTTTCATCTCTCTATACAGACTATCCAGTGCGATAATGGCAAGGAATTTGACAACTCCTCGCTTCGTGAATTCTTACGATCTCGTGGCATTGTGTTTCGTTTTTCTTGCCCTTACAGCTCTCCACAGAATGGCAAGGCTGAGAGGTCCATTCGGAGTATCAATGATATCATTCGTACTCTGTTGTTTCAAGCGTCTATGCTAGCGCAGTACTGGGGTGAAGCTCTCAGCACAGCCACGTACTTGATCAATAGACGCCCATCCAAACCACTCCGCTTCAACAGACGCCCATCCAAACCACTCTCAGCACATCCACGTAGACAGGATATGATATGGCGTGTAGATGCGGAGTGGTTTGGATGGGCGTCTGTTGATCAAGTACGTGGCTGTGCTGAGAGCTTCACCCTAGTACTGCGCTGGCATAGACGCTTGAAACAACAGAGTACGAATGATATCATTGATACTCCGGATGGACCTCTCAGCCTTGCCATTCTGTGGAGAGCTATAAGGGCAAGAAAAACGAAACACAACGCCACGAGATCGTAAGAATTCACAAAGCAAGGTGTTGTCAAATTCCTTGCCATTATCGCACTGGATAGTCTGTATAGAGAGATGAAACTGATTGAGTATGAGTTGATAAAAGTCACGAAGAGTTGCAAGAACCTTCGACTTGTGGCGAAGTGGAAATATCCACAAGTAGCGAGTGAAATCATCAAGCACCACGAGATAATATTTCATGCCCCAAAAACTCTCAACTGGTGAGGTCCACAAATCACAATGAATAATCTGAAAAGGGAAATATGTATGGGACTCAGAGGTGAAATACGGATGGCGAACATGTTTGCCTTTTTGACAGGCCTCACAAACAGATGGTGAACCTGAATTATTACAAGGAAAACTGTTACTAGAGAACACATGAGACAAAGATTTATTAGCAGGGTGCTAAGCCGCCGATGCCATAGATCGACAGTAGGTGTAGATGCCGCCAAAGCCGACTGAGTGGGAAAATGTGTGTGGCCACCGAAGGGGTACAAATCGCCAGCGCTGTTAGTTCTCAGAAGCTCGGTCTCGGTGAGAAGATCCTTCACAGAGAAGCCAAAAGGATCAAATTCAACAGAACATAAATTATCACGTGTAAATGCGAACATGGATTATATTTTGAACTATGTTGGGTGTGTGAAGAACATTATTTAGAGTAAAGGTAGAGCTGGGAGTGGAAAGTGTGGTAGAGCCAGAACCGAGTATGGGAATAGTAGATCCATTGCCAACCGTAACACGAGAGGAATGTTTATGCAATAATGAAGGAAAATACTTGTGCATGTTACCTTGGTCACCTGTCATGTGTGAAGAAGCGCATCACCAGTGTCGACAAACTGCTGCTGTGTAGAGGCCGCATGAAGTGCATGCATGAAGCTCGGGTCCCAAGTCGGAGGAGACATAGGGGCCGGAGTCGTGACCGGCTGGGCCATCATTGGGTACGCCTGACCAGTGCCCTGATCCATGGGAGGACGAGAGCCAAGAACTCTAGGTCCCGTGGTGCCGTACCAGGGAGGACGCCAATGATTGCCCCATGGCGCGGTCCAGGACGAGGGAAAGGAGCCCCATCCATTGGGATGAGTGGCGCCACGGCCACTGTTCCCAGAGTGGCCACCGCGTCCGCGTCCACGACGCCCTCCGCGGCCACGACCACGATCAGTGCTGCCCTATGTAGGGCGAGCAGCTGGATCAGTGCGTTGTGGTGGTGAAGGAGCGGGTGGTGGAGCCGGACCGGGCGCGATGAGGGCCGTCTCAGAGGAGTTGGTGCTGGTTTCAACGTGTGGTGCCTCAACACGAATGAGAAGATCACGAGCCTCGATAAAGGACAAAAACTTAGGGAGGAGAGGCAGCAATGTGCGGAGCACCGCAAACTTCGGACTGAGGCCTCGAATCATCTGATGAACGAGGGCACGATCTGTGACCGGCTAGTCGCAGTCATCAAAAGCATTGGCCAGCTGCCGGAGACGATGGCAGTAATCATTGGCCGACAAATCACCTTGAACAAAACCATGAAACTCTGCTCCTAGAGTGACCTCACAACCAGCTCCCTGGCCTCTAGATCCCGATGCACACTAGAGCACGCGACGGCATTCATGTTCCGAAGAAACATTTTAATCTCTCGACCACCACACAACCTTCTCCCATTCCCTCCTCCTACAAAGTTGCGCTCAAAGATCCCCATTGCCATCACGCTATGCTTGAGGAATATAATGCTCTAATGAAGAACAATACTTGGTGTCTTGTTGACAAACCTGCAGGTGTGAACATTGTCTCGGGAAAATGGATTTTTCGCCACAAGTTTAATGCTGATGGGTCCTTCGCTCGCTACAAGGCCCGCTGGTTGTCCGTGGATTTTCACAGCAACATGGCGTGGATTATCAACAGACTTTCTTTCCAGTTATCAAGCCCGCCACAATTCGGATTATTCTCGGCATTGCCACGTTCGAAGCTTGGCCAATTCATCAACTGGACGTGTCAAATGCGTTCCTCCATGGCACCTTGACTGAAGTTGTGTATTGCCGGCAACCTTCCGGGTTTCTTGACAGTCTACATCCCCAAAAGGTTTGCAAGCTCAACAAGCCTCTGTATGGTTTAAAACAAGCGCCTCGCGCTTGGTTCTTGCGCTTCAAGTCCTTCATTTTATCTCTCGGCTTCACTGTTTCCAAGTCCGATTCCTCGCTCTTCATTTTGCATTCTCGGGGTTCCACTGCCTACTTGTTACTCTATGTCGATGATATCATTTTGACAGCCAATACCAGTGCACTTCTCCACAGCCTTATCACCAAGCTTCGCAAGGAATTTGCAATGAAAGATCTCGGGCCACTTCAGCATTTTCTCGGCATATCCGTCACTAGGTCTAGTGCCGGTCTCTTCCTATCTCAACAGCAGTACGCACAAGACATTCTTGAGCATGCCAACATGTCGAAGTGCAATCCCTGTGTGACACCAGTTGACACCAAGTCTAAAATCTCTGCGCATGAAGGTACACCATTGTTCAATCCTACAGAATATCGCAGCCTTGCTGGTGCTTTACAATATCTCACACTCGCACGGCCAGATATTAGCTATGCAGTTCAACAACTTTGCTTGTTCATGCATGCTCCTCGTGACATTCATATGAATCTACTCAAGCGTGTACTGCATTATCTCAGAGGCACCACAGATTTGGGCTTGCGCATCACACCTTCTTCCAATCACCATCTCATCGCCTATTAGGATGCTGAGTGGGCTGGTTGCCCGGACACGCGTCGCTTCACTTCTGGTTAGTGTGTCTATCATGGGGATAATTTGGTGTCATGGTCGTCCAAGCACCAACCTACTGTCTCTCGATCTAGTGCCGAGGCAGAGTATCGAGGTGTTGCAAATGCAGTGGCCGAGTGTTGCTGGTTACGTCAGTTGTTAACTGAATTGCATCATCCTCCAACTCGAATTGCATTGTCCTCCAACTCAGTACACAGTCGTCTATTGTGACAATGTTAGTGCTACGTATATGTCAAGCAATCCGGTTCAACATCAGTGCACCAAACATATTGAAATTGATCTACACTTTGTCAGGTATAAAGTTTCTCTTGGGGCAATCAAGTTCTTCATGTACCATCTTCCTTGCAATTTGCAGATATATTCACCAATGGACTTCCGACGGGGCTTTTCACTGATTTTCGACGCAGCCTGAATGTTCTCCGGAGTCCAGGCTGAGGGGGGCTGTTAGAGCCTCAATTATCGCCAACTACCTGCATGCACCGACGTCCGCCTCCCACGTTCAGATCACGACGCTAGATGCGCCTCTGCAGGACCAGGTCACGGCGCCGCTCACGTCCGCTCACGTCTCCGCAATACCTGATCTTATTATCTACACTTACCTATATGTAGGCACTCATATGATCAATACAAGACGCCCCATGTGATTATCTCATTCCTATAATCTTACACAATCTAGTAAAATATAAGATGTACTATTCAGAGACATATAGACAATTGGAGCAAAAACAGTAGCTAGCCCATCTAACATATTCTCTCCGTTTTTAAATTAATGTCGCCGTTGAATTCTAATTTCAACTTTTAATCATTCATCTTATTCAAAAAATTAGTTTCAATGTGAAAAATTTTAAATTGTAATTCAAATAGGTTTAATGATAAATCAAATTATAATAAAATATATAATATTTATTAAAAAAATTTTAATAAAACAAACGGTCAAAGTCAAAGTCAACGAAGAACAGAGGAGCAGACATTTCCATTTTATTAGCAGTCGACTGCCGACAGTGATAGAGTGTCAAATTCACGGTCGAACGTCCTTTCTGCTTACATATTCTTGTAGTTATCCTAAAAATTATTTTGATAAAAATTTTCGAAGAGGATTAGGAAGGGATTGCTGCAAATTGAAATTTGAAACATGCTAACATTTTAGACCCACAAAATTTACAGTGACCCATTCCAAATTTTATTTTCCACGAAGTTTTGCTAGGATCAGAGCTGCGCCAGTGCATCAAATTTGGTCTGCTATTTTCGTGCTCTAACACACCACTTATAGTCCATATCAAGCATAAAAGTTACGAAGGAATCAAATAGCGTCTGCTACTGATTCCAGTATAGTTATTTTAGTAATGTAGCCAGTTGTGTAAGCCTTGAATCATGATGGTGCCAACACTATGTTAATATTTGTGATCGTCTCAGCCGCTTGGCTCTTTACAGGTTCGCCTATTATACAACATTGCATGGGGCACTAAGTGCCAGGGCTCAAGGCTGAAGCTTACCGAAATATTTTAACAACCAGAATCAAGAATGGAGTTAAAACAGCATAACCCCCTCCATGGAAAATGTGTCTACCTTATACATGTACAATTCTTGAAGCCCATCGCAAAAACTGTGGGACAAGTCTGGTGAAGACGACCGACTAGCAGTATGAGCTCTTGGACAGATCATGGTCAACTACTTGGATGAATCCAGGCCCGTTATGAGTTGTTTTTGAGCTTCTTTCTGGATTTTAAGTCGACCACAATCACAGTGATATTATCCTCACTACCTTTCTTCAGTGCCAGCCTCATAAGATAATCTGCAGCTGCTTGTGCCGCAGGATCAGTTGTGGTTGCATCACACTCATCTGATAATGATGCAGCAATAACATTGTTCTTGTGCCACTGCTGGATCTGTCGTCGTGCAAATTTGCATGCCTCTTCATTTGACACAACGTCCCACAGCCCATCACTTGCAAGAATGAGGCAGTCGTCATCTTTTGCCCTAGGAACAACTGTAACTTCTGGCTTGGGGATGATGAATGGCTTCAAATATCTGTCCCCTGCAACATAATCATTGTTCGGTTCACATTACGAAAGGAGGATACAATTTGGACAAGTGCTATCCAATGCACAGAGAAGTCAGCTGAACTGTTGCTAGTTCAACTAAATTTTCAGGTGAAATTGGAGGAACAATGTTGTCCAAGTGTACATAATTTTGTAGCTGTTTAAATGGGTTTGAAATATTAACAAGTCCATCCAGGACCCATTATTAATCGTGGCCCAAGCTGCAAATGCCACTTTGTGGAGTCCGTGCAAGATGGCTTTTCTACTGTGGAGAGGTAACATCTTTTCTTAACCTCATCTGCATGTTCTGTTCTAGCATATAGATACATTTAAGCCCATTTACTTCTTGGGCAGGTTTAGTGACAGCATCCAGGCAGTAAAATAGCTCTGATTTTGAATAAAACTAGGATATACAACCCAAACCGATGACAGAATAAGAATTTCTTTTCTAATCTGGAACAACATAATACTATGTTTGACTTGTTAAATGGGAACAAGGGCACATAAAAATCTAATTAAATGCTACAAATATGAAAATACGTTACTCCTATTTAGCAAAAATCACTATGCCACAGGCCACGGGTTTCTGATGACAATGACTAGAAAAAATTGCCAAGGTCAACATAAAGTAAAACCATTTTGTAGGTTGATATGCTTCTCTAGTCTAGATCTAGAAATCGTAACACCACCAAGAACATTGCAACATCACACTGCATGATCATATTATAAACATGGACAACAAATTTCTGTGCCTAGCTTCCTTAGAATCAAGATTTGATCACGGTAATTCCAATCCACGGCAATCCTACTTCATTGTATAAGTTAGAATCGGATCAGGCAGCGTAAGCTTCACACATCCTCCATGTTGCATCTAAAGAAGAAAACCTGTGCCTCAACCTAAATCGTGCTTAGGAATTAGAACGCATACCGATTGATCGCGACATAGCAAGTATACCGGACACCCGGTAACCATTCCACTGGATGACCTTGCCTCCCTGGGCTTCAATCCTCGCTCGCTCATCCTTCCTATCAGGCTGTAATATTAAGTGTGAGTCATATGAACCCTCAACTCCCCCTATACTGTGACTCCAGTGAAAAAGAACCTCACCTTATGATCAATTGACAGTGGCACCGGCTCCTTCCCACGACAGAGCACCACTCGTGAATCACCACAGTTGGCAACCACCAAATGAGAGGAGCACACCACTGCGACGACCGCTGTCGAACCCACGTTCTCTGGAGCAACCGGTTGGCACTCTTCAACACCACCGATGGGCCTGCTCGCTTGCCCTGACACCTCGTCGTCGACCCTCTGGAAACATTTACTGAACATCTCGTCCCAGTGCTCCTTCATATCGACCTCGCTCATCTCACCCAAATCCTTGCCAAGCAGTCTCAGCTCCTTGCTCAAGAGAACGTGGAGCCTTTCCCGGCAATAGTTGGCCACCTAAACAACAGCACGAAGTTCAAATTCGCCGAATCACGAGGGCAAGCCGAGAGCGGCGACGGAGCGGATAGTTAGTTTCTGAGGGTCACGAGCTTACCTCGGCGCCGCCGTGGCCGTCGTACACGCCGAACAGGTGCGCGGGCAGGCGGAGCTCGCCGGCGTCGATGCCGAGCCCGTCGAGGTCTCTGCGGCTGGCGAGCAGGCGCACCGGCACGTCGGCGAAGCGCGGGGCGGCCGCGCATGCGTCCTCCATCTCCGTGCTGCGGCCGCGCGTGGCGGCGCTGCCCCAGACGGGCGCGCAGTCCATGAGGTACACGCTCCTCTTGAGGGCCCCGGCCTTGGCGGCGTCCCCGCCGCCGCCGCCGAGATCCAGCCTCTCGATCCCGCCGCCCGCGCACTCCGCCGCCGCGCGGGGCGCGTCGTCCTCCGCGCAGATCGCCACAGCGGCCGCCATCTCAGGATCAGAAACCCGCCCCCCCCCCCCCCCCCCCCCCCCCCCCCCCCCCCCCCCCCCCCCCCCCCCCCCCCCCC